>CAUDMG010002622.1:415000-612500 GCA_958450375.1 Homarus gammarus | reverse complement strand
TCACTTTACCATGATAAGATATATGGATCATGGTAGGGTAGTTTACAATGTATTAACTCTTAACAAGGATAGACTAATTACAGTATACTCACCCTGGTAGGAGGTCAGTGATCATGGTAAAGCTGTATGGTAGGATGATAGCCATGATAGGAATATAACCATGATAGTGTGATAACCACGTTGGGGTAAAGAGGTCACAGTATAACTACCTAATAATATATCTAACTATTATAAGATCAAATGCCCATTGTATTGTAAAAAGGAACTAAGGTAATGCTCAATGGTCGTGCATGTAACCATTAAATAGAGGGCGGTAGTCACCATAGAGTAAGTAGGGTGGGTTGCCTCAGGTGGGCATCAGGAGCAAGTGGGCCAGCATGTGGGTTGTGGTGGGCGGGGGATGGAGGGTGGTGAGAGTGTGTGTGTGTGTGTGTGTGCTTCATCTTTGTTTATTTATAACTTTCTAGAGCTGTTTACTCAATATATTTATCATTAATAACTATAATGGTTAACTTGGGGGTGTGTCAGGGCTATAGGAGATAGGTGAAGGGTAGAAGGGTCTGATAGTATTGTTTCGTGGGAGAGAAGAAAGTCCTGGTGGGTTAGAAAGTGTGTGTGTTTGTGTGTGATAGTCTGTTGAACACCTCAGGAAACACCTAAGTTACGTTCACTGGTGTTATGTGTGACCCAACGACGGACGGACGGATGAACTACTGATCAATTCCTCATTATCATCGCCAGGTTAAAGAGGAAATGGCCAGTTAAAAGAGAGAGTTGCGCTGCCACCATGATATGTGCCAACTGTTTACAGCAAGCCCGAGCTCGCCTGCTCTCCGCCAATCAACTCTCAGGATCATGGTACACAGTGGTGGGCGTCAGCCAATGAGCGCGAGGTGAGAGCGGCTGGAAGCTGGGGGAAGGGAGGCGATGGTTGCCGACTAAGGTCCGCCTCTTCAGTAATCCAGCGACCTCTCTGTTACGCGCGTGGTGAAGGGAAAGGAAAGAACGTCACCGGCCGGATCCTAGAGCCGTGGTATATAGTCGTCGTGTGCCCGCCAGCTACAGTCTAGTTGCTCGTGAACACTCGTGGTGTGAGGTTTGTGTCGCTCCTCCTGTACTTTCTCGCTCTTGTGAACCTCGAGGATATTCCAAAGTTCGCTTTTGGAAAAAAACAAAAGAGTGAATATTTCTATTTATACCTCGTGGAAGTGTTGATCATATCACAAGGTAAGTGTCATTATCTTCTGTTAACTCTACCCCACGTGGAAGTAAACCCTTATAGAGAGTGAATGAAAATAATATTATACAATTAAACAGAAACTAAGTAAGACAGACATACTTTAATAGTGTCGTTGATCACAAACTAGGAGAGACTCAGAGGCTACCACCAGCCCGGTAACCCCTCCTCCTACACCTCCCAAAGTTAACCAACAAGACTGTTTATCCATTTAGAAACAAAATCCCCAATAAACGTGTAAGCCAGTGAGGTCAAGTATAAACAGTGATATAGACCAAACCTTCCCCGCCTCGTCTCTGTCTCGGGTATAACTTTCTACCATATAGAACACCGCCGACGGGGTTATAGCAAACTTTCCTCGAGAGAAAGTACCCAAGAAGGAAAGTAGACGGGGAGGGCGTGAAAAAAGATTAGGGGTTAAACTACCTGAGTGTGGGCACCTGTTTACACACGCTCAGACAAGGTTGGGGTCACTCAAGTGTTGACACGCGCCACCCTGGGAACCTGACGACAGAAATACACTCACATACACACCTTAGAATGTGTACATACAAAAACGTGTAACACTGAGACACGTATTTCTTGTTAGTGGTATATCAACTGACGGCAAAACTACACGTAACTAATACCAAACACCGTGATGCAACACTACCACACAACACAAGAGTAACACAATGATGGAACGCTACAAGATTTCCTAATGTTAGGTCAAGACATTTCTTTATTTCTATGGGAAATTGAATGCTAAGACGTATCTATACATACTTTCGCAGCAACATATATACAGTCGACCGTATATACCTTATGACATACTGTACATACATATCAACATACATACCTTGTACATCAACATACATATACATCAGCTGCCCTCCATGGTTAATCTAGCTGTGAAAAAATGCGTTAAAAAATATGTATTTATCTATTTTCCTGATTATTTATTTATTCATATATACATACATAATTTCTTATGGTTGGGAACATATGTGTAAGAGTCAGGTGTTGGTGTCAGGTGTGAAGTGTGACCCGAGGACCACATTGTAAACAGATAGTCAGTGACCGCCAGCCAGCCAGCCAACCCTTGTTACGAAGGATATATTTACAAGCCAATAATCTCTTGTGATCTTGTTCCTTCTGGGTCACTGAAGACACTTGAGAACATAGTGTGTGTCTACAGGAGGTTATATTTTTGTGTGTGATTTAATGTTCAGTATACTCGCCTCGCAAACAAGTGGACCCGGGTTTGATCCACGAGCAGGGTGAAGCGTTGGGTCGTGTGTGTGTGTGTGTTCACACGGTACACCAAGGACGTGAAGATCTGTCCATACTGTACACCAAGGACGTGAAGATCTGTCCATACGGTACACCAAGGACGTGAAGATCTGTCCATACGGTACACCAAGGACGCGAAGAAATTCGTCCATACGGTACACCAAGGACGTGAAGAATTCGTCCATACGGTACACCAAGGACGTGAAGATCTGTCCATACGATACACCAAGGACGTGAAGATCTGTCCATACGGTACACCAAGGACGTGAAGATCTGTCCATACGGTACACCAAGGACGTGAAGATCTGTCCATACGGTACACCAAGGACGTGAAGATCTGTCCATACGGTACACCAAGGACGTGAAGATCTGTCCATACGGTACACCAAGGACGTGAAGATCTGTCCATACGGTACACCAAGGACGTGAAGATCTGTCCATACGGTACACCAAGGACGTGAAGATCTGTCCATACGGTACACCAAGGACGTGAAGATCTGTCCATACGGTACACCAAGGACCTGAAGATCTGTCCATACGGTACATCAAGGACGCGAAGAAATTCGTCCATACGGTGCACCAAGGACGTGAAGAATTCGTCCATACGGTACACCAAGGACGTGAAGAATCCGTCCACGTGGTACACCAAGGATGTGAAGAGATGTCCATACGGTACACCAAGGACGTGAAGATCTGTCCATACGGTACACCAAGAACGTGAAGAATTCGTCCATACGGTACACCAAGGACGTGAAGATCTGTCCATACGGTACACCAAGAACGTGAAGAATTCGTCCATACGGTACACCAAGGACGTGAAGAATCCGTCCACGCGGTACACCAAGGACGTGAAGATCTGTCCATACGGTACACCAAGGACGTGAAGAATTCGTCCATACGGTACACCAAGGACGTGAAGATCTGTCCATACGGTACACCAAGGACGCGAAGACCCGTCCGTACGGTGCACCAACGACGTGAAGACCCGTCCGTACGGTACACCAAGGACGTGAAGACCTGTCCATACGGTACACCAAGAACGTGAAGAACTGTCCATACGGTACACCAAGAACGTGAAGAACTATCCATACGGTACACCAAGAACGTGAAGAACTGTCCATACGGTACACCAAGGACGTGAAGACATGTCCGTGCGGTGCAGCAAGGACGTGAAGGTCCGTCCATACAGTACATCAAGGACGTGAAGACCCGTCCGTACGGTACACCAAGGACAAAAACAGTGAATATCCGCCCGTGCGATGAACTGAAAGACAAACAAATAAGCACACAAACAAACACACAAACAAACAAATACACACAAACAAGCACACACAAACATACAATCAAACAAACACAAACCGTCACAGTTTTACAGTTAGGAGAGAAACTTGTGACTGTGATACGATGACGAGAGTGACCAACTGTTTGTGCATCTGTCGCTTGTGATGTGTGCGGTGGTGGTGGTGGTGCGTGGTAGTGGTTGATGGTGAGTGTGGTAGTGGTTGATGGTGTATGGTGGTGGTGGTGCTTGGTAGTGGTTGATGGTGAGTGTGGTAGTGGTTGATGGTGAGTGTGGTAGTGGTTGATGGTGAGTGTGGTAGTGGTTGATGGTGTATGGTGGTGGTGAGTGTGGTAGTGGTTGATGGTGAGTGTGGTAGTGGTTGATGGTGTATGGTGGTGGTGGTGCTTGGTAGTGGTTGATGGTGAGTGTGGTAGTGGTTGATGGTGTATGGTGGTGGTGAGTGTGGTAGTGGTTGATGGTGAGTGTGGTAGTGGTTGATGGTGAGTGTGGTAGTGGTTGATGGTGTATGGTGGTGGTGAGTGTGGTAGTGGTTGATGGTGAGTGTGGTAGTGGTTGATGGTGTATGGTGAGTGTGGTAGTGGTTGATGGTGGTGGTGAGTTTGGTTGGGGTTTGTGGTGGTGGTGAGTGGTAGTGGTTGATGTGTAGGGTTGATGGTTGAATGGTTGGTTGGTTGTCAGCGGTTAAGACAGTGATGGTGACGAGGATGATAAGTTGTGATTCTATCCTTATTAATTATTTTTTCTTTGTTTTAATTCCTGTTTGTATCCTGTCTTCTCTCTCTCTCTCTCTCTCTCACACACACACACACACACACACACACACACACACACTCTCTCTCTCTCTCACACACACACACACACACACATGTTTATACACTCACTCCATAAAACAACGTACAGTAAAATTACTCAAGATGACAAACACATTCTTACGACTTAAAAAAACAAAAACAATACAGTAATGTAATTCTAAACACCAACAATAAAATAATATAATGATGATGATAATAAAAATAATAATAATAATACACTGACTCGTTAATAAGAAACTTTAGGATCTCTGTTTTTTTTTTTTTTTTTTTTTTGTGGGTTTATTTAATTTAATATTACTAGCGTTTCATTTTCTGCCACTGATCCGTTTAAGAAGTGGAGGGGGGGGTGGGGGAGGGGGTCAGGGGGGGTGGGGGAGGGAGGGTCAGGGGGGTGGAGGGAGGGTCAGGGGGGTGGGGGAGGGGGTCAGGGGGTGGGGGAGGGAGGGTCAGGGGGGTGGGGGAGGGATGAGTCGCCGTCAGCCTCAGGTGTGTCTCCGGTAGTCTCGCTGACCACTACCTGAAGGAGGAGGTGAATGATGCCAGGACGACTAACTGAGGAGTTGGTCTCTCTGTTCTCTCTCTCTCTCTCTCTCTCTCTCTCTCTCTCTCTCTCTCTCTCTCTCTCTCCTTTCATCACTTACATTCCCGTCTCTCATCATCACCCTCTCTTCCCCCTTTCACCAACACTCTCCCCTTCTCTCCATTCCTCCCTTCTCATCTCCCTTTTAACATCTTCTTAATATTTTTTTCATTCATATCTCTCCCTTCTGTCTCTCCTTCCCTCCTCACCACCTCCCTAGGAAGACTCTCACCTCCCTGTATCCTGGTGGCGTCAAATGTTCTTCGCCCTGGGCACATGTCAGCGGGGCTTGGGGAGGGGGAGGGGGAAGGGGGGCTAAAAAAATAAATTAGAAGAGATTAATAGTATGTTAATCTACACCAGGGAGATGCCGGAACACCAGGAATTCCACAGTTTGGTTGTGTGAGGAAAGAAGGAACTACTTGCCGGCGGTACACAGGATGCCATATCCACCGAACATTGCTCGTTAAAGTACCTGTAAAAGAGAGAGAGAGAGAAGCAACATTGTGGGGAAGAGAAAGGGAAGAGATTATCAACTAAAAGAGGAGAGTTAATAAGACGAAATGCCTTTGATTCCACCCTATCTAACAGAAGAAGAGCCACCTCTCTCTCATCAACTCCTGTTTATTAGTCAGCGAAGATGTACGTTATTGAGGCAGTGTGTGTGTGTGTGTGTGAGTGTGTGTGTGAGTGTGTGTGTGTGTGTGTGTGTGGAGTATAAAACTATGTGTTGGTTTCATCAGTATATATTTTCAACTTGTTCTTGGTCTCAGAAAATCCCGTTGATGTTATGTGATACTTATGTTACAAACGACCACTAAACCTCTCAATACCTGTATGTGTGTTGTACTGTATATTCTGGTGTAGTGGCAGAGTGATTGAGACCAGCTGGTGTTGGATCTTACACTCGGTAGTATTATTATCTTCCTTTTATTACACAACGGATGATCTACAAGTCCCTAAGATAGTGATTTTATTTTATGACATTGTTTGGAAGATTGGCGTCGATATTGTAGAACTGACGGATTTCTTAGTAGGACTTGGTGATGCCATGAGAGTGCCACTGGTGACACTCTGGCCCTCCCTGGCACTATACTATAGGTCTGATCACTCGTTCATTAGTCGGTGTCTTTGTTTACCTGTCTGCTTAGTATTCTGGTCACATCTCATCATCCATATTGCCTCCCTCTTATCTTTCTCCTCTTCCTGACCTCTCTCACATTTCTCCTTCCTTTCTAACCCCCCTCACTCTCCCAACTCTCTCCTTCCTCTTCCTCTTTTTCCCTTCTTTCCTCCTCCTCACCTCTTCCTTTCTTCCCCATCACCTCTCTCCTTTATCATCTCTTCCCTGTCAACTCTTCCTAGCTTCCTACTCTCACCTCTTCCTGTCTCTCCCCTCACAACCAGTCTCCCAGATGACTGTGAGCTAATACAGTCAACCATACAACCAGTTCACCACTCCCCCAGGCAGGAGACAGCGCCAAAAGGGTAGCGGAGCATGAAGCAACACACACACACACACAGTAGGCCACCGACCCTGCAAGGTCTTCTGTAACCTGACCCTCAGACACTCCTCTCCAGTCCCCACTCTCTTTCTCTCTCTCTCTCTCTCACCTCACCTTAGAGTAACAGACAGTCGACATAAGTAAAGGGGTTCAGATACAACGCCTAACACCACTTAAGAATAACATTGGAATCTCTATAGGTGAACAAAAGTATAAACGCATCTACGATTCTCTATAGATAGTTGTAAACATTTCTGCCGTCTATGTCCATTACGACGGTATGCGAGGAATGTGTTTAAACTTCGAGTAAAAAAAAAAAAAACGACGAACACTTTAATACGAGCCAGTCACGTAACTTATAGCGAGCATAAAACAAAAAAACATAAGCGCTTTGTTACCGTTCCCGTTCGGTTGCGCTGTGTTTTGTCCCTCATAAACCCACTGACCGCCATTCTCGCACACCACACTTTCTGACGTCACACCACACGCTCATATGATTGGTCAGTTATTATGTGACGTCATATCCCACACACACACGAACGCGCCTCATTGGTTAACCGGTAGGTGACGTTGTATTATACATGATTAGTTCCTTATCTTGAAACGCAATTAGACGCAGACACGATTGTAAGCATCTGGCTTTATTTCGCGTAAACAATATTTTATGTCATTCAATTAGTAATAAAAGCGACAATAAATAGAATTGGAATTTTTATGTTGATCTATAAACAATTATTTACGGATATAAATAAGTTATGTAAGCCTGAATTAGTATCGACAATAAGTAACGCAATGTAAGAAGTGACGATCTACAATATTTGAGTAACGCGAAGCCGGCCACCAGAGGCGCTGTTGTGGTTTCGTGATGTGATAATGACCTGGTTGGCTCATAGCGACGTCCTGGTGCTTTGGTGGGCGGTAACTGGGCTGTCTAGGTCTTGGAGTTTGTTATTATTACGGTAGTAGCTGAGCTGAGGCGTCGATATGTCTAGATTACAGGTAATAGTTGGTCAAGTTATGCTGCTCTCTCTCTCTCTCTCTCTCTCTCTCTCAGCAGGAAGAGAGAGAGAGAGACATGACTATATACAACACATTGGATCACTATTTACTTCTTCATTAAAGTCTCTCCTCTTCCTCCTCCCTTCTCACTAGTCTTCCTCCTCTCTCCTCACTATTCTTCCTCTTCCTCTTCACTAGTCTTCCTCTCCCTCCTCACTATTCTTCCTCTCCCTCCTCACTATTCTTCCTCCTCCCTCCTCACTATTCTTCCTCCTCCCTCTTCACTATTCTTCCTCTCCCTCTTCACTATTCTTCCTCTCCCTCCTCACTATTCTTCCTCCTCCCTCCTCACTATTCTTCCTCCTCCCTCCTCACTATTCTTCCTCCTCCCTCCTCACTATTCTTCCTCTCCCTCCTCACTAGTCTTCCTCTCCCTCCTCACTATTCTTCCTCCTCCCTCCTCACTATTCTTCCTCTCCCTCCTCACTATTCTTCCTCTCCCTCCTCACTATTCTTCCTCCTCCCTCCTCACTAGTCTTCCTCTCCCTCCTCACTAGTCTTCCTCCTCCCTCCTCACTATTCTTCCTCTCCCTCCTCACTAGTCTTCCTCCTCCCTCCTCACTATTCTTCCTCCTCCCTCCTCACTATTCTTCCTCCTCCCTCCTCACTATTCTTCCTCTCCCTCCTCACTAGTCTTCCTCTCCCTCCTCACTATTCTTCCTCCTCCCTCCTCACTATTCTTCCTCTCCCTCCTCACTATTCTTCCTCTCCCTCCTCACTATTCTTCCTCCTCCCTCCTCACTAGTCTTCCTCTCCCTCCTCACTATTCTTCCTCCTCCCTCCTCACTATTCTTCCTCTCCCTCCTCACTATTCTTCCTCTCCCTCCTCACTATTCTTCCTCTCCCTCCTCACTATTCTTCCTCTCCCTCCTCACTATTCTTCCTCTCCCTCCTCACTAGTCTTCCTCTCCCTCCTCACTATTCTTCCTCCTCCCTCCTCACTATTCTTCCTCTCCCTCCTCACTAGTCTTCCTCTTCCTCCTCACTATTCTTCCTCTTCCTCCTCACTAGTCTTCCTCTCCCTCACTAGTCTTCCTCCTCCCTCCTCACTATTCTTCCTCTTCCTCCTCACTATTCTTCCTCTCCCTCCTCACTAGTCTTCCTCTCCCTCCTCACTAGTCTTCCTCCTCTCTCCTCACTATTCTTCCTCCTCCCTCCTCACTATTCTTCCTCCTCCCTCTTCACTAGTCTTCCTCCTCCCTCCTCACTATTCTTCCTCTTCCTCCTCACTATTCTTCCTCTTCCTCCTCACTATTCTTCCTCTCCCTCCTCACTATTCTTCCTCTTCCTCCTCACTAGTCTTCCTCTCCCTCCTCACTATTCTTCTTCTCCCTCCTCACTATTCTTCCTCCTCCCTCCTCACTATTCTTCCTCTCTCTCCTCACTATTCTTCCTCCTCCCTCCTCACTATTCTTCCTCCTCCCTCTTCACTAGTCTTCCTCCTCCCTCCTCACTATTCTTCCTCTCCCTCCTCACTATTCCTCACTGTCGTTTATTTGGATCACCTGGAGATTCTTCCCCAGCGTAATTAACCTTAAGATTCACCTAACCTAAAGATGAATCACACTAGAACGTAACCTATCCTAACCTTACCCAATCTAATCTAGCCTAACTCAACCTAAATTAACCTAACTCAACCTAAATTAACCTAACTCAACCTAAATTAACCTTACCCAATCTAATCTAGCCTAACTCAACCTAAATTAACCTAACCTAACCCGTCAGGTGTTGGTGAGGGGTGACGTCTGGATTTAACTCAGGTAATTAGGACGCAGGTAACATTATATACCTGTTAAAGTAATTTGCTTCCTTTCCGTGGTTGTAAATGGTCTTGTTGTTGTGGTGGTGATGGAGGGGGGGGTAATGGTTGTAGTGGTGAAGGCGATAGTGGTAACGAGGCCAGTGTTGGTGGTAGATGTATAGTAATAGTAGTAATGGTGGTAGTGGTAGTAGTGGTGGTAATGATGGTGGTAGTGGATGGTACAAGATAATATTTCCGGTACCGTCTGCTGCTACTCATCAACAATAAGAACACCTGTTTACCATGACCAGGGAGGGGGAGGAGAGGGGGGAAGGGGGGAGGTTATCGTCATACTAGTGCCAGGAGACACCAGGCACTCCCTCAGTCTTAATGGAGGGAGGAGGGGTCTGGTCAGTGTGTGTGGGGGGGGGGGGGGTGGGTGAGAGGAGGAAGGAGGGTAGGAGAACGTAGGAAAATGTGTTACAGTACAGTACATCCGGTCCCGTGTTACTTCTCAAGAGCATTGTACTGAATCACTGGCCGTCCTCACATTTAGTCTTCAATATAGTAAAGAATCATGAATCGTTTTTATTATTCTCTACACTGGTCCATGAGATTCGAAATAGATAAGTATATTGACAACGTGCAGAGTAGCTTGTTGGCAATAACCTGTTTAGGGAAAGATAGTATAGGGTTACAAACAAATGACTATCACTACTGGGATACTTTAATTCACTTATACAAGAATATTAGGTTTATAAACAAAAGACAATCACTACTGGTGTACTTTAATTTACTTATACTGTTATTGACTTATACATAAATATTTAGAAGACATAAAAGTCATTCTTGTTATATTTACATTTACTTGAGAAACCTTCTGATGCCTTTAACTGGTTCTGATTCAGTCTAACAATGATCGTATCACTCAGTATATTGGCGGGAAATTTATGTCGCCTCTGGTAAGTTTTGTAAGACCTACTCCCTGATCTTCACCCTGACATACTGTGCACCTTAATCTGCACCCTGACCTACACCGACCTGCTCCCTGACACCCTGACCTACACCCTGATATCTTGACCTACACACTGACACTTTGACTTACACCCTCACACCCTGACCTTCACACTGCCCCACAAAAATATCTATTAACCTGTACCGTGTTAACTGCCACATACAAGAAAGACTGAGTCACTATTGGTGTGTGTTGAGTGCAGCAGCGTGCAACACATCCCCGCAACACAACCCCGCTCATACTACTTCTGATAATGTTTCAATCACAACCATTCACAACAGCATTCATTGGCCTGTAGTTGTTATATTATGGTTGTTTTATGTGATCAGCCACGTCATGAGTGTTGCTGTTGTTGTCCTGTGTATTAATTATTGTTGTTATAGTTGTTTCTTGTCGTCCTCTGGCCATAGTTGTTTGTATCATTGTTATTATTACGAGTTATCATTACTCTATCACAACGGTAATAACAGTAATAATGTTACTACTACTACATACTACTATCACCACAGTATACACAAACACAGACACACACACACACACACACAAACATACACATTAGGGGCGTGGTGCACGTGCCGCCCACCAGTGCCAGGGGCGGGCCTGGAGGCATCTCACCATCACCAACGCAAACTTCCGTTATTACATCCTGAAGAAATGAAGTGTGAATGACGCACCACGCTGTAGGGAGTGTGAGGAAGATACGTGTAGTGTGAGGAAGATACGTATAATGTGAGGAAGATACGTGTAGTGTGAGGAAGATACGTGTAGTGTGAGGAAGATACGCGTAGTGTGAGGAAGATACGTGTAGTGTGAGGAAGATACGCGTAGTGTGAGGAAGATACGTGTAGTGTGAGGAAGATTAATACAAGTTTGTGGAAATAAGATGAAACGCCGCAACTGCCTCACGTCATAACACTCCACCATAACTGTTGTGGTCCAGGACTTCACCTTAATGCGACCATAGCATGAGAAAAGGTCATTACTTGTACGTTTCGGCTCACTTGATTCTAGACCTCTGAGGCGCTAGTATACCAAGATGGCCTCCTCTCTCTCTTATATGTCGAGTCGAATTTTATTTTATTTTATTACGTGAATTTTTTTATACAAACATATGCGTATTAATGATGACTGGGATATTGTTTCAGTGATTAAAACAGCCTAACGCTACATGGGTGGGGGGGGGGGGGGTGTTAGATGAGGGTTAAGTTAAGCAAGGTTAGTTTTAGTTTAGATTAGTGTTAGGTTAGATTGAGTTTGGTTAAATTAGGTTAGATTGGGTTAGGTTAGGTTAGTGTTAGGGTATTTAATCATCAGGTGAAGTAAGTTTTGGTGTCTAATCTCCAAGTGGTCCAAATTAACCCCAATATTCTACACTTACCTGTCACACCTCACGTCAACATTAACACCTGTCATTAACACCGTTATTATGATAGTTGTAATGAGTGTTATTAACTGAGTTCCTTTGTCGTTTTCCAGGTAAGGATGTCACCTCCAGTCTCCTGTAGCGGCGCCGTGACGTGAGTGTTCTTATATAGTGTGTGTGTGTGTGTGTGGGTGTGTGTGTGTGTGGGTGGGTGGGTGTGTGTGGGAGTGTGTGTGTGTGTGTGTGTACTCTCGGATACTGAAGAATAAACTTAGATCATACAATAGGAACAAACTACTAACCCGCTGAAAGAAAGAAAGAGAACAAGATTTATGAGTAGTGGACAGTGTGCCTGACCTCCTTCTGAATGACCCTTGACCCCCCCCAACCCCCCCCCCCGAGTGTCACCTCCACCACCACCCTTGTAAGTGGGGCGACCGACCACTACTGGGTGTCGTCGCCTCCTCCTCCTCCACTACCTCCTTCGCATCCTCCTCCTCCTCCTCCACCACCACCTCCTCCTCCACCACCACCAGCTCCTCCTCCACCACCACCACCTCCTCCTCCACTATCACCACCTTCTTCTCATCCTCCACCTCCTCCTCCTCCACCACCACCTCCTCCTCCACCACCACCTCCTCCTCCACTATCACCACCTTCTCATCCTCCACCTCCTTCTCCTCCACCACCACCTCCTCCTCCACTATCACCACCTTCTCATCCTCCACCTCCTTCTCCTCCACCACCACCTCCTCCTCCACTATCACCACCTTCTTCTCATCCTCCACCTCCTTCTCCTCCACCACCACCTCCTCCTCCACTATCACCACCTTCTTCTCATCCTCCACCTCCTTCTCCTCCACCACCACCACCTCCTCCTCCACCTTCTCCTCCAGCACCTCCAGCACCGCTTCCTTCAAGGCCTTGGTTAATACTTGATCAATAGGACGTTAATATGGATCACCAGAAGAATAGACATCTCAACTACCCTCACCTACCCTCACCTACCCTAACCTACCCTCACCTACCCTAACCTACCCTCACTACCCTAACCTACCCTCACCTACCCTAACCTACCCTAACCTGACCTACCCTACACTAACCTTCCCTACCCTACAATCCCCTACCCTACCCTAACCTGACCTAACCTACCCTGACCTACCCTACCCTAACGTAACCAAACCTAATCAAATGTCTGAAATCTTAGTGACGTCCGCTGCCCATAAACCTGTTCACTTCTTATCGATATATTAATTAAATCACTTTTATATTAATACTTTATTATTATTATTAATATATGTGTGTGTGTGTTATGACAGTGGTGGTAGTAGCAGCGAGTGGTGGTGGTTATGTTGGTAGTAGTGGTATAGTGATCAGATGTCAGTCACTGTACCACCGCCACACACACCACCTTGCTCTCACCACCGATCATGAGGCTGACTTCCCTAACCCGTTCACATACGAGTGTCCGAATATCTCCCCCCCCTTCCCTCTCTTCTTCCTTCCTCTTCTCCTCTTCATGTTCTTCTTCCCCCTATTATATATCTCTCACCCTTCTCCTTCTCTCTCTTTCTCTCTCACCCTTCTTCTCTTCCTCTCCCTCCTACTCTCACCCTCCACCTCCTGTAGCCTCCTCCCTCTCTCTCTACAGACGATAGTAATTACTGACTCACTAAAGAACATTATAGGAACAACTGTGAATAAACCTTAAGTGTTACGATAAGTGGAAACGGTAGTGGCTGTAAGTCCCAATTAAACGGCAGCTTTCTCGTCCAGTATACTAGGTTGGCTCGTCAACCATCACACTCACACACACACACACACACACACGCGCGCGGCGTATAACGGAGCCAACACTACAACAACTCTTATAAAATGTAACGAAAGGTCTTGTAAAATATTTATATACAACACGAAATCGTATTAGTTATCAAATATCTTTTCTGACGTGAAGTAAATCGATGTGTTTTTAGTATAGTAGTTTATATATATACATTTATATATATATAATTATATATATATATATATATATATAATATATATATATATATCCAGCAGTGAACCAGAAAAAATTTAGTTTATTCTCGCGTTTGTGTGATTGCCACTTAACATTTTTGTCTATGAACATTTGGTCTCTGGAACGTCCCCAAACATCATCAACACACACACACGACGCTGTAAATCCAGGCTGGTGATTAAGTAGCGTGTGTGTGTGTATGTGTGTTCATGTGAGTGAATGTGGTAGCATCTGGCAACGACGACCCATATTCCGTTGTAGTGGAGTGTAAGCGACCGAGGGAGGGAGGTTGGGAGGACCCCGCCAGCTGGTCAACCCGCGCGCCCAGAATGAGAAAACCTGATCGTTCTCAACACTCGACTGGGCTTCTGGCACCCGGCCTTCACACCTGCCGCTGTCTTGACTATGTTTACTGAGGAGGGAGGAATAAGGGGGGGGGGGGAGGAGAGAATCTTCACCTGAGATATGATGTTAACTTATCTGATCATAACCACACACACACACACACACACACACACACACAGCAGATCATCCACTTGACACAGAGGTTTGAGCACGAGCGACACACACGCACACACAGACACACACACACACACAGCCCTCAGTCAACCAAAGGAAGACGCCATGGGAATTAGAACACACACACACACACACACACACACTGCCGGAACCTCACGTTGGGTGGTCACTTCAGCCCATCAAGTCGGTCACCAAGAATGTGCTGTCATGGGATTCACTGGCCTCCTTCCTTCTTCCTTTTCCTCCTCCTTTCCCTTCTTATTTTGTACCTCTTCCTCCCCCCCTTCCACTTCTTTCTCATTCTTTTCTTGTTTATCACCTCTCCCTCTTCCTTATTCATTTCCTCCTCTTCCGTCCATCCTCCTCCATTTTCAACTTCCTTCCTTTCTTCCTTAACACCCCTTCCTCCTTCCCTCCCTCCATCCTTACCTCCTTCCATCCACCCTCCTTTGACCCCACTTCAGCAATCCTCCCCCCCTCTCCTTAACCCCCCCCCCCCCCAAAGCCCTCCAGCTCCTCCATAAAAACCATGGGAGAAAAACTAAGTGAGGAAGGTAGAGTAGGAGTGAGGGAGAGAGGGGGGGAGAGTAGGAGGGAGGGAGGGGAGAGAGGGAGGGAGAGTGGGAGGGAGGCGGTCACTGGGTGTTGAGGGCAAGGTCAATCGTGTGTGTGGTGCTGGGGCGTGCCTGCCTCTCTCCCCCACCTGGCTACGACACACACACACACACACACACCTTACGCACACACACACACACACACACACCTTACGCACACACACACACACCTTACGCACGCACACACACACACCTTACGCACACACACACACCTTACGCACACACACACACCTTACGCACACACACACACCTTACGCACACACACACACCTTACGCACACACACACACCTTACGCACACACACACACACACTTACGCACACACACACACCTTACGCACACACACACACACCTTACGCACACACACACACCTTACGCACACACACACACCTTACGCACACACACACACACCTTACGCACACACACACACCTTACGCACGCCCATTACAGAATATTACTCTAGTCACCTGTTGTCATAATCATCTAGAGCCACACTCACCTGCTTTGTCAATCAGTTCGTTCCATCAGTTAATTGCATGATGCACTTGACTCTAAGACAATCAGATAATGGCAGTGTATGTTATTCCGGAAGTCAGCTGAGGTACTACAACACCAACAACATCATCAACAACAACACCATCAACAACAACACCATCAACAACAACAACACCAACAACAACACCATCAACAACAACAACAACAATAACAACACCATCATCATCAACAACAACACCATCATCATCAACAACAACAACACCATCAACAACAACACCATCAACAACAACACCATCATCATCAACAACAACACCATCATCATCAACAACAACAACACCATCAACAACAACACCATCAACAACAACACCATCAACAACACCATCATCATCAACAACAACACTTCATCAACATCCTGAAGGGGTGCGTCAACATTACACACTTCAGGTTATCCGAACCGTTCCTATTATCCAAATATTTCTGTTATCCGCGCGGTTTACTGTCATTCTTGGGGGTTACTGTTATCCGAACGGCACCAGTAATTAACAGGGGTACAGTAATTTCATCAATCCTCTGTGCTGTACCGAACATTAAGAGCAGTATTTCAGAACAGCTCCAGTACAGAGGCCGTGTGTGTGTGTGTGCTGTACCGAGAGTTTAAAACTTAATTAATTACAGTATATGTATGAATAACGGCGAGCTGAGAGAAAGAGAGAGATATGAGGAAGCCAGGTGGTGGTGGTGGTGGTAAGCCAGGTGGTGTGGTAAGCCTGGTGGTGTGGTAAGCCTGGTGGTGTGGTAAGTCAGGTGGTGTGGTAAGCCAGGTGGTGTGGTAAGCCAGGTGGTGTGGTAAGCCAGGTGGTGTGGTAAGCCTGGTGGTGTGGTAAGCCAGGTGGTGTTGTAGGAATGTGGTAATTATTATGTGTTGGCCACCACCTGTGTCTCGTCCTACTGACAACACGTTCCGTTAGTCCGCCACCCACCACCCTATCACCCAGCAACTCTGCCGCCCACCCTGCCGCCCACTCTCCTACCCGCCACCCACCCTACAGCCCACTCTACTGCACCCAATCTCCCATCCGCCACTCATCCTACCATCTGCCGCCCACTCAACTACACCCACTCTCCCACCCTACCTCACGCCCACAACCGTACCACCCAATCGCCGCCACCCACTACACCTACCGCTCGACAGAACAAAGTGGGATTGTGTGTGACGTCACGTAAGGGTGTGGGTGACGTCACAAGAGTGTTGGTGACGTCACGTGAGGGAAAGAAGAGTTAAGTTTGAAAAGAAAGTAGAAAGTGACCAGAACGTCGGGGAGGGAAGTGTCATGTACTGCCATTGTTCTGAACTGTCTAGACCTGTATCTGTGCATTTATAACGCTGTACAGTTCTTTTTTTTTTCTGAATTATTGAGATACAATTAATAATGACTGGAAGAATTATGCTTGTGACTTCTTATTGACAGGTAGATACGACCCCACAGGTGAGGTTAGGTTAGGTTAGGTTAGGCAATACTTAAAATGACAAGTGCAAAAATTAGGGTGCCACATTGCAGGGTGCCATAACAGGAACTACAAGACACTCCTTCCTTCCCTTACCTCCTCCCCCTGGCCACCACCACCCCTTCCCTTCCTTCCCTTACCTCCTCCCCATCGCCTTCCTCCCTCCCTTCCCTTACCTCCTTCCCCTGGCTACAATCCTTACCCTTAAACACCTCCCCCTGCCCACCACCACCCCTCCCCTTCCTTCCCCTCCCCTCCCTTCCCTTACCCCCTGGCCACCACCACCTCTCCCCTTCCCTTACCCCCTCCCCCTAGCCACACCCCCCCCCCCCTCTTTAGCGGCAGTGAGCGAGGTGCTTTAGTTGAATCGGCCACAGTTGCCTCGCTGGTCCCGTGACGTTCGTACACCCAACCACCGCCCGTCCGTGTAACAAATCCCCACGTACACCCAACCCCCCCCACCCCCCACCACCCCCCGCTTGTCCGTGATCTCTCTCCCTCACTACTTTACTACCCAGTGCCCACTTAACACTTATAGACACCCTTACTTACTTACATACTTGTTTACTTAAGACGATGGTGAAGGAGAGTGACATAAGTAATTATCAGTAAAGTGTGTAGTGTGTTAGAGTGTGTTAGTGTGTGTGTTTACGAAGGACTACCGTTAAGGTCGAAGTGTTCTCCTCATCCTTCTTCACCCAGAGTGCCACTTGAGTGAGGGTGTCTACGTCGGGGCAAGGAAGAGGTAAGCCACTTAGTTTAATATTAGAGAGAAAGCCAGTGATTTAAATAGGACGCTAGAGAGTGATCCCTAGTTTAATGTTACTGTGTAGTGTTGTTATTATTATTGTTATTATTATCATCATTATTATTATTATTTATATTATTATTATTTATATTATTATTATTTATATTATTATTATTTATATTATTATTATTATTATTATTATTATTTTTATTATTATTATTTTTATTATTATTGTTATTATTATTTATTATTATTATTATTATTATTACACCTTGTTTCTTGTTTGTTTTATGCCCCGCTATTATTAGTAAGGATATATAGTGCAAATCTTGTCTGTTAGTCTGTCTATACGATACATTTCCTTACCATAACTTGAGAAAGGTTCAATGGATCAAATAAAAATATAACAGTTAGTGTTGCGTTTGAGTATGTATGTATGTAAGTAATGTATGTATGTATGTATGTATGTAAGACCTATATACACACAACAGGTATAAACACTCACCAATATATGTTGTTTAGACTATAACTGTTTTTACCTGCAATGAGTTTGACCCGTATGAGCCAACAGCACCTGCCGAGTGTTGGGTGACGGGCGAGTTTCTTATACACTCGCTATATTGATCTATCTATGTCTGTCTGTCTGTCTATCTATGTATCTATCTGTCTGTCTGTTTGTCTGTCTATCTGTCTGTCTGTCTGTCTGTCTGGAAGGAGGAGGAGGAAGAGGGGGGAGTGAAGGGGGGAGGAGGAAGAGGGGGAAGAGGAGGAGGAAGGAAGGAAGGAAGAGGACGGGGAAGGAAGGAAGGGAGGAAGTTAGGGAGGAAGATAGGGAGGGAGGGAGGGAGGAAGGAAGGAAGGAAGAGGACGGGGAAGGAAGGAAGGGAGGGAGGGAGGTAGTGTGTTGCTGGCCCAGTTAGCAAGAGTCACGCGCCCCGGGTGAGGGAGGAGGGGCAGACCTCCTCCCTCCACTCACACGCCTACGGTGCTGACTATCTTCCTTCCCTTCCTTCCTTCCCCTTCCTTCCTTCCTTCCTTCCATTTCCTTCCTTCCTTTCCTCCCTTTCCTTCTTTACCCTTCCCTTCCTTCCTTCTCCTCCCCTCTCCTTCCCTCCCTTTCCTTCTTTCTCTTTCCCTCCCCCCTTCCTCCCTCCTTCCTCCCTCCTTTACCCTCTCTTATTCCTATTGCCCAGTACGTACCACCATGCCTAGAGAGAGAGAGAGAGAGAGAGAGAGCACACACCTTCGCATTACCATTGTTTAATTGAATCACTTCATAACATCCTTTCATTAAGTGTTTGGTGCTGATCACAAAATTCTCACAATCCCCCACACATTACCCAGAGTCCCCCACAACTCCCACAATCCCCCACGCATTACCCAGACTCCCCCACAACTCCCACAATCCCCCACACATTACCCAAACTCCCCCACAACTCCCACAATCCCCCACACATTACCCAGAGTCCCCCACAACTCCCACAATCCCCAACGCATTACCCAGACTCCCCCACAACTCCCACAATCCCCCACACATTACCCAGACTCCCCCACAACTCCCACAATCCCCCACGCATTACCCAGACACCCCCACAACTCCCACAATCCCCCACACATTACCCAGACTCCCCCACAGCTCCCACAATCCCCCAAACATTATCCAGAGTCCCCCACAACCCTAAGCAGGTGTACGGGTCTACCTTGTGATTGACGTCACCTTCATAATTGTGGAGACATCCTGTGAGGTGACCCTCTCTCACCCTTCACCCTCCCTCACCCCTCACCCTCACTCACCCCTCCCTCATCCCTCAACCCTCACCCTTCACCCCCTTCACTCCTCACCCTCACCCTGCACCTCTATTGGCCCTCCCTCACTCACCCTCACCCTACACCTCTATTGACACCTCCCTCACTCACCCTCACCCTGCACCTCCGATGACCCTCCCTCACCCCTCACCCCCTCATCACACACACACACACATACACTCACTACTGAAGCGCAACCCTTCCTCACCCTCCTTCCCTCCCTCTCTCCTTCCCTCCCTCCTTCTCCCCCCCCCCCCTCCTCGCATGATGGCAGGGTATATGTATAAATATTAGTGTTTGTCTGAGGTCCAGGTTTTTTCGGCTGCATATTTTTCGTTCTCTTGTGCGAGTGTTTGGTTTGTGTCGCTGTAAAGACGATCTACACACACACACACACACACACACACACACACACCTCTGGTATTTTGATGAACTTAGCCTCACACATCAACAGAAGACAACATCACAACACAACACCATCACAACACAATAAAACATCATCACAACAACACCATCACAACACAACAAAACACCATTACAACACATCTATAACACCAATAACTTCTGGGACATTCTAATCTTCAAAATACAACAATAAGACATAAAGAATTTAATATCCTAGTTTCAATAACAGGTGATACAATCTTTAGGAGAATTATGAAGTGATAAAGATAATGTACCTATACACTTATTCTCACTTCATATCTAAGACAAAAATATTACTCATTTGTGTCATTTTATAATAATATTTCTCTAAAAGTCCAGAAATTTGTGTATAACGGGACTTTATATTATATTTTTTTTATGGAAATCTGGAAATCTTCAACACAAACAGGATTTAGTAAGATGGATGTCGGTAGAATATTGGAACATGTCTCCATCAACCTCTAGAGACTCTTAAAAATAAACTCGCATCGACTTTGTTTCCATCACACGAACGACACATTACCCTCCCAAGTCTTAACGTCTCTCAGGAATCTGGGCCAAGTAATTAAATCACATGACGTCATACACTGATAAATTCGCAAGAGATAAACTATGCGAGTAATTGGCGAGACGACGAAGAGGAGGTAGAGAGAAGTTGGTCAGGGGTAGAGAGTGTGTGAGTGGGAGATGATGATTCGGTCTTTGGCTCGCTCTCTAGGATGTTCTGGTTCTCACGGTCTGTTTTGTGTGTTATTTGGATCCCACGAGACGGAAGAACAAGGAGAACAAGAAGAAGAACAAGAACAAAAGTAAGAAGACCTCTTTATACTCATAAAGCTCAAAACACTCATTAGTTAAGTCAATATCACACTGGAGAGAGGGGGGGTAGGGTTGTGGGTCGTGGGGGGTAGGGGAGTTACTGTTGGGGAGGAGGGAGAGGGGGGGGGGAGACAGAGGTACGGGGTGGGTGGGGGGTGAGAGAGAGACAGGAGGGGGGGGGGTGTCATTCTACTCGGAAATACAATATATATCAAGAAAAATAATCTGAACTCACAATTCTCACTATAATGCCATACCTGAGGGGCGTGAGAATTACCTATTGAGTTAAACTAAATTACAGGTAATTACACTGAAATATAACAAATGAATTACAATAAGTGAAGTACACCTTATTATTTGTCTCTCTTTAAGTGGTGATAAGTGAACATAACGTGAAGTATAATTGGTGTTAAGTGAGACGTATTAAGTAAAGTATTCGTCTCAATAAATTTTCCGTGTTATTGTTTATGTTAGTTTTCTTGTGTGTTATAATTTAAGGTTGAGTTTTAGTATTATTTTCTTGTTTTATGTTTATATGTGTGTGTTACAGGATTACAGAAACACCTAAATACAGGAAATTCAACACACACACACACACACATGAGGACGTATTTCTGTGGCTCGAGGCTTTGTATAGATGTGACCCCCTAACACCAGCAAGCAAGCCCTGCTAACTGTTCCCGCTACTTTCTAGCGACTGGCTCACTCTTGCACATGTAGCCGGTATCTCTTCCAGTTGCTGCTACTTCGCCTCTCTCTCTCTCATAATCATCAACATATCTACCTCATTTATTTGTTTATTCGGTCACACTAGTTCAGATATCGTAATCCAGAGGGCAGTGTTTCTTATCGTTAGTTGTTCGTTACTATAGGTGTTCGCTACCGCCTGTTCGTTAGTGAGTGTTTGTTACCTGGTTTTCGTACTTATGGTCTCGGGGTTATTATTATTATTATTAGTAGTAGTAGTAATAGTAGTAGTAGTAGTAGTAGTAGTAGTAATAGTAGTAGTATGAGTATTAGTATTAGTCTTAGTATTATTTTTATTATTATATTTACATTACCAGCATAAATATTACAACAATAACTAAAATCACAACCACAGCTACATCAACCAAAATAACAACTACAAGCAGAATACAACAACAACCACGACTAAAACAAAACAACAATCACAACTAAAGTACAACAACTGCAACAACTACTACAACAACAACAACAACAACAACAACTACAACCACATAGACAGCGAGAAATACGTGCACTGGGTCAGCCTGGCCGTGTGACCTCTGATTTGGCCCGCTGCCAGGGTCCTGTGGCCAGTGGGGCAGGGGCAAGAGTAGGGCAAATGTTGGGGCAAGAGTAGGGCAAATGTTGGGGCAAGTGTTGGGGCAAGAGTAGGGCAAATGTTGGGGCAAGAGTAGGGCAAATGTTGGGGCAAATGTTGGGGCAAGAGTAGGGCAAGTGTTGGGGCAAATGTTGGGGCAAGAGTAGGGCAAATGTTGGGGCAAGAGTAGGGCAAATGTTGGGGCAAGAGTAGGGCAAATGTTGGGGCAAGAGTAGGGCAAGTGTTGGGGCAAATGTTGGGGCAAGAGTAGGGCAAATGTTGGGGCAAGAGTAGGGCAAATGTTGGGGCAAGAGTAGGGGCAAATGTTGGGGCAAGAGTAGGGCAAATGTTGGGGCAAGAGTAGGGCAAGTGTTGGGCAAGAGTAGGGCAAATGTTGGGGCAAGAGTAGGGCAAATGTTGGGCAAGAGTAGGGCAAATGTTAGGGCAAGAGTAGGGCAAGTGTTGGGCAAGAGTAGGGCAAGTGTTGGGCAAGAGTAGGGCAAGTGTTGGGCAAGAGTAGGGCAAGTGTTGGGCAAGAGTAGGGCAAGTGTTGGGCAAGAGTAGGGTAAGTGTTGGGGCAAATGTTGGGGCAAGGGCAGTGTAGGGGAGCTTCCAGAATTAAGAGAACAATGGGACCCAGTGTAAGGTATGGAGGTACATACAAAGACGTGCATATCTGAGGCATGGCAAAAGTGCATAGGTGGGGAATAAACAAATGCATAGGTGAGACATAAATAAGTGCATAGGTGAGACATAAACAAGTGCATAGGTGAGACATAAACAAGTGCATAGCTGAGACGTAAACAAGTGCATAGCTGAGGCATAAACGAGTGCATAGGTGAGACGTAAACAAGTACATAGCTGAGGCAAAAACAAGTGCATCGCTGAGGCATAAACAAGGACATAGCTGAGGCATAAACAAGTGCATAGGCAAGACGTAAACAAGTGCATAGCTGAGGCATAAACAAGTGCATCGCTGAGGCATAAACAAGTACATAGCTGAGGCATAAACAAGTACTTAGATAAAACATAAACAAGGACATAGCTGAGGCATAAACAAGTACATAGATAAGACATAAACAAGTACATGGCTGAGGCATAAACAAGTACATAGATAAGACATAAACAAGGACATAGCTGAGGCATAAGCAAGTACATAGATAAGACATAAACAAGTGCATAGCTAAGGCATAAACAAGTACATAGATACGACATAAACAAGGACATAGCTGAGGCATATAAGAACATACGAACATAAGAAAATATGGAGTCTGCAATAGGCCGGTTGGCCTGTGCATGGCAGCTCCTGTCGAGAGTTACTACCACTCTCTATCATCCATGAATCTATCTAGCTTCCTTTTATAACTTTCCAGAGTTCCCGCACTTACTACAAAGTTGCTAAGCTTGTTCCACTCGTCCACCACCCTATTTGTGAACCAGTTCCTTCCTATCTCCCTCCTAAACCTAAACTTATCCAACTTAAATCCGTTGCTACCAGTCCTATCCTGCTCGGATATTATAAGAACTTTATCTATATCGCCTTTATTGATTCCTTTCACCCACTAAAATACTTCTATCTTATCTCCCCGCACTCTTCGTCTTTTTAGGAAATCCAAGTTTAGTTTCTTTAACCTATCTTGATATGGAAGGTTTCTAAGTCCCAGAATCATTTTCGTCATTCTTCGCTGCACCGACTCTAGGGAATTGATATCCATTCTATAATAAGGGCACCAGAACTGAACCGCATAATCGAGGTGCAGCCTGACTAACGCAAGATACAGTTGCAATAAGACCTCTGCACTCTTATTACTTACACTTCTAGATATAAAACATAATACTCTGTTTGCCTTATTACTTACATTAACGCACTGTTTTCTAGGCCGTAGGTCCGGGCTTACAAGTACCCCTAGGTCTCTTTCACAAGTCGACCTCTCTAAGTGCATCGCTGAGGCATAGACAAGTACATAGCTTAGGCATAAACGAGTACATAGATAAGACATAAACAAGGGCATAGCTGAGGCTTAAACAAGTGCATAGAGGAGACATAGTAGCGAGGGAAGAGTGAACATTGTATAAGGTGAGGTCAGCACACCCAGCCGTGACCCCGGATGAGTAGGTCACAGGGTCAGGTCATCGTCAGCCAGCGCAGTAGTAGCTCCTTGGTGGCAGTGTGAGTATGGCTACTTAACTTAGTATGGCTGAGATGGTGTGGTAAGGTGCTATAGTAGGGGTGTGGCTATGGGATGGGTATGGTGAGTGTGGCTAATTGTGTGGGTGTGGTTCTGGTAAGAGTGTGGCTACTGTGTGGGTGTGGTGAGTATGGGTATGGTAAGGTAAAAGTGTGGCTAGGACGAGGATGTGGCTTCAGTGAAGCATATTTATGGTGATGAATATGATGACAGGTTAATGAGGTACATAAACTTTGTAAAACGGGAAGAAGGTGAAGGAGGAGAGCCAGAGTAAGAACGTGACTACTGTACAGAAACAGGTAGTGTAAAGGGCTCCACTGTACTGAACACCTTCACTAAAGGAAATATGTTTATTCTATTGGTGACTCTGTGTTTTATTTATATAAGATGAAAGTAATCGTACCTCAGCAGCAGGAACAAATTCACAACCCAGTATGTAAGGGATCACCTACTGTACCTAGACTATAAACACAGTATTAATGGCGTAATTATCAAACACAAAGTCAGCTCACATGTTTCCATATTAGGTTCTGACCAAGAGCCACTCACAGCGAGGAATGTTATAATGGTATGTGTTACACATCCCACTTACCACAAAAAGTTCAATGAAAGTCATTATAGTCGAGGTCCCTCAAGCGCATAATGTAAACAAACGTGGAAGGGAGTATCCCGCTCGGGCCTGGCCTTGCGTGGCGCGGCGTCCCGTTAGCTGTCCTTGGCCATGGCCGCGATGAATGAGGGTCAGCGGGCCGCCACAGTGACGGCCACTAGCCAACGCCTCTCCGTGCCTCACCTTGACCTTCCTTGACCACCACACAATGAATGAAAGCTTTCATTTATACGGCGGCGAGGCGGTGTGTCATGTAAATGTCTTGTTTAAGGTGATGAACGAAGGAATAAAAGTGACAACAAAAACATTGCATGAATATAATATCCCGAGCTAATAAATTACACATATCGATATCAACAGTACACACCCTTATAAACGTTTACACTATGGTGAAGTATTAATAAGCTAATTAACGGTAATATATTGACACCGCGAGACTAAAATTCCTTCAGCTTGGCGAAGAAACCTTAACACTGCCCATCATCAAGTAACGGAAGACTGAGCTGTGGTGGTGGTAGTCATGAGTTGAGATAGTGGTTGTTGTTAGTGGTTGTTGTTGATGACAGTGGTTGTTGTTAGTGGTTGTTGTTGATGATAGTGGTTGTTGTTGATGACAGTGGTTGTTGTTGATGACAGTGGTTGTTGTTAGTGGTTGTTGTTGATGACAGTGGTTGTTGTTAGTGGTTGTTGTTGATGACAGTGGTTGTTGTTAGTGGTTGTTGTTGATGACAGTGGTAACAGCTGTGATAATAGTGATAATGCTGAAGTCGATGGTTAGCTGTGGTGACGAAGGCTCGGTGGTTTGTGTGTGTGTGGTTTGCGCCGCCTGGTCAGCGTGCCCTCTAGCGCCGCACAGTTGGTCAAGCTCGACAGTCATGATCAAAATCGTCTGACGCAGCAGCAGCAGGAGGGACGTGGGAACACCGCCCCTGAATAACCTATATCTATTGGTTATTATAATACTGCTGCTTCCATGAGTGTTATAACTTATGTTGCTGTAATCTTAGTACTTACTATAATGTACTCAAACTATCCAACCAGAAGCGAACTCGTAACAATGGTTTTAAATTAGACAAATTTAGATTTAGGCGCGAAATTGGTAAACATTGGTTTGGAAATAGAGCAGTGCATGAGTGGAACAAGTTACCAAAAATCATCATTAACTCGAATACACTGGATAGCTTCAAACATACGTTGGATGGATATATGAGCGATAGGGGTTGGGTGTAAATGGGACTGCCCAGTATGGGCCAATAGGCCCGCCGCAGTTTTCTCCATTCTTACGTTCTTATGTTCCTATGTCGTTCACTACTACTACTATTCTTCTCGGTGCTCCTGGCCTACTATCACAGTTGAAAAAATATTCTTGTTTTACATATTATCTTTAGTATACCTTCGTCTACATCCTGTTTTCATTCAATCACAAATTAAAAGATATCGTTCGTGAATGAATCCGAATAATCCGGTCTCACACCACGAACACAACATAATGTTTACATGACTCCTCATCTACGCTACGACAGACGTACCCAAACATGATCATTCTCTTGCTACTAAATCAGATATTAGTTAAAGTGGCATAGTTATGGATACGTGGTGAAATATTCTTGTTTTCAATGAAGGGAAAGACCTTTTGTGAAGCTGGTAGATTAAAGTTTATTGTGTTTATGCTTGTAATTCACATCATTCAATTTAACCTAATGTGTAACCTTGTTTTCTTTGTCTTTTCAGGTTGGTGTCTACTTAACTACGACTCTCTTATCTAACTACGGCTGTGCAGGTGAGTGTGCGTGTGTGTGTGTGTGTAGATAAATATAGAAATGTAAAAAAACTTATACGATAATGTATTTACTAAAAATGTCCATATTATCATACATATAACAAATACATACCAAAGACATATCCATATAATTGCGAACTGTACATAACAGATATATACAGATACCTAACACAAATATTCAATCATACATGCAACAGGAAATGTGTAAACAATTATAGACGTACCAGAAAAGTGCACAAACACCACTCACACACACACACACACACACACACATATACGTGTTACTGTGTCCCAGAGTACACCAACGTGTTCGGGGTGCCTGCCTGCCTTCCCTCCCTCACCCCACCCCGCCCTGGGAACGGTGCGCCCTGCCCCGCCGTGACCCGTGACCTCGCTAGTCCTCACCCCTTTCCTGTCAGGGGCACCAGGTCGACCGTCTACCTCGTGACATACCTCTTAATACTATAAACAGAGAGTTGTGTTGTGTTGAGTTGTGTTGTGTCGCGGTGAGTTGTGTTGTGTTGTGGTGAGTTGTGTTGTTATGTTATGTTGTGGTGAGTTGTGTTGTGTTATGTTATGTTGTGGTGAGTTGTGTTGTGTTATGTTATGTTGTTGTGTTGTGTTATGATGCTAACATTTTTATAAAGAAAATTTTGTGTTGTTCCACTGATGCTGTTGTTAATATTCTGTCAGGTCACTGTTGTGGGAGAAACATCATTAGTGACACCTTACAACTCTCGTATCTTTAAACAGCGTTACCTGCACTGCCTGGTTAGGTTAGGTTAGGTTAGGTTACGTTAGGTTAGGTTACGTTAGGTTAGGTTACGTTAGGTTAGGTTAGGTTACGTTAGGTTACGTTAGGTTAGGTTAGGTTAGGTTAGGTTAGGTCTTCATATATTGTCTCTACGTATTAGAACATGTTTCTGGAAAGCTTAACTCTCTATCAGCCTTTGAGAATATATCATGTGAGAGACAACTAGTGAGAGATAGAGAGAGACACACGTGGAGGATGAGGAGAAGAGGGAAACAGGTGAGGTGGACAGGTGAGGGCAAGATGATGATGAGGAGGAGTTCCACCCCCCCCCCCCCCCCCCGCCACTACTGCCCTGCATCAGAATCTCGCAGCGGAAGAAATGAGGGAGAAGAATCGGGTAGTGGTGGAGGGGGGAGGAGACGTGTGGAGGTAACGGGTAGAGATTGCTGTGGGAGGAAGGAGGGGGGGGGACATCCGGGGAGGGGCGTAGAGAGGTTTTCGGGTGGAAGGGAGGGGGGGTATGGGTAGAAGAGGTCGGGGTAGTAATAGGCAAGTCACATGCTCGTGTTACGGTTGAGAAGTTGTATATAGAGCAGGGGAGGGGTGATGGGGTAGGGGGGTGATGGGGTAGGGGGGGTGATGGGTAGGGGAGGGGTGATGGGTAGGGGAGGGGTGATGGGGTAGGGGAGGGGTGATGGGGTAGGGGGAGAGGTGATAGGGTAGGGGAGGGGTGATGGGTTAGGGGGAGAGGAGATAGGGTAGGAGAGGGGTGATTGAGGTAGGGGAAGGTGTCTGAGGTATGTGTTTAGTGAATCATTTTGTTACACACACGCACACACGCACGCATACGGAGATGTGGGTCACCAGAAGTCATGATGATGGCAGATCACTGACCACACTGTAAACCATCACCACAATGTGTGTCACCTCCCCCCCCCCCCTCAACATACCCCCCACCCCCACATCCCCTTACACAGTGACCTCACCTTCCCCCCCCCCACCCCCACAAAAAATGGTTAGTAGTACGTGACAGTTGAGGTCCGTGTTGGGCAGCAAACTGTGAGGGCTTAGGTCCGTGGTAGTGGTGGTGGTGGTGGTGCAAGAACGAGTGAGACCCGGAACAAGGTGAGGAAGTTAGTGGTCTACGGGGAAAACACACCAGGTGACAGCGGCCCCTCTCTCGTCATCCTCATATTGATGTTATTATACTTTTCGTTGTGTGTGTGTGTGCGCGTGTGTGTGTGTGTCTTATGTTCGTGACAACTCAAACAAACACAAACGTATTACCATTAAACTTATTTGTGCCGGTATAACTTAACACTATAATCAATTCAGCGATCAATATTTTCCCTCCAAAATTTAGGGAGAAGTGACCTAGTGTTATGTAATGGCGGATGAACACTGCCCTCTGGTGATCAACAACGTCTTCTTGTGGGTTTGTTTACATCCTTCAAAGAGTTAGTGCCAGGTTATGATATCGAGTTGAGTCGTTGTGTTCGTGGCGTAAAACTTTCATATAATTCTTGAAACTCGACAGGAAGATTAATCAGTGAAATGTTTTAATATTATAAAGAACAAGTGACATAATTCACCGAGGCTCCGTGGACTCTTACCTCGGGGTGAGTGGATCGCATGCTAACCCATTCTCTTACCTCTCAACTTTCACGTCAAAGTTTCACTCCCATAGCCTACCCGTGACCTAGCTCCCATAACCTGCCTCCCATACCTGAACTGTTATCATTACTTTATCCTCTCTTTCACCCCATAATTTCTTAACGATCGTAATCAACTTGCCTAGCGCCCGGGGCAAGGCTAGCGGCAGGTCCCAGCACCGTTCACTACCAACTAGGGTGAATGGTGGTGGTGGTGGCAATGGAGCCTTTAGCGGCGGGTCACGGCATCACTAAGGCGTCCTTGAGTTACTATGTCTCGCCACTCAACACCACAGCTTTCTTTTGTTAAATATCACGTTTATACTTTTATTTCATATTATAGACCTAACGTTATTTATAGCTATGATCTATATGCCATTGATGACAACTAAGCGAGTGGACAAGTTTAGGTGTAATAATGAGGGCAGTGTTACCGAGTTTTGGGATATAATGTAAAAAAAGAATCCTGAGGGTGGACGAGGCGAGGCATGGCAGCCGCCCTACAAATTACCGGGTCTGTTGCGGATATGGGCCACTGGTGCCCCCCGCTACCCTTTGCCCCTTACTGTGCCTTTTATTGGTGCCCCTTAATACCCTATTGCCCTCTATTAGTGCCTCTTACTACTCCCTGCCCCTTACTGGTGCCCCTTACTGGTGCCCATCACTACTCCCTGTCCCTTACTGGTACCCCTCACTACTACCTGCCCCTTACTGGTACCCCTCATTACTCCCTGCCCCTTACTGGTGCCCCTCACTACTCCCTGCCCCTTACTGGTACCCCTCATTACTCCCTGCCCTTTACTAAGAAATAAATGACCTAGTGGAATTGTATTTACTTTTTTCTCAATGGTGGTTTAATTTAAGGCCACGTTGTGTAATTGTCAGGTGAAATTATCTCCGGGTTAGGTTTTGTTCGGTTCATAAGTTGATTACAAGAACGCCTCTCTCTCTCTCTCTCTCTCTCTCTCTCTCTCTCTCTCTCTCTCTCTCTCTCTCTCTCTCATCGTGGAGGTAGCAGTAGGTGACCGTCATGTACGAGCATAAGTTCGGCCCATTAGTAAGAAGACCAGCTGGCTAGCGTGTGTCTCCTCCGACCACTCGCCACCCTGTGCTTGTCTCTAGTCTAGCGGTCCCTCACCACCCACCTCACCCACTCACGCCCCCGTTCACGCCCTCAATCACGCCCTACAGCCCTCCATCACACCATCCCTCTGCCTGTACATAAGGTAGACACATACTCATAGACCACAACAGAAACATTGTGTGTATAGAGACGATAAACAGACAAAACAAATGCGCATAGTCAGACCACAGACTCGACAACACAGATTACACAGATTACAACAGGACACAGAGAGTTGATAATCAGATTGATACACCAGGTGGACACAGAGAACGGGTACAATGGGTGTCCAGGAGGGGGTATGAGACACAGTGGACACAGAGAACGGGTACAATGGGTGTCCAGGAGGGGGTATGAGACACAGCGGACACAGAGACACACACACAAGGGAAGGGCGTCAGGTGGTGGCAGTGGTTAAGGCAACATTTACGACACACCCGCTCTTTTATAACAGTAAGATGCTTCCTCTGTAACTAAGAATAAAAGCTCTACTCTACACACACACACAAGTAATGACGTCTGCTCTCCTCTTCACCGCCTATAAAACGGGACCTTACATAACACCTCCCCCCCCAAAAAAAAAAAATTAAGAGCTTTTTTTTTTATTACCAAACATCTTATACAACAAAGAGTTATTCAGTGATGTATATTCACTAAAGAGTTATTTATGTTACCGAGGTATATTATCTTACTCTCTAATTACGGTGGTAGAAGTACTGTAGTCGTATTACGTATAGTCAACAGAGATGAGTTATATACTGTACTATACACTGACTCTTTGGCTCCAGTGATAGTCGAAACACCTCTAAACCCTGAGTGTTTTTCTCTAGTTTATCTTGGGTCAGGAATTTACTAAGCTAAAAAAAAGTCAGCTAAAAGTACCCAGAGGAAACGTTTTAAAGAACCGGGTGAGACCTTGCTGCAGCTAAAAAAACGTTGAAATGTTCTTAACGGAAAAAAAATGTCGAGAATAGAAACGTTACCAGCTAAAGCACCAAAAGCTAACAGTTCCCCAGCTAAAATATTTGGACCCTATACGTTCCCAACTAAGATATCCGATCTATAAACGTCCTCAGGTAAAACGACCGTACCTGAAATTTCATACGACCGCAAGTGTCACGGCTCCGTTACGGCCCACCACCACCACCACCCAGAGCTTCTCTACACACACCCTCAGTCTGGCCTCGCAATGTTAATTTTTTTTTTTAACAATATTTCCACAACGTGACGTCAGTTGAGGGAAATTTCTTGTTATTTTCGACACCAAATGGCAGGTATGTTCGTTGTTTCGACTCACTTTGATATATACAGCCAGGAAAAGGTTTAACTTGGGTTAGGTTAAGTTAGCATTAGCGATGGGTTAAGATTGGTTAGGTTAGGTTAGAAAGCACAGGTCACCACCATGACCTGTACTACCTGGTGCCTCACTATCATGACCTGTGGAGATGACCTGGAGTGATCCGGGCCTCAGTATCAGGTTCACTCACGCCCTCAACACACACCTGGCAGGTAACTTTCTCCTTAGGGTCTCTCCTGTGCTTTCACACAGGTGGGGCGAGTCTACCTGCCTATTAAAGGGAGAGGAGGAGAGAGAAAGAGTGAGAAAGAAAAACTAAGAAACAGAAGGAGAGAGAGAGATAAATCTACCGTAAACAAGAAAATAATAATAATAATGAACAAAACACAGGGAAAAAATCGACTCCACAACCCACCATCAAAGGTCCACCACTACCAGGTCCACCACTACCAGGTCCAACACAGGTCCACCACTACCAGGTCCAACACAGGCCCACCACTACCAGGTCCACCACTACCAGGTCCAACACAGGTCCACCACTACCAGGTCCACCACTACCAGGTCCAACACAGGCCCACCACTACCAGGTCCACCACTACCAGGTCCACCACTACCAGGTCCAACACAGGCCCACCACTACCAGGTCCACCACTACCAGGTCCACCACTACCAGGTCCAACACAGGCCCACCACTACCAGGTCCACCACTACCAGGTCCACCACTACCAGGTCCAACACAGGTCCACCACTAACAGGTCCACCACTAACAGGTCCACCACTAACAGGTCCACCACTACCAGGTCCAACACAGGTCCACCACTACCAGGTCCACCACTACCAGGTCCAACACAGGTCCACCACTACCAGGTCCACCACTACCAGGTCCACCACTACCAGGTCCAACACAGGCCCACCACTACCAGGTCCACCACTACCAGGTCCACCACTACCAGGTCCAACACAGGTCCACCACTAACAGGTCCACCACTAACAGGTCCACCACTACCAGGTCCAACACAGGTCCACCACTACCAGGTCCACCACTACCAGGTCCAACACAGGTCCACCACTAACAGGTCCACCACTAACAGGTCCAACACAGGTCCACCACTAACAGGTCCACCACTACCAGGTCCAACACAGGTCCACCACTACCAGGTCCACCACTACCAGGTCCACCACTACCAGGTCCAACACAGGCCCACCACTACCAGGTCCACCACTACCAGGTCCACCACTACCAGGTCCAACACTGGTCCACCACTACCAGGTCCACCACTACCAGGTCCAACACAGGCCCACCACTACCAGGTCCACCACTACCAGGTCCACCACTACCAGGTCCAACACAGGCCCACCACTACCAGGTCCACCACTACCAGGTCCAACACTGGTCCACCACTACCAGGTCCACCACTACCAGGTCCAACACAGGCCCACCACTACCAGGTCCACCACTACCAGGTCCACCACTAACAGGTCCACCACTACCAGGTCCACCACTACCAGGTCCAACACAGGTCCACCACCACCACCACCACCACAGGCTCTTCATTCTCCTACTTTCTCTGGGTTTCTCCTGAGTGTGAGTCCAATTCCCCCAAGGGAGTCCTCTATACTTACCCTATTGTGAGTCCATTCCCCCCCCCTCCCCCTCCTCATACCCCTCCCTTCTCCCCATGACGTCAATCCACACCCCCCCTCCCCCCCTGTCTCCCCCAATCCTCAATTAATGTCTTAAGATCTTCGTCGCTTTCTTCTTAATATTTTATTGGGAATACTTTCTCTCTCTCTTTCTCTCCGTGTACTTTCTTTTTTTACCTCTTTCTAAACTTAGCAATTTACACTTTCGATATGGATGGCTTTCACGTTCTTCTCATTATGTTTTATTCATCGTAGATAAGTGATGCTTTCGTTTTAGTGATCTGTACTTTCTTTTGGGGGGTTCGTACTTTCTTTTATGGTTCGTACTTTCTATTCTTGATCTTTTTCTTTTCTTTCCTTTCTATATTATCTTGTATTTAGCTTATTTTATTTTCTTGATTTCACCAAATTTACCATCGGTTTTTTTGGGGGGGTCAATTTCCTTCTTCAAAATATCAGGGTATTTGTTTTATTAAATTCCCTAAAATTATCTTCACGTTCTTTTAAAATTCCCTAAAATTATCTTCACGTTCTTTTAAAATTCCCTAAAATTATCTTCACGTTCTTTTAAAATTCCCTAAAATTATCTTCACGTTCTTTTAAAATTCCCTAAAATTATCTTCACGTTCTTTTAAAATTCCCTAAAATTATCTTCACGTTCTCTTAAAATTCCCTAAAATTATCTTCACGTTCTTTTAAAATTCCCTAAAATTATCTTCACGTTCTTTTAAAATTCCCTAAAATTATCTTCACGTTCTCTTAAAATTCCCTAAAATTATCTTCACGTTCTTTTAAAATTCCCTAAAATTATCTTCACGTTCTCTTAAAATTCCCTAAAATTATCTTCACGTTCTTTTAAAATTCCCTAAAATTATCTTCACGTTCTTTTAAAATTCCCTAAAATTATCTTCACGTTCTCTTAAAATTCCCTAAAATTATCTTCACGTTCTTTTAAAATTCCCTAAAATAATTCCTCAGTTTCTTTTAAATATCCCTAAAATTATTCCCATTTTCTGGTTATTTTTTTTTTATTTATCTTCTAAAAATAACAATAATTCCTTTATGTATCTTTTAAGTAACAACAATTTATTTCATCGTGCACAGCTGAAAATTTACTTACTTACTTTACTTACTTACTTATTTACTTACTTACTTTACTTACTTACTTACTTACTTATTTACTTACTTACTGACTTACTTACTATCTTCAGTCACCCTTTTCTCTTAAACTGAACCCTTTCTAAACTTTCTTCTTCTCAGCCAAACTCTTGTAACTTTCTAAAAACTTCCCCTTCCGTTTGTGGTACTCTCTCTCTCTCTCTCTCTCTCTCTCTCTCTCTCTCTCTCTTTTCTGTCAATATCTTCTGTCGTCTTGTACCACCCGTCTATTTTTCGCTATATCTCTTCTTATTTTATATCAATATGATCTATAATTCTTCATCACACTATAATTGGTATAATCATTATATATAAGAATAGTTAATATAGTTCTGTTCATCTTTATATGGTAACGGTATAGCAATGCATTTAACCGGATGCCATCGTCAGTGTTAACCGTACTGGGTGGATATTTTTTTTAAGGGGTGGCCGTTGTCATAATTAAATTGGGTTGTTAATTAATTGGTGATTAGTGTGGTAATTGGAATTTTAATATTACGCTAAATATCCCTGTGTGTGTGTGTGTGTGTGTGTGTTAAGGGGGAAAGTTGACAGTAGGGAGGGAGGGAAGTCGTGAGCTGTGGAGCGTGGTAGAGACGGGACCACCATGCCACCTGCTGTCAGTCTGCTGTTGCTTCTGCTGTTGCTTCTGCTGTTGTTATTGCTGTCATTGGCTCTATTTTTTTTGGGGGGGGGGGGTCCATTTGCTGCCGTCTGGGTTCACCTTCTGCTGTTATGACTTGCATCACTATTTTTGTCTGCTTCTCGTCACTTGCTATTGAGACTCTATTACTACTGTTGTTTCTGCTGTTTCTACTATTACTCCTGCTTATAACTCGCTACCTACTACTCTTCTGCTATTGTTGAGGTCCTGTTACTACTACTACTACAACTGTTTCTGCTGTTTCTACTATTACTCCTGCTTATAACTCGCTACCTACTACTCGTCTGCTATTGTTGAGGTCCTGTTACTACTACTACTACTACTGTTTCTGCTGTTTCTACTATTGCTCCTGCTTATAACTCGCTACCTACTACTCGTGTACTATTGTTGAGGTTCTGTTACTACTACTACTACTACTGTTTCTGCTGTTTCTACTATTGCTCCTGCTTATAACTCGCTACCTACTACTCGTGTACTATTGTTGAGGTTCTGTTACTACTACTACTACTACTGTTTCTGCTGTTTCTACTATTACTCCTGCTTATAAATCGCTTCCATTTCACCTATACTTCTCGTCAGCTGTTGTTTAGGTTCTACTACTACTACTACTACTACTCCTCATCCTAGAGTATCAGTACCTAATAGTTTACTCATCCTTACACTGATGAGGCGTGACTCCATAAAACATCCTCACTGTTATTCTCTCAGGTATAAGGAACCGTACACCTATTCGACCCAATCACCAGGTTTCCTACAACTTACAGACGTCATCTTTTTACCTTTGTGAACCGATTGCCTCGAGAACACACCTTTGCACGGTGATGTTCTAATAGTTCAGGAGAGAGGTTGACCGCAGAGAAAGAGTTATAGCGTTCCACCATGTCCAAATCTCCAAGGTCTCAAGTCGTCTATACTTTCATGGGATCTAAGAACGTTATGTTGTGGAGTATGGTGAAGTATCTCTCAACATGAGGATGTTCAGCTGCAGGTGTTGATGTTCTTTTGTTTTTCTCTCGTGTTGATGCTCTTGTGTTTACTCCCTCTGTCATATTGATGTTCATTTGTTTATTTTCTTTCTCGTCGTCACTGGTGCCTTTACAGAGGTTCCACAAGTTAAATTAAAGCATTAAAAGGCAAAATATAATTTCTTTTACGTTTTTAATACGCTGTAATATATTTTGTATATTTTTACCGTCTAATGTTAAAATTAATCCCATGTAGAAAATTATATAATGGCTGAAAATTTTATATGAATTAACGTTGTCATGAACTGGATATAGACATCTACCTGAATGAGATAAATACTCTCATATGCTCCTCATTTAAAATACATTTAATATAAATAATTTCTAATTTTTTAATAACATCTAATGAAGTCACTAGATAATATATATACTGTACCTAGAGGAAAAACATTACTCCCAGACACTCATACGTGTAGGAGTTGTGACCTACGAGCTGCAAACGTTAAAATGAGTCTATGTTCATCTCCTCGTATGGCATGTGTTCCTGGGGTGTGTGTGTGTGTTTAACTATAATAATGTGTCCCAACCTCATGAGTATACGTATGTGTCTCCTATGTTGTATCTCGCTATGTGTCCCAGCCTTATATACACGTCGGCTACTGTATCCCTCACTCCCCATGTCTCTTGGTATACATCTCTCACCAGTATCTCTCATTCTCTCCTCAGGATCAAGATGAGAGTGACAATGGCACTGCTGCTGGTGGTGGGAAGCCTCGTCAACTTCACACAGGTAAGAAACACAATCTCATGCTCTGCTTGTTGTCATCTCAAACTTTCTACAACAGTTATGAAGTTGTAGGTGGTTGTAGTTATAAGAGCAACAGTGCCATAGAGTGTGTGGGTGGTTATAGTTAAGTGACACTGTTATTGGTGTGTGGGTGCCGAGTAGTTATAATTGGCACAGTCATAAATCATAATTACCTGACCTCTGATTATTACAATATTATTTTATATCTTTCATTTGATTTGGACCACCTAACACACACACCCCCCCCCCCCCCAGCTAATTTTCACCTGATAATTAAGTCCCCTAACTATCTGAGGAGAGAGTTAGGTTAGGTTAGGGTGGTTAATCTTCAGGTGACACAAACTGGGAGGGACTAATCATCAGGTTGATCCTTTAATTACTCTTGATTACATTTCATTACATGTCATTACGATAGCGTTATGTTTCTCTGTATTATATTTAGATCATAAACATTCTTGAGGGACGTATTCCAACTAACTCACTAAGTGGGATGAGCCGATTAACGACGTAGTTTGCCTCCATACTCATCCAACCACGACTGATACTCTGTTGACTCTTGAGGTGGTATGACGCTAGCTGCTGCAGGGAGTGTATATACAGTTTATAAACACGTAAACACAGACAAGATTCGAATACAAATATAAACAAAATTACAAAGTGGAAATAAACTATAAGCATATAAATAAAGATATAAATTTAGATATATTTATAGATATTATTATAAACAACATTACTTCGAGTTAAGTTACCACGAACCTTAAATGTTTCTGGTCGTGGTGAAAGTGCTTCTGTACGTACTGTGACTACGAGCCTCGAAGGACCTGTGATAGATCATTCCTAACTCTCTAGAAAATAGATTTTTGAAGACCTTTGAGCATAACATCATATACTTTTATACATTTTCTATATGGAATCGAATCATTTAAAAGGACTAGGGGAAACGAAGGGAATCAAATCTTACAATGAAGGAACAGTTACAGGATCCAATACCTTATTGCTATTGTGTGAGTGTCAGAGGGCGTCGATAAAGAATTCATAGGAGAAACAAAAAAAAAATTTACAGAAGCCAATAAGAGAATCCAATGCTTTTATTGTTTAAGGGAGTTGATAGAGTCGAAAAGAACACACAGAAACAAAAAGAGATCCAATTCTATTTATCTTAGAGAGAGAGAGTTAGAGGACATCAAAAAGAGAATGTATAAAAGCGAACAAAACAAAACCTTACAACAGACGCCAGTAATAGGATCCAATCGCTTACCTATTGTTTGAGAGAGTTAGAACGTGTCATCAAGAACCTTTTTTGTTGTCGTAGGTGTTTAATTAAAGACACATTCAATAGGATGGCATTATATTTTCTCTTCTTCATCTGCCCGACCTTCTCTCACATCCGGGACCTCCTGGTGGTTGATGACGTCACTGTAGGGTGTGTGTGTGTGTGGAGAGAGAGAGAGACAGACTTTCACTCCTCCTCCTACTCTCTCTCAGGTTATCTCCACCTCCCTTTCTTGGTCTTTTGTCTCTTTCTGTTCTGTTCTTTTCTCTCTTTATCATCACTTCCTTTGTTTACTTTTATATTTGGAGTTCTCTCTCTCTCTCTCTCTCTCTCTCTCTCTCTCGGTGTGCAGGAGACCTTGAACACCCAAACTTTCTCCTGCTGGCGGCGTCGAAGAGGAGCGTATAGAAGGTGCAGAAGGAGGTACAGCGGGAGGAGGAGACGGTGGTGCAGGGGGAAGGAGGAGAAGGAGGAAGAAGAGTGGAGGAGCAGGTAGAGAGATAGATGGAAATGAATGAATAAAAACAAGACATAAATCCAAGTATATATTAATAAGGAAAACCAAAATACATATAGATCTTGTTCTGGTATACATGATGGTGTGTAAATAATAATCATACATATACAGAGATTCACACAGGCTGTTGAAGATAATGTATAAGAATGAATTATGGAGTTACAATTACTATAGATTACAGTAAAATACCTACGATACATATGTCCTTATTACAGGTGTGTCCTTATTACAGGTGTGTCCTTATTATAGGTATTGTCCTTATTACAGGTGTGTCCTTATTACAGGTGTGTCCTTATTACAGGTGTGTCCTTATTATAGGTATTGTCCTTATTACAGGTGTGTCCTTATTATAGGTATTGTCCTTATTACAGGTGTGTCCTTATTATAGGTATTGTCCTTATTACAGGTATTTGGAATAATATAAAAGACGCATTAGCCAAAACACGTCACGAATCAGTGTTTACCTGTGAGTGTCGTGCCCCTGAGCCAAACACATACCACCATTAAGTCGACGTCAGCGTGTATGTGTAAATTCCGCAGTGTCATATGAGTGACTGTTGCCTCTCTCTAACCCCGGGGCCTGTTGACTGTGTGAGTGTATGGTGTCTCGGGGAGGGGGGGGGGGGTGTTGATTGTTTGGATGGAGTGAGGTGATGTGAGGTGGGGCGGGGTAAAGCTGACTGAGATGAGTGTGGTGCTATGTAGGAATTGCAGAGTGAATTCTAACCTAACCTAACCTAACCTAACCTAATCTAACCTAACCTAACCTAACCTAACCTAACCTAGATCATTCGTATACAAAAATATAGTCAAGATCACAGGAAGTGTCGTTTGAATTTTTAATATTCGAATATTTTATTAGAAATTTTAGCAAGACCGAACAACATAACAGCAAAAGAGATTACGTATATTAATGACTTAAAACAGGTGGTGTGTGTGTGTGTGTGTGTGTGTGTGTGTGTGTGTGTGTGTGTGTGTGTGTGTGACCACTAATACACCGGTTTAGAATTCTCCATTGTTGTTATGTTAAAAATGTTCTCCTAACTGTTGATTTGAGGAGCATTTGAATGACTCTGTTAACGTACGGTACACTAATGACTGCCAAGATGGCGCCAAAATTACACAGAGACTGTACTGTACCTCGTCTATCCCAATTCATCATCATCATCATCATCATCATCATCATCATCACACAGGAAACTCATTATCAATCACATCAAAAAGGGCAGCCATTGAGCTAACTAACGCAACTATAAATCCCTTACGCATCTTTGTGAGCTAATTTACGCCAAGGTGACTGACTACGGTATAAATGCGTCAATATACCTGCGTCACTAACTAATACACACACACCTGTCCTTCTTTACCTGATGATTAAAGGAAGCTGTTATCATATCCATCTTACCCCCCCTCCTTCCTTTCCTCCTTCCCCTCCTTCCTCCTCTCCTTCCCCTTCTCCTTCTCCGGTCCCCCCTTCCATCCCCTCCTTCCTCCCGCTCAGGCTGGCAGTAAGGGGCTGGGTTGGAGTCCCTCACCTGTGTCTTAGTTATTCTACAAATAGAGACATAAATAATAGCAGCCAGGAGGAGGATGTGGGGCGGAGGAGGAGGAGGAGGGTGAAGAGGAAGAGGAGGGGGAGGAGGAGGAGGAGGGGGAAGACGGAGTGTTGAAGAAGAACCATATGGTGCGTCTATAACTGTCAGCTTCGACCTACACTCACGCACTCCCTCCCGTGGTTCTCTACCCCAACCCCCCAAAACTCGGGTTCGTTTTAACCTAGACTCGGGTTCATTTTACCTAGACTCGGGTTCGGTGTTGTCCCCTTCTTTCGTTAATCTTCCTGGTTGACTTTGGTGGACTCCGGGTTAGGTGACGGTTAGGGTGAGTGAGCGAACGAGATGGGGCTTGCGTGAGACAGTAAGTAATTCACACACACACACACACACACACACACAGGTGTTTGCTTTACACTGTTAATTGTTATGTTTTATCGTTGACTCAGCTGACGTCTTTAGCTGCTCCACCGCTTCCTTACCTGCCCGAGTGACCACCGCTAACCTAACCTACCCTACCCTAACCTAACCTAACCTAACCTAACCCCCTTAATTAGTGTTAGGGGTGTTTAATCATCAGGTGAAATAAAGTTAGGAGGACTAATCTTCAGGTGACCCAACTAATCTATTAAGTAGGGTTTTTCATAAGATAACCGTAACTCCATTTCTACTCAGTGGTCATTCACTCTGTTCCGTTAAGTTAGAAAGTTGAATTAAAATATCTTGAATGAATTTGTTTATTTAGCAGGAAGAGTGTGTGTGTGTGTGTGTGTGTGTGTGTGTGTGTGTGTGTGGAGAACCAGTGGGAGATACGACCTTATAGCACCAATGGCATCACCTGAAGATTAGCCACTCTAACCTAACCTAAACTAACCTAACCTAACTTAAACTAACCTAAACTAACCTGATCTCACTTACCCCACCTTTATATACAGTACACGTATTCACCCCTGCCTATATCACCCTTACCCCTCCTACACCCCCTCCTTCACCGCCTCCTACACCCCCTCCTACACCCCTCCTACACCCCCTCCTACTCCCGCTCCTACATCCCCTCCTACACCCCCTCCTACACCCCCTCCTACACCCCCTCCTACTCCCGCTCCTACATCCCCTCCTACACCCCCTCCTTTACCGCCTCCTACACCCCCTCCTACACCCCCTCCTTCACCGCCTCCTACACCCCCTCCTACACCCCCTCCTACACCCCCTCCTACACCCCCTCCTTTCCCGCCTCCTTCACCCCCTCCTACACCCCCTCCTTCACCGCCTCCTACACCCCCTCCTACACCCCCTCCTTCACCGCCTCCTTCACCCCCTCCTTCACCCCCTCCTACACCGCCTCCTTCACCCCCTCCTTCACCCCCTCCTTCACCCCCTCCTACACCCCCTCCTACACCCCCTCCTACCTCGTATGTCTGTGGTGTGGAGGTGTGTGTCCAGTGGTGGTTGTTGTGTAGGGGATGACGTATTGTTGGGGATGTGGTGGAGAGAGAGAGAGAGAGAGGGGGAGAGAGGGAGGTGGATGTAGGGGGAAGGGAGGAGGAGATACAGAATGTAGGGTGAGAACTATTTAGACCATCTGTAGCAACCTCGGGTAACTCTCTCTCTCTCTCTCTCAATAATTTAATCAGAATTCTCATAAACTCTTACGCCATATTTTTTTTTTTCCCCCGTAAACTGGGATTTAAGTGAACGTATCTAGAGTCGCCGAAGAAGTGGGTTATTTTTTTTAATTTCGTTGTTGTATTTTAACTTGATTCTTGACGTTGTGACTTGAGTTGAAGAAGATAAATGTACTTGTTTTTTTTTTTTACCTGTAATTATGAAGATTATTGGACGTAAGGAACATTGAGAATCTATTTATGTTATAGTTTAACCCTTTGACTCCTGGAGGGTGAAATCATAGTTCTTAAAGGGTTAAAAAAAATCACTCAAAGGGTTAAAACATTATTATCAAAGGGTTAAAACATTATTATCAAAGGGTTAAATCATTATTATCAAAGGGTTAAAACATTCTTATCAAAGGGTTAAAACATTATTATCAAAGGGTTAAATCATTATTATCAAAGGGTTAAAACATTATTATCAAAGGGTTAAAACATTATTATCAAAGGGTTAAATCATTATTATCAAAGGGTTAAAACATTATTATCAAAGGGTTAAAACATTATTATCAAAGGGTTAAAACACTATTATCAAAGGGTTAAAACATTATTATCAAAGGGTTAAAACAGTATTATCAAAGGGTTAAAACATTATTATCAAAGGGTTAAAACATTATTATCAAAGGGTTAAAACATTATTATCAAAGGGTTAAAACATTATTATCAAAGGGTTAAAACACTATTATCAAAGGGTTAAAACATTATTATCAAAGGGTTAAAACATTATTATCAAAGGGTTAAATCATCGTCCTCAAAGGGTTAAGTGAGAATATTTAAAGTATGAATATTTAAGAATGACGATTACTTGGAGCTGGTAACACTGACAAGAGTTAAGAGTGACCAGGAAAATGGGAGTTGATGGTGGTGGTGGTGGTGATGGTGGTAGTGGTGTGTGTGAGATGGCGGTGGTAGAGGCCTCGAGTGTTGTTGGTGATGGCGGTGGTTGTGATGATGGTGGTTGTGGTGATGGTGGTGGTGGTAGTGATAATTCTAATGGTAGTGGCAGTGGTGGTGATGGTGGTGGTAGTGGTGGTGATGGTGGTGATGGTGGTGGTGGTGGTGGTAATGATAATGATAATGGTAGTGGGTGGTGGTAGTGTGCGGGTGGGGGGGGGGGGGGGACATAAACGTCGACTAATACGAGACCAGGTACAGGTAGTCGTGGTCACGGTCCACATGGCTCCGTCCTCATAACTTCTTACGCTGTCTTCCTTCACGTTGCTGCACTTCATCACCACACTGCCCACCTGACACACTCTCTCTGTTTAGAATGCTTCGTGCTTCACTGCCTGGGTGGATAGGTGTCTGACTATCTTTCTGATTGGCTGGTTGATTGGCTATCTTTCTGGTTGGTTGGCTGATTAGGCAGGCATGTGGCTAACTGGCTCGTTAGCTAGTTTATTGGTTGGATATCTTTCTGGTTTTCTAGTTGATTGGCTATCTTTTTGACTGGCTGGTTGATTGGCTATCTTTCTGACAGGCTGGTTGATTGGCTATCTTTCTGGCTGGCTGGTTGATTGGCTATCTTTCTGACTGGCTGGTTGATTTGCTATCTAGTTGATTAGCTGGCTAGTTGATTGGCTATCTTTCTGGCTGGCTAGTTGATTGGCTGGCTATCTTTCTGGATAAATAGTTAAATGAGTGTCTGTCTATCTTGCTGTCTGACTATATGGCTAGTTAATTCCTTGGCCATGAATAACAAAATCCACCCAACTCGACACCTGGGAGCATCACAGACATTATCCACAACATAACATGGTTGACCGATCAGGAAATATTAAAGTAACGAAAAAACACGATTCAGTTCTGCTTGGTCAGGAGGTTTACAGTGTAGTCACAGTATAATGGCCTACACTTTAGTGGCTGGTCGGTAAACTCAGTCAACGTAATATATAAATTCCCTCTGTTCGTTATGTATCAATGGTAACTATATTTTACTTATCTGTGTCCAACTGTATGTTATATCTCTCTCTCTCTCTCTCTCTCTCTCTCTCTCTCTCTCTCTCTCTCATTACTCTACACTCGCCAGCGTCACCTTCAGAGCGCGACAAAAATCGACTAATTTAGTGATTTTAACCTTTCACCTGGACGACTCACTGACAAGGAACGTTACCCCCCCTCCCCTTCACTCTCCCCCCTCCCTGGTGTATGTGAGGTTGCGCTACGATACACCCCGGTAAACACAGTGAAGGGGGGAGGGGTGGGGAGTGGGGGAGAAATGCTGGGGAGGGAAGAAGAGGGGAAGGGAAGAGAGGGACGAGGAGGGGAGGTGAAGGGGGAGGAGTCAAACACTGGGGAGGAAAAGGGAGGAGATGGAAGAAGGTGGGGAGAAGAGGGAAGGAGATGAGATAAAACTAGGAAGAGAAGGGAAGGGAGGATAAACACCGGGGAGAAGAGGAAAGGGAAGTAAAACACTGGAGAAGAAAAGGTAGGAGAGGATAAACACTTAGAAGGGGGGGCAAAATCAATTCAAAGGGAGGAATGGGGAAAGGGGGAGGGAAGTTAAAGAAAGGGAGGGCAGGGGAGTAACCATCACATAACTCCCCGCTCTCCCACTTTATCGCTTTCTCTATCCACACTCCAAGCCAGTGGCACAATGTACTTCACAATTGCTATAGTTTGTTGCAAGTAATCATTAGTATCGTTTATTTATGTTTTGTTGGGGGTTAATCTTTGGTAATTTATGTTCTTGTGTGAATGCGCTAGTCGTGAGACGTGGGGACATTGTAATTCCGAGTGGGTGTAAAAGATTGAGTTTGTTACTGTAGTTTACCCTATTAAAAGTCATTAAAATTCGTTTTCTTTAAGTTGTAAATTCTGATCCATTTTCTTTTATGGTGTATTTTTTTTCATTTTATAGCAGGAAGTGTTCTGTTTTGTTTTGTTTTTAAATAAGAGAATTTAACATATTATTTTTCAGTATCTTATATTTCATTTTTTTTCATATAATCAACCTTGCATTTCTCTTTTTATTTATTATTAACATGATTTCCATTTTCCTCTATTATAATACAATTTTCTATTTTCGTTTTTTATATTATTTGTTTTGCTTTTTTTTATATGTTGGTTGTTCTGGATGACCAATTATAACGCCTTACCTTCTAATGAACTAGCTGTGGGTGAAAGAGGTGTTGGCTGAGTTGCTGTGGGAGAATGGGTCTCTACATTCCTCCCTCTCACTCTATCCCCCATCACCCATCGTCATTATCCCCATACCCATCATTTTCCCCATGACTCCAACATCCATTATCCAAAGTAGTAGGTACTGTTTAATTCCTATTACCCCACCGCCTGAAAAAAATACCAGACGTTACTTTACAATAAACTAAATTAATTGATTCTAACTTCGTAAAAAATGGCTCATATACCTTTTGAATTCGTCGCTAATGATAAACTGTTGAAATAGTGGAATTAATTTAATATTCGTAACTACTTGGAGTAAAGGTGTAAGCGTGACTCATAGTGTAGAATGTTGAGTCTCTCGAAAAATTATATCCAGTATTGTACACACACACTGCCATACATGTTCCCGTGAGAACACTTATACTAAAACATCAACATTGGCTTCACTTACGGGAGACCTTACACACCAACACGTTAGGACAATGTTGTTGAGTTAATGCTGTACAAACAATGACGCAACATCCACGGAAGCATGTATACATTTTCTTCTGAGCCACCCTGTCATGGTTGGAGATAGACGCCACTGTGTCAGGTAAAGCGGGTCACGCCCACATAACAACACTTAACGTCCAAGTTTATAATGGAGAGACACAGGACTTTCCACACTAGTGACGAGGAGTGTAGCTCTATGCTGTTGCCTGCATAGATGAGATTTCTCGTCATGCGGGAGGAGGGGAAAGGGAGAGGGGGAGGGAGGGAGGGAAGCTTTCACTGTGAGGTTGCTGGAGTGTGATAAGACTCATCACTCACACCCCCTCACCCCTACCATCATCAACACGCATTTCTCCCTTCTCTTGTTATAATTTCACTCTTTCGCAATTCATAATTCGCGCTCGTATAATTATAAAAGTTTATGCAACATATTCGATAGTGTTGAGGGAGGGAAGGGAGAAAGGGAGGAAAGGAGGGTAGGAAGAAGGGAAGGGGGGAAAGGAGGGCAGGACGAAGGAAGATAGGGAACGAAGGAGAGGGAGAGGAAGGGAGGGAGGAACACTGCAGGTCGCCCGGTGTGAACTCCTCCAGGTGTCTGGGTGAGACTCAACAACGCTCTTGTCATCATCAATAAAAACCGTTGAGGTGGACCGCTGTCAGTTCACCTCACAGGTGTGTGAAGGTCCAGACTGTTGAACGGTATCACAGGTGACACACTGTTGGTTATATACCTGACCGGACCTACAGCTGACCTGAGTCGTGTTCCTTAAGTACTGTGAGAGATAAAAGGTGGGAGAGAATGAAAGAAAGAAATAAAGACGTGTATGAGCAATAAACTCAGAATAAGTAATGCCGTAAGTTGACAAGAGGAGGACTGGTGAGGGGACGAGTCTCACTGGTATACTGTTGTGTCACTTCACTTGTGGTAAAACACTGTATTCTGGATCAACAGTTATATCAACGTCACCAACGAAGGAACAGATGTCACAGCTTTTATATAAATATAGACATGAACCACATATAGCTGCCTCCAACCATCTCCCCATCGCCTCCAGGTATACTCAGAGTTTGTTTACATCGATAATTGAAGAGATAATACACAAATGGCAACTCATCATTAAACACCTGATGACAGGACTTGAGCCACACAGTAACAACGTCTCATTACTAATACACGAGATCCATAACATAAAAACTGTTTCAGCACGAGAAGACAATTAGAGCTGGCGGCATACTGCACCCCACCCCACCCCGCCCCACCCCCTGAAGACACAAACGTTCATGGAAGAAGATACACACTAAGCGAACATTCATCCATGACCTTCTACCTACCGTGGCCTCCCTCTTGTACCACCAAACGAGACTAAATTACGGAAATCTACACAACAAGATATAAACATCAAATCTATCATCCAAATATATATATATAACTATGACTATATCAACACACACACACAAGCCCGCATAACCGGATTCCTACCTGCTGTGAGCGACCAGACCTGACCTACATTATCACGAGGTAACAACACCCACGCGGGCTGTGCCACCATACACCAACAGGTCATTAGCTTGGCACTGTAAGGCACTCCAGGTTGATGGTGGTGGTGGTGGTGGGTGTGGGTGTATTATTACTGTACTGCATTATGATGTTATCTGTAATCTCTCTCTCTCTCTCTCTCTCTCTCTCTCTCTCTCTCTCTCTCTCTCTCTCTCTCTCTCTCTCTCGGGATTGTTTTTCCTCTCACTTAATCATCATTGTATATATATAAAACAATCGTACGTGAACCAGACCTCATATGTGTGTACAGTCTGTCCTCACCTCTGGCAGAACTAATAAAGGTGTCTTACAACGCTCTACCATCTTCCCGCTCCTATTCCTTCTCCCTAACGAAACACAATAACATTCTTCTCTTATAACTATATCTTACAAGGTTCCGACATATTTACAGTAATACTAAATCTTAAACGTACTACAGAACCCCTTTAAGAAAAATATCATCCATCAACTCAAAAAAAATAGCTTAAAAGGATATCATTGTTTTAAAGAGAGACCCTTGTGTGGGATCGAATGTTTCTAAACAAGTTGTTGGATCCTCCTGAAGGAATTGCATCTTTAATCACCTTATTCCTCCAGGGGTTCAACTAGGTCATCCTCGGTAGCCTTGCCTTGACGGGGTCGTTGCTGGGTGAGGGGGGGAGGGAGGTGGACGGCAGCCAGTCAGGGAGAACGGAGTGGTGGTGGTGGTATTGTTGTAACGCCCCTTGTTACCGCGCCCTCGGCCAGACACCCAACCGGAGGCCACCAAGTTTTCCCCGTCTTCCGCTTTTTTGTGTGACGTCAAGAGGAGGAGTTTTTCCGCTGGGATGGATTGACTGGAATGTTGTTATTGTGTGGAGGGCGGAAATGAGGGCAGAGACGGAAGGAAGGAAGGAGAAGGGGAGAGAAAATTTAAAGTCAGAATACTAGCACACACACACACACACACACATTAATCATCAGTTTCAGCAGACGTCAATAAAATTATCAACAAACTAACTCAGTCAAGTAAGAGAATTTTCAAATGAAGACTCAGGCGTAATGAGAGAGAGAGAGAGAGAGAGAGAGAGAGAGAGAGAGAGAGAGAGACACTGTGGCCCAGAAATGTCTCCGACACAGAAAGTCACGTAGCAGAAAAACTGAGACGCGGGGAGGTGAGTGGGCGGGCGGGTGGGTGGGTGGGTTGGATGGGTGGAGGAGGAGGTACAGTATAGTAGGTGACGGTGGTAGTAATAATAAGAAGAATGGCGGTAATAAGGCCAGAGGTACAATAATAATACGGGTAATTTAATGGTGGTAGTAATGATAGAAATAATAAGAATAGTGATGGTAATAGTGATAATAATGGTGGACAAAAGATGGCTAGGAGAGAGAGAGAGAGAGAGAGAGAGAGAGAGAGAGGTAGTGAAGCGAGTGATGACTGACCGTCACACCTACGAATGATGTACACGACCGGACACGTCTGCTGGTTGTTGACGTGTATGTGTGTGTGTGTGTGATCCCCTAGGGTAAGTATGTATGTATGTAATAATAATAATAATAATAATTAACGGTTTATTGAAAGAGCTTGGCAGCCAGAAGGCTGAAAATATACAGTTACATAATTGGGGAATGGGTTTCGATTTACAAATAATATACAAATAACATAAGTGATACAAATAAGATATATAATAACTAGATGGGGAAAAGCTCAAACTACAGGGCATTTCAACATAGTGACAGTGCAAGAAGTAGGATTTACTGGGAGTGAATACACTGGTTTATTACAAGTTATTGATAATTTTTACAATGGTTGGGACTGGGCTGTTTCTATAGCGATCAGTTCGTGCACGTATGGGCTGGATGCGGTTGTGGTGTCGAACAGCAATTCTCGGGCTAGGGATCTCAGGTGGTAAATGTATGTATGTATGTATGTATGTATTTATGCATGTATGTATGTATGTGTCTTGCTATAATCGACATAACCCAAACAATAAACAAATTAGTAAAAAGTAAGAATAGAGAGACAACAATCGACTTTCCATTCCTTCACTCACGACAAGATTATATCCAGCGTGTGCTTCCGTGTCACCTTCAGTATAGTGTGTTGTGTTGTGGCGAGGCTTGTACTCTTGTTCTGCACCTCTCACACACTTCCACAATCTACAATACACAACCTTTCACAAGACACAACCTTTACAACATAATTTCTACCATACACAACCTTCTCAACGCACAACCCCCCAAAAATACACAACCCTCACAACTCGTTCAACATATACAACCACCACAACACACCTCCACAACACTTATTTTAGTTAATTATAATAAAATCATCATGTTGTATCTGTAATATTTTGGGGATATTATATTTTAAAATAGGCCAAACAATTTTTGGACACTGTATCAACATCCAAAATCTAGGCATTCTCTTTTGCCATGACTTTGTGTAGCCCCCCAAAAAATTATATGCCTCGTGGTGGTGAAATGTGTAGAGAAAAACTAATTACCCGTATATTTTCGTTCAATATGTTTCTAAGTTTTGTCATTTATTTTTTGGGTAAGACTGAGCAAAACACAGCGGGTGTGGTGAGTACTGCAGAGAGAGGTAGCAACACCACAACACTGCCAGATGACATTTTCAATGCCGCCCCCCCCCCCCCCAAGTTACTATTTTTGTAACATCTAACAAACTAATTTAAGATACTACATAAAATTTGAGACTAAGGTGAGGTTAAATTTACACTTAGAGTTTACCATTACGCAGACACGGTCTCATCTTACGAGAATTTTTTTAGTAACCATTGAGAAACACCACTTGAGATACGACTTATTTTTTTCAGGAACAATAGATGACAATACATCGGCTTACGACCGAGTCTTAATAAAAAAAAGTTCAATTTTCCTTTGTTTTAGAGATTTAAAGAACCGAGTAGCTGCGTTCCTTCATTACTACTTACGAGAAAAAATATCATTTACGTCTCTGAGAAGTTCTGAGTCCTCGGGCTAGCCGCTAGTTTATCATAGATTCTTAAGGTTAAAATGATTCACATAACTGCTGATTTAATGAAGATCCACAATGGAAACGTGAACAGGAGTTGCCTCTGAAGATGACTTGAATAAAGACGAAAGCTAAGGTGCTCCATTTTTTCCCTATAACTGCTGATGTAAGAACGTATCCAACTGACTCACTGTAAATAGGTGATTGTTCCAAATGGAGGCAGAAATTGTTCCAATACTCTAGCATAACTGGATACATTCTATTATAATTTAAGAGAGTAGAAAAAATAGCTTATGAATCCAGGTCACGAAATATTGACACCTATATAGAGAATGACGTCACTATCAGCCCCTCTCTCCCTCCCTGCCAAACCGTCACCCCTCCCCTCCACCCCCAGACGCCCAAAAATGCCTATAAATAATTCAAATCAAAACTAACGCATGAAAATAGATGAAAGAATATATAAAACTAACCAAATAAATAATATATAAGAAATATAAATGAGCAATCGACTAGTTAGCCTATTATAATCTAACTTTACCCAACGTAAATTAACCTAACGTAATTTAGGAAGTCTTAGATGAAATACAGTCCAAGTTTTACATTATATGCATTCATTTTCACCGAGTTAAAATGATCATCCTTCTAAAGCCTGACTCACTGATGTCGGCAGCCTCAGATGATGTATAAAGTGGCAGATATTAGTCACAAGTGAACCCAGACGACTGCCTTCCTTCATCTGCCACAAACAAACAAACAACTTCAATAACAAACACATCATCAACCACAAGCAAGCAACACTAAGATGAAACAAAGTGAAACAACAAAATCAACAAGACCACAAACCAGAAAGAAACAAATAAATTCCAGCTTAAAAAAATAACAAGGTTGATTCCACATTATACACTGTTGAAGCGGTTCTTTTTCTCTTTCCGTCCATCCACCCGTCCGTTCTGTTGAGGTACACACTGAGTAGCATTAGTATTGGGTAAAAAGGAAAGAGAGAGGAGGAAATGAGAGGGAATATGGATGGTTGAGACGCCATGAAGTGCCGCCTGTCGTCTCAAACTCTCGTACAGCATTTAGACCGGTTTGGGATTTTGTTTACAAAAACGGCAAACAAACACACATTAAAGGTACTAACAGGTAGAAGTCACAGCAGACACCAAGGAATACTAACGCGCAGAAGCAGGGCCACAGTAGTCAACGAGGACCACTTTCAAACAGACGCAGACAAACAAGAATCAATAGCAAACAGAAATGGCCACAGTAGACAACAAGAACTACTTTCAAACAGACGCAGACAAACAAGAATCACTAGCAAGCAAAAATGGCCACAACAGACAACGAGACTACTAGCAAGTAGAAGCACCTATGAGGTCGACGGCCGAGCTTCTCACTTAATATTACCACAACCACATTTTTACCCAACTTCTTCTTCTCCTCCTCCTTCCTCTTCCACTTGTACGTATTATTTCTTCCTCCTCCTTCTTCTTCTTGTTCCACTTCCTCTTTTTCTTCTTGTTATTTTCTGAGTACTTCATTCTTCCCCTTCTTATTACTCCCTACTTCATCTTCTTATTCGTTTATCAAGTCATTCATCATAAATTCTTCATAACAATACTCATACCAAACGCTTAAATAAGACTAAATAATACTGAAGCCACATAGAACAAAATTACAGGGTTACAGTTAATAGATATGAACTGTATTGTGGTATTTTTTTATTTCACCACACAAAAGCTGGCGTCACGGCTACATACACAAATAGTTATTATTGATATTGCGATTACTGTTTATTTTCTCTTATATGGAGGTCACGAAAGTTATTGTTCTTGTTATTTTTGATATTGCTATTACTATTGGTAGTAGTAGTAGTAGTAGTAGTAGTAGTAGTATTTATTTATTTTTATTTGTGTAGTAGTGTAGAGTGAGGCAGTGTGGGTGTGAAACAGTGTGGAGTAAAGCAGTGTGGGGGTGAGGCAGTGTCGGGGTGAGGCGGTGTGGGGGTGAGGCAGTGTCGGGGTGAGGCGGTGTGGGGGTGAGGCAGTGTGAGGATGAGGCACTGTGGGGGTGAGGCAGTGTCGGGGTGAGGCAGTGTAGGGGGTGAAGCAGTGTGGGGGTGAGGCCGTGTGGGGGTGAGGCAGTGTGGGGGTGACCAAAGAAGCACACTAGCGAGCGAGCCCCTGGCCTGACCCAGTGATGGCGAGGTTACTGTGTCGAGGCAGTGCTTGGTCTTCCCCCTCGCTGTTTGTTTGCTTAATCAATTGTTTGTGTATTTTTATTTGATATTTATAAACCAGAATAAACGGTTTACTCCAGATTATAATAAAAAAAGATTAAGTTCTAGATTTAAATTCTCAACAAGGTTTGCATGATAATTTTTTGGTTGTTGATATAAAAATGTATTAACTTAATTAATTAACTTAAGCTAAAGTACTGACATTTCATCAAAAGAATAACATATAAACTACACTCAGACTTTACCTTAACCAGTTACGTTCATTTTGTACTAGTTAGGAGACCAAATTAAATTGCAGAATCTTTACAAATGTGTCTACATTAATTGTGGTCTCCTAACTCGTACTGAGTGGACGTATTCAGTTAAGGTTGAGTCTTGGTGTAACTTTGATGTTATTTTTATGGTTCTTCTGTGTGTTTGTTACATCTCTGGTTTCAAGGAACTTTTATGAATCCGGATTCTGGATTCGAAAAGAAAAACTCGTATGTGGATTTTTGCCCTCGACTGCTGAGATTATAAAACGTATGTAATTACAGTAGAGTTCTTTGTGCTTTCTCAGCGCCATTCAGAACCTCATTTATTTTTACCGTTTCTTAAGGTAACCAATTAAATGTGTTCTTATGCCTTCAATAACGGGGAAAATAATCGTATGAATCTTTGAGAATCTGCCTCCACCCCCTACCCCGTGACCTCCCAATCTCCCATAGTCTTGGTAGAGGTGTGGAGTGAGTGGGTGACTGGCAGGTCCTGTTATACTGGTAGTGACAGTCACTGGAGACAGGACCACATGACCTCCAGAATTCCTGCATAACAGAGGTAGCGAGCGTCCTTCTGCCAGGCACCAAATAATATGACACAACTGAGTCAATTGTAGTCTAGGCGCTTCCGGCTGTCAGGGAAGACGACGGTGTGCGAGGCAGACGACACCACGACTACACCCGCCGCTACACTACACCCATTACACCTGCACTGACACCTCGATCAAGTGTCAGGGTGTTGCTACGGGGGGGGGGGGTGGAGGGAGGTGGTGGAGGTGAATCAAGGTGGGGTCGTTAACCTGTGATCCCCACTACAAGTCTTCCATGCACTTGTTAAAAACTCTTCTCGTCCACTACCAACATGTTCCCGTGTGTGTTAGCTGACAGTGACACCTCAAGCCTTGTGTTCAACTGCCTTATCTTTCTGCTCCATTGAATCTGGCATTTGTCTTACTTCTTAACTAAGTAACTCTCTCTCTCTCTCTCTCTCTCTCTCTCTCTCTCTCTCTCTCTCTCTCTCTCTCTCTCTCTCCCCGTGCTTCGTGGCAGCAACAGGTTACACGAGGTGAAGAAGGAGGGGGACGGCAGAGAGAGGACGAGGTAAGGTGCTACCCTCACCTCACCCGGAAGCTGATATCGCACCCACTGGCACCCCCCCCACCCCCCCCCCCCCACCCCCACACCTAGTTATCGTGAGAGGGGAATAATTAGAGGGGGGGCAGTTACCTGTGTGTGTATATAGGGGGAAGACAGGGAAGGAGAAGAAAGGGAACCGGGGAATGGGAAGGGATTAGAGTAGGAGATGGGACAGAAAGAGAAGGGGAAGGAAGAAGAAAGGGGTTTTAAGGAATGGGAGAGAGGAAGAGGACGAGGAAGGGAGAGGGCAAAAATACAGGATAAAACGACCGAAATTCCCCAACATACAGAGCAGGGAAAAGTAAACAATCATATCCTCCCTATATTGTCCCTGTTATACAAAAATCACACCGTCAGCTCAAACACTCGCAGCCTGAGACAACCCAGTGCTTCTAGCAAGATTTGTCACTGCTTCCCACAACGCAGTCTCCCCCTGCAGCTTTAACTTTTTTTTCCATTTTCTGTTATTTATTATTTCTCATTTTCTTTTATACTATTTCCCGTTTTGTTTCTTGTTTGGTGTATTATTTAGTGACTAATTCATTATCCTTCGTGTGTGTGTGTTTCTTTACTATATTTCAACCATCTCAAACTTTCGATACAATGATGTCTCAACTCCTTAATTTCTTGCATGTTTTATACGACCACAACTTTCTATTTTCCTTTAGCGAATCTCTCTCTCTCTCTCTCGGGTATATTCTTCACAATTCCATTTACTTTTATTATAGGTTATTTGTTTATAACTTTCTACGAGTAACAGTTTTGTCAAGTAACAGTACCATCACTGTTAATAGAACTAATTGACTGATGATTTATTAGTACTGTCACTGTTATTAAATTAATCGTACGTCCGCCACCTTTACGTGCATCTGTGGTGATGATCTTTCGGCTCCCATTATCATTTACTGTTTTACTGTTTAGTGAGCCTGTTTTATTATTGTTACGCGTAATTATTAGTCAACTGTTTTATGATGAGATTATTAAACGACCGAATCCCAAGTTAACCACAAATGTTCAGCATATAATCGTACGCCAGCCACCCCTGCCCACAGCTGCCTGACTGGAGGACGACGCTGCCAGAGTTGTCAGTGTTATGGCTGTTGTGTTTTCCAAGACACCAACTTAATTGTCTTTTGGTTACTAACAAATGGCCGTCCTACAACTCGCATATAATTATCTCCGTAATAATTATCCGGAATAACGGTGTCACATGAAGAGGTTTTGCCCTAGTAATGTTTAACCTCCTCCGTTACCAATATAGAGTAACGAGTATATTATAAAATTAAATTCATATATTTGTTATTTTTCTTGATCAATTGAGAAGGTTTATTGATTACATATTGATACATACACGCCCATTCAGAGTTGAACCAACACGTAATACTTTTTAATCCACAGGAACTTTAGTAGTAGTGACAAATACATCATATTGACCAAAATAATCGATGGATCTACTGGAGCTGAAAGTTCCTACACGTCTCCACCTGTACACATAATGAACACACTTGTATAAATAGTCAGACCCTGGATATAAAAAAGAAAGTTTCGCTCGTGCGGCTGTGAATTACTGGGATGGACAAGACAAATACATTTAGCCTAGTGTTGACCATGACTTGGCTGGGGGAAGCGGTGACGTGTGGACCACAGCTGAGACCTCGACCACTTGTGCCAATGTGAGGTCATTACTGCCATTGATCTAACACGCAATATACCAATAAAATAGATACTCCGCGGTCCTCGTACAATTGGTTTTCCTGCTAATGGGCGACTGATGTTACTGAAGTGTGTGTTGTAGTTATGAAAGTGCCTTCACAAACGCTCAGCTACTGCACGTGTTCCACTCACTACTTCACCTCTCCTCCTCCTCCTTACTGGGTCACGGTGTTCTCGTCTCTACTCGGGCCTGAAATATCTCATTAAGGAACACACGATCTTGTTTAATTCGAGTTGATGTCGCTAAAGAAGAAATAACCTGTTTTATCACAAACTTTCAACTTTCTGTTTTATTCGATTTTTGTTGTGTGCTTCCTGCTTCTGCCAGGTGTACTCGCTCTCCCTACATGTCGATGATCTCAGCTCTGTCTTCTCTTCTCTACGCCAAGTGTTCTATCTGTCGTGTTTTGTGTTGTACAAACGAGACGTGATTCTCTCCACTGACTAGCGTGCGACGCCTAGCGTATAACGTGCAGGACACACACACACACACACACTGCGAGGCGTGCAGGGATGGGTGTGTCCATTGTCGTTCACATAAATACTTCAAAAATAAGAAACTTACAAAACCATAAGAAGGTTAACCCCCACGCCACTCCCTCCCCAAGATTGAAAAAAAGCAAAATGGCGTATACTTACACTTCTACACACATAAAAGCCTCATATTCACAATTAAACCTTGTTCAAACTGCTCATACCAAACACAACAAATCATAATTTACATACATTGACATTGGTAGTACAGTGGATCCTCTTGATGACTGCCAAATACAATATTATCAATGATTCATTTTGTATTTCAATCAAATTCGTTTTTACTTCATTTCTATAAGGTATTCTAGTCCTTTATGATGATATTTTAACTACCTTTGAGTGCTGATTAACTGACTCACTGAGATAATTTTATCCCCCACGCCCTCGAGTGACGCTAAACCTGCCATTCCTTAGCCATGTGGTGATGGTGTGGACAATAGTTTCTCCACAACACCGCTGCTGACAACATGATCTGTTTATGATTCACTGGACGCACACTGTACAGTTAAGCAGCAGCAGGAGAATGGTGCCCCAGGCGTGTGTAGGAATAACACCTCTCGTGGGAGCTTAAGGCTGGTGATTCTGGTCAGGGAGTGTTTCATGACCTGTGAAGTTCATGGCAGGAGGTGCTGACCCAGAGATCCTACGAGAGAAAGTTAACTCGGGAACCAATCGATAATTCTCTTCAAACACTATAAATAGTCATGAAGTAAACCATCTGTACTTACAAAACTCCATACTGGTGTAGCTTCATATATTTGTGTTTACCTTCACCTTAACGACTCGGATTAATGTCCACTTAGGCTATACATCTATCGGAGAAGCCGGGAAGAACCTGGGCGGGGCCTAAGGGAAGGCGGGCAGGGTGAGGGGTGGGATCGCGGGGGGTCTAAGAGGTGACCCACTGGCCCTCATCACCTCGGCGGCCTCAACTCTCCTCACTGGCAACTCCTTTTGTGTTGGTGTTAGTTGCCATATTATCATCTCTTTTGTTCTACTCTTACTTACATTCCTTTAGCTTATAATTTTTTTGTATTTTTAACCTTTTACAAATTACAGTAAGTGATTATTCTCATAAATATGTTAGGGTTGAGTCAGGTTGTGTTACAAGCACCTAAATTCCTTTACGAGAAACTGGAGCACATATGAAAGTTGCTTGTTTTTGAGTTAGGTATGTGATGCTGTATACTCTGTACGCTGAACATGTCCTTGTGTGCTGGCGCCATAGAGGTTGACTGTCTCACACACACACACTAAGCTCTCCTTGTTGTCCTCAGGGCCAGACGTATGATGACCAGAACGCCCTCGACTCAGCCTCCCTTCCTGTCGAGCATCGAGGAGGAGATATTTATGGACCCTCCTTAGGAGGCCCAGGACCACATCTAGGAGGAACTGGACCCCTACAAACAGGCCCTGACGACCCCTGGCCCCTTGCTCAGCCCGATATGAACACCATCAAGAACCTCCAGGTACGCGTTCTCTTCCCCCGTCAGAATATACAGTAAAGGGTCGTCGAAAACGAATGTCCAGATTTTAAATGGTTACATATTACAATCTAGGCTTTCTTTTTTTTCGATCACTCTGTATATCCTGTCTGGCTGACTCGTATATAAGAAAGATTTTGACGTCATATGTTTTTTGTGAATAAGTTATGAACACTGTTATACTGTTGTATCCTGTTTTACATACTTAGATAGCTGACCATACCGTACAAATTGCTATCTTTACTTATATTGATTGGCAAGATGATGTAGGAGTTAGTACAGTATTACAAAACAAAACAAAATAGAAAGAACTGAATAATAAAGCAGCCATTGTGACGTGTCCTTGGTGCCTGCAGGTCCAGTGTGAGAAGTCCTTCATGCGTGTGTCAGTGGAGTTCGACCGCCCCTTCTACGGGATGATCTTCAGCAAGGGTTACTACAGGTAGGTCCTCATACTTCTCCTTCCATCCAACCATCCACCCCCCCCCCCTCTCTCTCTCTCTCGTTTTTATTTATCTGTAAATGACTAGAACATTTCTTTCTCAATTTATGGCGAAATTCTTATTGTATTTTTCAATTAAAATCAACATGCCTCGATGTTGTAGCTCTAATTCCATTCATAAGTGCCCAGAGAGAGAGAGAGAGAGAGAGAGAGAGAGAGGCTAAAGTATTTTCCCATCAGTTTTCCGAAAAAGAGAGATAAGGGAAGAGATAGAGATCAAAGCTAATTTCTTTACCCATCAGTTCTAAAGTTTATTTTTATCCTCCTCCCTCCAACTCGATGATTGTGACTGCTACAGTGACCAGAGCTGTGTCCACGTTCAACCTGGGACTGGTCGCCTTCAGGCACAGTTCGACATCTACCTCAACAGCTGCGGGATGACCTCTACCGCCAGCAACGCCAACTACGGCCAACCCACACCCTCAGGAACCTTCATTGAGAACACAGTCATAATCCAATACGACCCGTTGGTACAAGAGGTAAGTTACTCGCTATTAAGTTATGCTCACACGCGAACACCATTATGCTGTCAAGTTATGAAATATATATCGACTGATGACTTGAATTTGTTGTGTTTGAGCCTTCAAAATATCATCATCCTCTAAGGGTTGAAACATCATCCTCAATGGGTTAGAACATTGCCCTCAAGTGTTAAAAATATCATCCCCAAGTGGTTAAAACATCATCCTCAAAGAGTTAGCCCCCTTAAGAATTATATTTTAAAACATAAAGGAAATCGTTTCAATCCTCTGAGGATGTTTTGAATCCACGAGGAAGGTGTTTTAACCCCATCAGGACCACAGGTAAAATTATCGTTTCCCATATGAACGTGGTGTTTTATATTGCCCTATGGCAGGGGTTTTCAAACTATGGGTCCCGACCCTTCAGTGGGTCGCGAAATAAATAAATTGGGTCGCAAAATAAAAATGGGTCGCGAAAATAAATAAGAAAATAAAAATATATGCACCATAATTTAGGCTTGGTTATTGTAATGTACACTCCACAGTCTAGGAAGCGACTGCAAGGAGAGCAGTGTTTGTCTTTGATTTACTCATTTCATATCATTACACTTAGGTTTAATGGGTCGCAATTCAAATTGTTGTTCTGGCTGTGGGTCGCAGTAAAAAAAGTTTGAAAAACACTGCCCTATGGTATCCCTATTTAGTATGTAGAGTTGTTGTGAGATACAGGTGTTGGTATGGACAACAGGTGTTAACACTGTTGGTATTGCAGGTGTGGGATGCCGCAAGGAAGCTCCGTTGCACCTGGTACGACTACTACGAGAAGTCTGTTACCTTCAGACCATTCCAGGTGAGTGTTTATACTCGTGACACGCTCCTGTGTGTATGTGTGACGCATCAATACTAAGAATCGACATTGTGTTAAATGAGAATACCTATAAATGAAAACTAAATATTAGATATAAAACATGAAATTTGAGTAAAAATGTTGAGTAGTGTTTATTCGAGGTATAGAAATATTAGTTCTATCTTTAATCAGTCTTATCTGTTTTATGCTCTTACGTCTGGCAGCCGTTCACCAAGTTAGTGCTGGCAACAAAAACTTATTGTTGATTTATATTTTCTTATTAGCTATGTGAAACTTTAGCCGGAAAAAGAACTTTCAGACATACTCGTATGTGTAGAATCAATTAAAAGCGGATAAAATCGAGGTCGAAGGTTAGATTCCTAGGCGCTCCCAGCTCACCCAGCTGTAAATGGGTACCTATGTTGAATGAGGTTGAGTACAGTACCGGCCATGCTGTCTCCTTGTGTACCGAAGACTTAGCATACAGTGTGTTGTATCCACATGTCCCTAACGGGCAGTCATGCCTATGGGATTCACTTTCAATTTTCAAGATTATTTAGTTTATATCTTCTGGGCTGCCACTATCATACAGTACTGAGAAGTGTTTTAATTTATAATTCTGAATACTAGGTATAAACACTGAGCTGGACGATGTTTGTTAATGATGACTGTCTCTCACAACAGGTTGACATGTTGAATGCTGTCACTGCCAACTTCCTGGGTGACAACCTACAGTGTTGGATGCAGATCCAGGTGGGTAAGGGTCCCTGGGCCTCTGAGGTTTCCGGTATTGTCAAAATCGGCCAAACTATGACCATGGTTCTAGCCATCAAGGACGACGAGAATAAGTTTGACATGATGGTGCGTAACTGTGTGGCTCACGACGGGAAGAGGGCGCCCATACAGCTGGTGGACGAGCGCGGCTGTGTCACTCGACCCAAGATAATGGGACGCTTCCAGAAAGTCAAAAATTTCGGCTCTTCTGCATCTGTGGTGTCTTATGCCTACTTCCAAGCATTTAAATTCCCCGACAGCATGAACGTGCACTTCCAATGTGTAATTCAGGTATGCCGCTACAACTGCCCTGAACCACAGTGTGACGGCGGCAGTGGGGTCTATCAGGGTGCCCCAAGCAATAGAGTCAACAACGTTGTTGGGCTCCCCGACCCCCGTAGCCCCACCAAGCAGGCTCTGTCTGGTGAAGCAATCCCAGTAGCTTCACCACAGACTGCCCAGAGCAAGTCTGGCGATGGAGTCCCAGGAGACGTTGCTGGTGGTAATCCCCTCCCTGTCCCTGTCAGCGTCCCTATCCAACCTGTCCTTGTGAACCTCCCAGGAAATTCTTACTCTCAAGTCAACCGCCAGGGATCTTCCATGGACAGCGCTGGTCGACCTCGTTCTCTGGATCATGAAGACTTAGACGAGGATGTTGAGGAAGAAAGCCGCGTGCGTCGCTCAGCGGTGCTTCATGTTTATCGTCGTGCTGCCCAAGAGATGACTGACGTGTCCACTGCTCGGGTCATCCAGGTCGTGGCTCCTGGCGATGTTGCCTTCAACCTAAATTCTGCAAATGAGACAGTTGTAATTTCTGAAATGCTTGATGATGCATCCAACATATGTATGTCTGCGACTGGTTTCGCAGCAGGTCTTGTTATGTTGCTGCTTGTCCTTACTGTTGCCTGCTTAGTGGCTTGTTTCCTCTACACTCGTGTGCGAACCTTTAACGCTAAAGGCGGCGTCACCACCTTCGTGCAGGGATTCGACAACCCCGAGTTCGTCAAGGTGGCGGGCGGTAACTGAGCCACACGACCACCACGAACTCTGCACTGTGCCATAACGCCGCCCCGACCCCCAACACCAGGGCGCAGGTGTTGTTCATGCCTGCGCACTCCTCAACTGTTCCTTCACTGCCAGCCGCGGTGCTGACGCCTCGACCACCGCCGCTCACACCCGACGGACGTGTGTGACGGTGGTCCGGGCAAGGGTGGTGACGGCCTCTCCAACGGTGGTTCATCTCTGTTAGCTCACATTTTCACTTTTGTTCCTAAGCTGTCCCTCCATGACTTAATTCCTCCTTACTGCGCCTCCTTCTGGTCCCCCCCACACAGTCCGTAGCTCGAGTAAAGTGACTTGTAGTGAGCAGCACACAGTCAACTTGTACATTTGTGCTGCACAAACACCTCCATTACCAGCTTCACATATTAACACAGGGACTTCTACAGTCTCGTTTCTCAGTAACTCAAGCACATTATAGCTTTATATTTAAGTTACCAAAGCCTGGACTGTCTACCAAGCCACGGGGAGACACAGGTAGGCCAGGCAGACTCCTGAGCTGGCAATGTTTCCCCGGGCGTCTTGCCCGACGGTTCCTCACACTCACGCGCTCACTCGTGCTTCTTATGGGGGTCTTGTTTCATTTTCCTTTTATTTGTTCGTTATATAAGTTAAAATGTTATTAATAACTGGAATTAGCTGGCCTTATTCCACATTATTTATGACCTGTTTAGCACATGGATTTGCAGACTGAGCACCTTGTAAACGTTCACCTACTTCAGTGTATATTATGAGAGATACAAGCCAATGAGGAGTCTTCTTTCCTTCACTTGTAGATGTATAACAGTAAGACGTCGTGTACAGCTGTGTGACCATCATTTTGCTAGCCACACACTCACCTCCACCACCATCCTTCCTCGTGCACTTGGCTGAGGCCTTAGAAAGAGACTTGTGTCCATGAGCATACTGTAGTTAATGATATGAAATAACAGACATTTTTTTTACGGAGCATTAGTATGTAGCACTCGTGTGTGTGTGTGTGAGTTTTGTTAACTTACTTAAGTGTTGTTTTGATATTGTACATTGAAGCAGCCAAGCAAAGCAGTCCTCACCGCTCCCCCTCGCCAGGTCTTCCCAGATCTGGGAGACTTCCTGTGGGTATTTCTTTCTCCATTATTTATTGTAAATATTTAAGTATATTTATTAGTTCAATGTAATATTTATTTGTAAATCTGTAATAAAGTAATAAAAAATAACTACTATTTTATTCAATGTTGCCTTTATTTGCTTTAATTTGGCTTCTGTACACCTCCGACCTTACCACACTCACTCAACCAATGTTCTTCACTAAATACTACTACAACCTTTCTCATTCCTCACTTCCCTACTTCTCTTACTGTCTCTTGCACTGTTCTCTCCAGTACGTTGGGTTCCCTGGAGAAGGGTACAGTTAATACACGCGGTTCTGCAGTGCGCCTGAGTAATGAATGGTACAATACCTGAGCCTTGGTGTATAGTAACACATAAGGAGGCTGTCCAGGCCATTCAACAAGCTAACAATCTCTCTGTGGCGGAGTTACAGTAGGTTAGGTTAAATAGGTCTAGGCATGGATTCTGAGACTAGAGGACGCGTTCACCCTCCAGTGTGGTGTTGTCAAGCTGTCGGAAAATAAACTAACTAGGCAAGGAATAAAGGGAGGAAGACAACGAATGCGGCGAAATCCCGTTTTTCTATTGTTTTGTCCATTTGTTTAATATATAGAAGTTGCCAAGCACAGAACTCTATGTAAATTCTTTATAGCATTTCCCGCAGAAATTAATAGTTTTCGGGTTATTTAGATGTGTTTTTTATTTTCCTGAAATTTAATAACAATCCCTGGGAAATCCTGTGTTTACCTATTACCCAACCAATCAGCAGAAGTTTGGAAGCACGTGATACTTGTGAGCCAATCATTGGAAGACTTATGAGCAGGCGCTAGCTCCGAAATTGGAAATGGTTAGTTCTTAGTTTCACAAGATGACAACTGTCAGCGAAGGGTGGTTCCTGACAGATTGCCGTGTAATTCAGAGAATTCTTGAGAATTTAGCGAGTTTTTTAGAAAGAAATCGCAGCTGTTGACATCTATATAACGCCTCTACATTTGACATTTGCAATGCCTATGGTGTTCCACAAACTTACGTAAAGTGTCCCAAGTGTGGTGCAGACTGCCATTAACGAGAAGATAACATTTAGTTTTTCAAGAAACGACGCGTATGCAGTCGCCAAGACAAAGGTAAGACCTGGAAATTTCGTTGCCTAAGTAAAGGACCTATACTCATGCTGAACTATATACCTGTATATTATATCTGCATTTTCTTTCTTTTTTTGCGGGAATTAGTCCACCCAGGTACAGGTCACTGACCCACATCGGAGCCTGGGGGGCGGGCGAAAATGTAATAATAATAATAATAATAATAATAAAATGAAAAAAAAGATCAAAAGTGAGAAACAATATATGTATGTTGTGTTGTCAATAGTAAGAGAAACAATTGAGACCTGCAATTGTGTGTAAATGAGGCAGAAAGTCAGATCAGCAACCTGGGACTTGGTCACAATTTTTGTGATGCCACATGGCAGCAGGGTCTACCATTAGACAACACATTATGCTGCCAATAGCTTCCCAGGCGGCTAATTTATACACAGGAAAATCTCCTTTACTAAATATTATTTTTACTACTATTCCAACACGGAGTATTGTAGCCTGATTTTCCAACCTCTTCATTGTATAGGAGCCTAATCTTAAAATATACAGTCTTGATTTTCCAGCAATTCATTGTAGTTGTGCAGTTATGAAACTGTACTGTACTTTTGGTAAAGGTGTAGAATAGTGCTAACACCAGAAGTTGTTTATTACTTTTCTTTATTTTTGCTATACTTATTGTATTTATTTAAGTATATTAAAAGAAACAGCTTTCTAGTATAATTTTAAGTATTTTTTTTTTACTCTATCCCGCTTCACAATTCTCCTCCCGGCGCCATTTTTGTTATTTACCTCGCTGACTCCCTCTTCAAGAGACGTTTACTTTTTACTTTACTTTTATCCTCTTCACCACTGATCGGCTCGTTAGCCGCTTGGGCGATCGGTCACATTTCTGTTACTTTTCGTTTTCTTTTATCCTCTTCACCAAATGATCGACTCGTTAGCCGCTTGGGCGATCGGTCACATCTCTGTTACGCACTGTTGGCAAGTACTGGGCATGCACCTGCTCCTGAATGTACCTGAACCCGCTCCAGTGTTGGTCAAGTCTTGTCTTGAAAGAGCTCACATTCGGTGCCATCACAACACTTTCTGGTAGATTGTTCCAAGAGTTCACAACTCTCACTCCGAAAAAGTTTGCCCTCTCAGTTTTCTGGACCTGCGGCTTCTTCAATCTCGAGCTGTGACCCCTTGTGGGGCGAGCGTCCGCCAGCTCCGGTTCCATGACAAAACCCCAACGGGGTTGTCATTTGTCAACACTAACCTAACCTAAACATAAAAGTGTTTTATTTTATATTTTGTATATGACTGAGGTTTTGTCCCTTGGGGTTTTATCCGGTCACCCCAGCTACAAGTAAGGACACTGACTGAGTAGTGCCCCTTGAGATGCTTATACACCTCAATTAGGTCCCCCCTTGCCCGTCTGTAGTATAAATTACACCGTGATGCTTCAACAAAGTTACTTTTATTGGTACTACATATCAAAATAAGTACTTTCTGTTTAATATAGCTTGGACGGCTAGGAAGTTAGGTAAGGTTAGGTAGGTTTCTTTGGTTTGTTAGGTCAGGTTGTGTGTGGGGGGGGGGGGGGGGCGATAAGTCCAAAACGATTAATTTCCGACGGAAATGAGGGTAAAATTTGAATGAATCATACCAAATACCATGGGAAAAACACAAAATTGTGGTCGAACAGTAGTTTTTTACGGGTAATAGCCCACCGGGCACAGGAGTCATCGACCCACAAGGGGGGACTAAACTAAATTTACCAAATAATCAATGTGTTGCTTTGGGATATTATACCTAGATATCTAAAGATGGATGTCAATAACCTGCTAACTACATATAAAACGTTTTTACTGAATAAGCTAGTGTTATCGCACAATATCATGTAAAGCGAAATGGGCTTGCCTTAATGTTTTTTTTTTTTTGTTTTTTTTTTTCTTCTTTTCTTTTTACTAACCCGGCCGCTTGACGACGCTACCGTCGCGGGCGGATAAAAACAAAATAACATTGAGTGAGCTATCCTCCTCTAGTCTCAGAATCCTTGGTTAAGATTAGGTTAAGTGGGTTTAGGTTAGGTTAGACAGTGCACGTATACAAACGTACATCGACAATCCGATATATTAAACAATGGTTAACATTAATCAAGTATGTACTGTATATAATGGTATATCACCCCCACTGTAACAACAGACTGGCCACTGTAAAATTTATAGTAGGGAAGAATGAGCATAATGTAAAGATTTAAAATGTATTACACTTGCTGCATCGGTACTGGAAATAACATCACAACCAATGAAGAAAAGTTGAGAATCGTGTCTAGTATTATAGATCTTGATAATGTTTGGATCACGAGTGAGAGAAACATGTGCCGTGTGTGTGTGTGTGTGTGTTGTTGTTGCACCTTATATGTGTGTTTGTTAGTTTATTCCAGGCTTGTGACGAGAATGTGTGGTTTTTGTGTTTGTTGGTGTGGTATGTGGCTTTCGTGTACGGTTGTAGTATGCGGTTTTGTGTGTGTGTGTGGTTGTACCGTATATTTGCTCTGTGTGTGTGTGGTTCTACCGTATATTTGCTGTGTGTGTCTAGTTGTGGTATGTGGTTATAGTATGTGATTCTTGTGCATGTTTTGGGTGGTGGATTGGTAGTTGTGTGTCGTTAGTAGTGTATGGTTGTAGTATGTGTGGGATTGTAGTTTGTGGTTGTTGTTTGTGATTGTAGTGTGTGGTTGTTGTATGTGTGTGTCGCTGTAGTTTGCGGCGTGTGTGGCTGTAGTATATGGTTGTGGTGAATGGTTGTTGTTGTGTGTGTGATTATAATAGATGGTTGTAAGTGGTTGATGGTTGTTGTGTATGTGGTTGTTATAAGTGCGTTTATAGTGTGTGGGCAGTGTGGTTGTTGAATGTGTGTGTTGTTATAGTGTCTGTGTGTGGTTGTTGTGCGTGTGTGGTGTTATTGCTGTGTATGGTTGGAGTATATCTTTGTGGTTGTTTTCTTCGGTTGATATTTACCCCCCCCCCCCCTCCCCTACTCCCCTGTTGCGTTGATGTTAGTTTCTGTGTCTGACTTGATTTTTACCATGTACATCTGTTGACAATTCCTGTGATATTCGAACTTATTTCTTCCCACTTGTGTCATCTTAATACTTCCAGTCTCTGTACAAAAGATCAATTACACAAATATAATTCTAATGAACTTTTCTTAAATTTCTAACTTTTTTGGGGTGATCGTTTTATAGCTTAATTATTAATAAGGTCAATGTAAAGTCTTTTTAATATTATCCACTGGTTCTTTACAGTAATTTATAATGTATCAAGTTAATTATAATCACATCTACAATCAATGATCCGGAACATAACACTATATTATATTCATTGCATCTTTACAATACTTCCTGGATGAGTTGCATTTCGTCTATGATATTACAGCTACACTTAGACGATTTAGTATCTTAGTTATTGTAATCAAGTATTGTGTAAGGTTTATTTCGAGGTTTATATGGATAACTATAATGCCTGGGACATAGAAAAACTAACAATATTTTCTATCTTGCCTTTTCTTTCTCTGTCAAAAGTAATTACCGTAATAGCCAGGGATGGTGTCAGGTGCTACCTTTATTGTGCTCGGTCATAGTTCTTGTGTGCTTCTCCCTCATTCACTGTTTCCTCTGCTACTGCTTCTTCGTGCCTCATGATTGGAGAAATGGTGCTTGATAAACTGTGTTGGTTGGAGGATAAACTGCTGTGTTGGTTGGAGGATTAGCTGCTATGTTGGTTGGAGGATTAGCTGCTATGTTGGTTGGAGGATTAGCTGCTATGTTGGTTGGAGGATTAGCTGCTATGTTGCTTGGAGGATTAGCTGCTATGTTGCTTGGAGGATTAGCTGCTATGTTGCTTGGAGGATTAGCTGCTATGTTGCTTGGAGGATTAGCTGCTATGTTGCTTGGAGGATTAGCTGCTGTGTTGGTTGGAGGATAAACTGCTGTATTGGTTGGAGGATTAGCTGCTATGTTGCTTGGAGGATTAGCTGCTATGTTGCTTGGAGGATTAGCTGCTATGTTGCTTGGAGGATTAGCTGCTATCTTGCTTGGGGAATTAGCTGCTATGTTGCTTGGAGGATTAGCTACTATCTTGCTTGGGGAATTAGCTGCTATGTTGCTTGGAGGATTAGCTGCTATCTTGCTTGGGGAATTAGCTGCTATGTTGCTTGGAGGATTAGCTGCTATCTTGCTTGGGGAATTAGCTGCTATGTTGCTTGGAGGATTAGCTGCTGTGTTGGTTGGAGGATTAGCTGCTATGTTGGTTGGAGGATTAGCTGCTGTGTTCGTTGGAGGATAAGCTGCTGTATTGGTTGGAGGATAAGCTGCTGTATTGGTTGGAGGATAAGCTGCTGTATTGGTTGGAGGATAAGCTGCTGTGTTGGCTCGACAAGCTGCTGTCACTCGCCACAGTGGATGACCAATCAGCCTCAGTTACCTGTGAATGATTATGTTCGTTACTAATGGTGTCCTAAATGTGTCTTGATTTGAGTATGTTAGATATTCTGTTGTTCACGGCTGGTGTTGTGGGAAGGTTTTCAATCATGTCTTATATATTCTGTTGTTCACGGCTGATGGTGGTGTAGGAAGGTAGTCAACCATGTCTTTTATTTATAACTGATGCTGTTATTCATTTGTTTTATCTTGGGTGGTGCAGATTAGTTGTTTTTCTAATATATACGTAACCTTCACCTAACTTAAATTAACCTGACCTAATCTAGCCTAACAACATGAAACAACATTTTCACGGGTATATTTTACAGAGTGGCTGTTTTGACAAATTGACTAACATATATAACAACTTTCTCAAATCCTGGGCCCTTAGTATTTTGTTTAGAATGCTAATTATATCCGGAGAGAAGAGTGCCCTCTGTCCTAAGGGTAGTTAGTGCACGCCCAAGGCTCTCCTCAGTCCACCTTGCTGTGGATGCGTACCTCACATATTTTACCTTTATCCTCTTCGCCACTGATCGGCTCATTAGCCGCTTGGGCAGTCGGCCACATCTCTATTATGCACTGTTGGTAAGTATTGGGCTTGCACTGGCTCCTGAGTGTATCTGAACCTGCTCCAGTGTTGGTCAAGTCTGGCAGATTTTTCCAAGAGTTCACAAATCTCACTCCGAAAAAGTTTGTCGTCACAGTTTTCTGGACTTGTGGCTTATTCAACCTTGAGCCGTGACCCTTTGTGGGCAGGCGACCACTAGCTCCACGTATGGACACTGGACTGAGTAGTCCCCTCTGTGATGTTTATACACCTCAATTAGGTCACCACTTGCCCGTCTATAGTATAAGCTAGGCAATTGCTGGCGCTCTAATCTCTCTGGATAACTGATCTGCCGAAGTGCAGGCATCAGTTTGGTGGCCCTCCTTTGGCCACTTTCAATCAGCTGATAGTCTCTAGCATATCTTGGGGACCAGACAGGGCAAGTGAAGGTAGTTAAGTGTATTGCTGACCATACTGCTTCCTTTTAAACTAATAAAAGGCTTACTTTACAGTGTGTTGTAACTGCACTGCTCCTCATAGGGGATTAGAGGTAGGGATGAAGGGTCAGCAATCAACTCATAGGGAAGGATGAGGGGTCAGCAATCAACTCATAGGGAAGGGTGAGGGGTCAGCAGTCAACTCATAGGGAAGGATGAGGGGTCAGCAGTCAACTCATAGGGAAGGGTGAGGGGTCAGCAGTCAACTCATAGGGAAGGGTGAGGGGTCAGCAGTCAACTCATAGGGAAGGGTGAGGGGTCAGCAGTCAACTCATAGGGAAGGGTGAGGGGTCAGCAGTCAACTCATAGGGAAGGGTGAGGGGTCAGCAGTCAACTCATAGGGAAGGGTGAGGGGTCAGCAGTCAACTCATAGGGAAGGGTGAGGGGTCAGCAGTCAACTCATAGGGAAGGATGAGGGGTCAGCAGTCAACTCATAGGGAAGGATGAGGGGTCAGCAGTCAACTCATAGGGAAGGGTGAGGGGTCAGTAGTCAACTCATAGGGAAGGGTGAGGAGTCAGTAGTCAACTCATAGGAAAGGGTGAGGGGTCAGCAGTCAACTCATAGGGAAGGGTGAGGGGTCAGCAGTCAACTCATAGAGAAGGGTGAGGGGTCAGCAGTCAACTCATAGGAGGTGTACAGCGCACATCATTGTCATCATTAATATCTCTTCAATTCATATTACGCTACAAAACATTCAAATCCACCGCCCTTGTAGAGTCACAGAAAACGGTAGAAAATGAGAAACTTTGGTAAGGGATAACTTACCTACTGTATGCTGTTTTAGACGAACTGTACTAATGTACGGACATATAATATTAAGAGTATGTACTGAGAGCATTAAGGAGAACTCAAGATATCTATAGGATGATTAGGAAGGTCCAATTGATACGGACTAGTGTACTATAAAGGATAAGTGTAACCATGTCTGAAGGTCATCACATTTACGTCTGTGAACGATTAGTAAACATAGCTACCGCAGATATCAGAAGAAAATATATGAGAACAATGATCTGGACAAAGGATAAATGTATCAGACCTATGTAAAGTGTTGGAAGTGATCCAGAAACTATGCTTCAAAGAGAATATCTTGTATACCTCGGTGTGAGCTGAGTACACCTCGTTACCCCATGTGACGAATAACCTCGAACAGTGCAATGATCAGAGAATCTAATGAATGTGTTCAATGATTGCAACGTGTGAGGGTAGGATCCCTAATACAGAGTGAAGTGGAGTGGGCATACCCACGCCATGAAAACACGACGCTAGGCTTTTGTTCGGGTTTGGCACCTAGGCCGCCCCGGGCTATGGTGCCGAATTAATGTTATAACCCAATGAATTTCCCCTGGAACTAGCAAATCAGACCCTTACTTTAGTATGTAATTTAGAATTAAGATATATAATTATAAGGCATAAGGTCACAATAGATAGGAAAGTGTATATGTGAGAACCAGAATAATATCAAAGTGAAAATTAAAGATTGAAAACTGTAGGCCTAGTTCAGTGTGAGACACCAGGCATCGCCGACGCCCGGCTTCTCACCAAAACAGGTCAGTGAACTCCATCGTGCTCCATTCAGCCCTAAAAAGACTTATCTAGCAGTTTTTTACATCTTAAAACCTTACATAATGTTATAAAGCAAAGTAATAGTTGCAATAATGCGTGGTGATAAAAGCCCATCAGGCAATACTCTCAGTGACGCCCAGCTTCAAACCAAAACCAATACGCGCCTAGAGCGTCGGCCAAGCCACCACCACTGCTCCACTGTGAGGGACCCACCGGGTGTGGTGTGTTCTGCTTGTGCCATTATGCACCTCCACTGGGAATCTGTGGATACCCTACATATCACCACCCACGATAGGAGAACATAATTGTGTGTTTGAGAAGTTTCGTGGTCGCCACGTGGAGCGACCTAAGAACACCAGGTGTGGAACCAGTACTGGTATGATTACCTGGGAAGTATCCCATCTAGCGTACTTAGCAAGAGTAGAGTGTGAACGAGGTACCTAGTATGTGTACCTGAAGAATACCGAGGAGTTCCATACTTGTAGGTGTGGAGTGTACCTGAGATGTGGTGCTATAATATAACATGTGATGCTATACTCAAACAGGTGGTGCAGTCTGATGTGTTGGGTGTTATGGTAAGAAGGAATGACCGAGGTAAGGAGGTCAGTGGTTGTTATGAAGAATGAAGATGAAAATAGTAATTACTTGATGAAAGACGTATACTGATGTGAAGTGTAATGAACATAATAGTGGTTATTCTGATGAAGGCCAAATCTTTTGTATTGTGACTGGATGCAATATGTTTTTATAAGGAATAAATTAGTTAAGTCATGATTGATGTTTCACCCTTCTTCCCACTCTCGATTTGGTAAATGAAAAACCCAACCCAATGCCTGGCTTGCTCTGCCAGCGACCGAACAAGCTACATACTGCCCAGGGGGTCTGGTGGCAGCGACCTTAAAATTAAGAGTAGATTTAAGTTATCCCCTTAGGATTAGTGACCCCAGAATGGGCAGTACAGAGGTGAGGGGTCAGCAGTCAACTCATAGGGGGTGAGGGGTCAGCAGTCAACTCATAGGGGGTGAGGGGTCAGCAGTCAACTCATAGGGGGTGAGGGGTCAGTAATCAACTCAAAGGGAAGGGTGAGGGGTCAGAAGTCAACTCATAGGGGGTGAGAGGTCAGCAGTCATCTCATAGTAGGGTGTGTCATACGGAGGCGAATTTTTTTTTTTTTTGAGTTTGAAAAATCGGCCCATGGTATTAATGATGTAGTTCTATGTGCAGAATCATGTGATATCTTCAGATTTGAAAAGTTTTCATTTTTTGCTAGGTAAATTTTAACTTGAAATCTTATGAAAATTCAGTATTCCCACCCTTTTACCAACACCACTAAATAACTTATTTAAAGTAAAGTAAATGTATCAGGTTAATTTATTAGGATGAAAATGATCCAGAATAGTGAAACGAATGATCTTGACACATTTATTAAATTTAATATTCCTTTAGAAAACAAAATCATCAAATACAAAAACCGGTTTTACTACTACGACCCGGTGTTGCTGCACACCACAGAGAACATGTCTTTCTTGCTTCTGTTTCTACTCATCACCTCCCTGCTGACCACCTGAGCTCGGATGTAGCCTTCCCTCCTCTCCTGGCTGTACACGTGACTGCTGGCCTCGCTCACTTGCTGTACACAACGCTCTATAATCTGGGTGTGCGAGGGCCAGGCAGGGACATGCATGGGGTTGTCCAGGAAAGCTCTGACTTGAACATTGGTGAGGCTGCAGGTAAGAGGGGGCTCACTGCCAGCCTGGATGTTATCCAGATCTATGAGATCAGTGAGGGTCTTGGCACCTAGATTGACTTCAGGAGTCTTCCTGACCCTGAAGGAATCGTCACCAACTGGTTCGTCATGCCCAGATCCTCTCATAAGTCTCATATCCAAGATCTTTTTGACTGCCACTCTTCTCTCCTCCTCATCCTTACTGCAGAGCATTGTCTGCAGAACTGCCTCGGGATGAGCATACCAGGAAGATCTCCTCACAGTCTGCTCCACAATCTGAACAACCTTCCTTGGCTGACTCCTCAGGAGCTCAAGCTGGAAGAGAACATGCCTCGGACCTTCTGAGAACGATGACTTGACCTTGGTGTTGAACCAATTTGGCAAGTAGACACTCACGATGAATTGGACAATAAGTCTCAGGTTGTGAAGCTGGTTCCCTTTCAGTTTATGATGAGCGACCCAAATTCTGCAGAACCTGAGAGCCGTTGTGAGCCACCTAGAATGTGAGACTGGACCTATCTGCAGGTAAGCAAGTCTATCAGGCATGACCCCAGTTTTAATGGCACTGCAAATCATGTAACCATAGTACTGGTCAGTACTCAGGTCGTCAATGACAGTATGTGCAAGCTCAACGAGTGGAGGGCCAACTGTGATTTTTTCAAAGCTCGGATTTATTTCTAACTCAGTGGCAGAGTCCAGCATCTTGCCAAGAGGACCAGACCATCTGTTGTTTGAAAGAGTCTTGCCATCCAGCTCCTGGATCAGATGTCTGAGTGGCAACTCGTTGGTGTGGAGGTCACAAACAATCCAGACCAGCTTCCTCCCAATCTTCCGCTCTACCCACTGTATGACCCCCCCTTGCCACCCTGTGTTCGTGTTGGTGCTGTCCCCTCCAATGGCCTGCAGAGTCTGGTCTACGTTCCTCTCTCTGAGCCAGTTCACAATGTTATCTGCCACTATCTCAGCTGGTTTCCTGATGTCACCTTTCTCTGGAGTGAAATGCCACAAATACTTCCCTCCTGGTTCACTGCAGCAGGAGTAGTGTTCCTCCTTCACCATGGCAGGGAACAACTTGTCAGAATCTCCAACTTTCATGAACACTTTAGTGTCATCCCGTCTCCCATCAAAGAACAAACAATTGATTCCATTTTCTCTTATCCCCTTATCAAACTCCTCTTCTAGGTTACTGACAAGTTTCTCCTGAGCTCTCCTTACTATGTTATGATCTATCACCAGGTGAACATCATCAGGTGTTATCAAACCACCGTCAATCCAGGCAGCTGTTGCTATCTCTGCAGTTTCTCTGAGACCAGTGTGGTGTCGCATGCTGGCCAGAGCTATGCTCGGGATATCTTTCCTATTTCAAGTCTTATGCCTGGAAGGTTTGGGATCATTATTTTCTGGGTTAGGGACAAAGTCACCATTCTCCTGGTCAGCACTCGGATCAGCCATGGGGAAGTCATTAAACTCTGAATCAGCTTGACTCCAATCATCGGCCTTTTTTACCTCACCCTGGGCCTTCTCAAGTCTCTTTTCCTCGGCAACTCTTCTCTTCTTCTGTCTCTCTGTGGCAGCCTCCTGTCTCTTGGACTCCGGAATATCTTGGCTAGAAATCATGAGAGCCCCTATACTGCCAGTCTTCTCTCTCTGTGCTTTGACAAATGCCAGTTCGATCACAGGAATCTTCAGTTCACGCTTGCAAATACAGGAGATGTGGGCCTCGGATTTACAGTCACGATCGCATCCAAACTCAGGACAGAGAATAATTGGGCACTTGCAAGTAATTATGTCAAATAACTGGTCCAGTTGCTTGGCAAAGCTGTCCTTAACTGCAAGTTTTCCTCTCCCAAGAGAGATATCTCTTGCCTTTTCCCAACTGGCTAGCAGTCTCTCACTAATCTTCTTCTGACTTGTTATGACTGGAGGCTTGAACTGAGCGTTAGCCAGAGTGTACTGTGCCAAGACAGCTTTGGTCATATCACTGGCAATGTCTTTGTTTGTGTAAGTTCTTTGGTTCTTTTCACTGATTTGCCTGATTAAAACACCGTATCTCAAAGCATCTCTCAATGTAGGCAACTCCGACTTCAGGAGCTCTCTCCCAGACCCAAGATAGTGACTGAGATGGCTGGATTTTTGGTTCCTCGTCCTGACACAAGCAGCCATCGCAAATATTATCAACTTATAAATGCATCAGAATCTGAAACAGAAAAAAATATTGTTGGGTTGTTAAAGAATGAAGTCAGAAAGCAATGTTCACTATTTAATTGTAATGCACTAATGCAGCTGTACGTTAGATTTTCGATAAATTTCACGCTAAAATTTACCTAGCAAAAGGTTGCAAAATATTGAAACTGAAATTATTTTCTGTTTATATACACTAAAATCTACCAAAAAAGTGATGGGCCATTAGTTTTAGCTGATCTTCCCTCCTATGACACACCCTAATCTCATAGGGGTGAGTGGTCAGCAGTCATCTTATAGGGGTGAGGGGTCAGCAGTGAACTCATAGGGTATGAGGGGTCAGCAGTAAATTCATACAGGGGTGAGGGGTCAGCAGTCAACTCATAGGGGTGAGGGGTCAACAGTCAACTCATAGGGGGGTGAGGGGTCAACAGTCAACTCTACATAGGCAAAAGGTCAAGAGATCGTCACTTAGGGGGCAAGAGGTCAAAGGTCATCTCATAGAGGGTTGAGGGGTCAGTGGTTAACTCGGGGTGGGGGGGAGGGGAGACAGCAATAACATAGAAGAATAAATGACTTATCTACAACCTACTATTTTCATACCCACAATGCACTAGCTTGAATGTAGGGTCACTTTGTCAGTAACATTGCCCATAAGATATCAATGTAAAGAAAGGGAGTACAATTATCTATAAGAAATGTGCTTTAACAGAAAAAATTATACCTTAAAAATCAAATTGTCATGATAATTATGATTTAAACCATTAATAACATGAGTGGGGAGTTTTAACACACGACTTACATTACTGCTGTATGTGGTGACAACAAACAGGACCACCACCACCACTAAGAGCTTCAAGTACACCATTGTAATGCTTCCACTCGACCTGGCTGCCACTCCAACACTGACAGTCCCTCTCTGCCCTACAGCACCACCTCACCACCTACATCAAATTATGTAACAAATTATCCCTTTTTTATGAACTTACCTTTAGAACACCATCCAATTCATATTTCATGCATACATTATCATATTAATTAGCTTCACGTGTTTCAGTTCAGCAAGGCACTAATGTATTTCCTGGTGAGTCAGCGGCCACTTATGGTTAATCAACTCAAATTTCCTTTCATACATGATAAATTGAGATAATTACCTATGGTCATTAAAGTGTTATTTTATACATAATCTTATCAATGTTCTTGGTTATGTGCAGGTCACTAAACCTTCCTGGTGGACCACGAGTTGTCAAAACTGGATGTCATTAGTTTTCAAAGGGTTGTCAACCATCAAGAATTTTGTGACCATAAAGCAGTTGTGTAAAATTAATAATAACAAAATAAAATATAAATTTCTTATTTTCCTTCTTCAGTTTAATGAAAAGAAAATCCTAAAATCAAGGAGTAGGTGTGAATTAACCATGACTTTTTAGGTTATTGAACATGTGAAAGGTGATGGCCAACCTTCTATAAAGGATAGCGAGTAAATCCAGACATATATACTGTACAGTATTGTATAAAGTATTTTTCTTGCACAAGTGTCAGTACAGTAGAGTGCATGTTATATCCCCATCAGACAGGATGATTGGTGCAGAGCGTTTCCGGGCTTGAGGTTTCTGGGTATTGAGATGAATTCTCTTAACACTGGAAAAAGTTGCACATCTAACGAATTTTTCTGGGCATCGGTGAATGTTTCCACAAACGGTAATTATAAACAATGCATCTGGCATGGAGTACTGTTGCTAGAGGCTTAACTGCTGTTGGAAAGACACATAGCGTTTTCTACTTTTGCAAACACTAACGTAATGTACAAAATATACCACTGTATACTGTACAGCAAGTCCCCAAGTTACGTACATAATGGGGACCAAAAGGTTGTACGTAACTCGAAATGTACGTAACTCGAAAACCACCCATTGCTAGCATTGAATGTCACAGTATCATCAGGGTGATCTTTCTTTAGGTCGTTGAAAAGACTTAGGGCTTTCTCCTGAATCATACTGAGACACAGAGGCTTACGTTTTTGTGTGCAGTCCTCGATCCACAGCGCAAGATATTTTTCCATTTCTTCCAGAACCTTCCCTCTTCTTTTAGTTATAATCGTAGATTGCATTGGCACTGCAGATTTCACATGTTCCTTGATCTTTTCTTTGCCCTTATCAATTGTATTAACAGTTGACCGACTCAGATTAAATTTGCGGGGAACATTGGTCAACTTTTCACCACTGTCAAGCAGTTTTATTATGTCCATTTTTACCTCTAGTGAGATTGCTTGGCGTTTCGTAGCACTCCCACTGGCTTCACCACTCTTACGCTTTACACCAGTCATTGCACACAGAGTAAAGTGTACAAAATAGGGCAGAAATTCACAGGAGAAGTATGCACAATGACCACACGTGTTCGCACAATGACCACACGTGTTGCTTTGGTGCGTCTAGCGTGTCGTCTGCATGGTCAGTGATAGTGGCGGCGAGGTGCGGCTGGCACGCAAACTATACGCTCGCCCGCCAAATTTAAAAATTGCTCGCCCTTTTAAGACAATATTTTTGCAATTAAAGACTTCAGAAACGATGTACGTATCGGCCGTTTGTACGTAAGTCGGATGTACGTAACTCGGGGACGAACTGTACTCGCGAGCAGATGCCGTCATCTTGAGCTGTTTTGCAGACAAGTCAAATGGTGATCTGATGATATTGGATGGCCTGCCTTTGTCCTGTACCAGGTTTTGCTAAGTGTCACTTGCCTCTCCCTTCATGAAGGAGGGATTGTACACACACACTGTATACTGTACATACACCCTCTTCACATTAGCCCACAGTAGACATACACTGTCCACCATGTACAGTACAGTATACATAACTAATCACTTTTTACATCTTAACATTCCTTTACCACTGCTTTATCAGTATTCTTGCATGATTGTATCCTGATAATGGTGTACAGTACTGTACAACAGATTATCTGTGAAAATAGGAGTGAGCAAACAAGCTTGTACAATGACAGCAGGCAATGAACTAAGAGTGTCATGATGCTAGAGTTTAAGGAGATATGTTGCAAGATACCATAGGCATCCGATGCAATCACATGACTCTATTAGCCAAACGTAGCACAAGAGCACTCTGAGCCTACCCACTCACGTGCTCATCCAGTCAGCACATGATTCGACCTCTCAGAAATTCATTCAAATGCCTAGAACGAAGAGATTTTTCTCAGAAAGCTAAAATTTTATTTTACATGTAATGGAAAGTTTTGGAAAACGAAGATTCCAGATTACAGGAGTACTGTATTACTATAATGTATAAAGTGTACTGTACATAGTCATGCTAAATTGGTTTAATTGTCCTATTTAGCCCCAAAAATGTAACTGATACTTTTTACCAAACTGGGATAAATTAGTTTTATGCTTTAAATTAATGGACTTCTTTTGTAGTAGAGTAAAATTATTCAGGAGACACTCTGAACTAGCATCACATGATAAAAATACCGTATTTTATGGCATATAAGATGCACCCCCTATTTTAGCAGGGAGTATTCAGGAAAAAACTTTTGTGTGAATTTTCCTGCAGTAGCCATAGTTTCTTAAAATAATATACATATACTGTACAGTACCAGTATATGTGAGGAATAAATAAAAATAATACCAATTAATAAGTTACAAAAAAAAATACTGTTGCCAAACCAGTAAATAAAAGCCAAATGAAAGTTTAACACAGTTGCCATTTGCATATACTCCCTGGTTCACCATAACAATGGAAACGCCTCCCTCCCTCCCCCCCCCCCCCACACACACACCTCCCTACCTCACTGAGCCAACAAACTCGTGTGCAAAGAAATGTATATTCCCTTTATGCGTTTGCCCTTAGGACAATCATTTCTTTTACTTTTTCACAATATGCATGGTTACAGTGACGAGTCTAACCTGGCTACAATGCTGCCAGTGATGTTAACAGATGCAAATGTGAAAAAAAAGTTATCTGTAAATCTTCATTTTTATCAAGTATTTGTAGATCTAAAAATAAATGTTACAGGTATGGCATTAATAGAGTGTAATGCTTGTAAGAGTTCAGAAATAGTTACTGCTTAGCTACCTCTGAAGAGTTGGGTGTCTGCTATACGGACGTTAATCGTCTCAGGGTATCATCACAGTAGTTATAAATTGAGCTTTAATAATTACAAAAAAAAAATTAATAATAATAATAATAATGTGTTTAAGTTAGCAATAAAAAAAATTTAATTCTGGAGTTTTGTTAGGTAGAATTTAGCCTATTGGAGACAGCAACTGGGGTATTCATTAGCTTAAGGGAGACCGCAACTTCACATATAGGACGCAGGCTGATTTTTTTTACCATTTTTCAGACAAAGAAGTGTCTTATATGCTGTAAAATATGGTAACCAGCATACGGTAGTTAAAACTACTGATTAAAGGTAAAAAAAAAAAAAAAAAATACATAACTGCTTTAGCAGAATCAAGAGCCAAGTACAAGTTACTGGTTTTAACTGATGTCAGTAATGCAATAATTTTTGAATAGGGAAACTTCAGAATTATGAACAAGTAATAAAAGTCTATTTATGACAATGTGTAATAGAGAACAAAACTGTATAGTATATAAAACATAGAGGAAATGGCAAAAGTCATTTTGAATTGCTAGAAAATATCAAATTTTATTAAAACAATCTCCACAGATTATCTCCAGACATCCATCAATCTATGTTTAAAGAGTTATTCAGTTACAGTAAACTTGTAAATTGAGGAACAGTAACCTTTTGTAAGTTCAGGGAGGACTGTAAATTGCAATATGAACTTCCCAAACCAATTACAATGGAAGGTTGTAAAGTTCAGGCATATCTCGACTCACGGAGCATAGATTTATGGATGGTTTTCTAGAACAGAACTTTCACATAATTCAAGAAATGCCTGTCTATATATCTACCAATAACCTGTATTATTTACCACATCCGAGAGTCAGTGATGCAGGGATCATAATGATATCTTGTGAGGCTGATGAGTCTTATGTGTACAGTACCTGTGTTTTATTCCATGTAGATGGGAGTGGGATATGGCTAATAAATGTCTGCCTGCACAATTGGATGGTGTACAAAAATTCACCCAACATACACTACAAAATTCCCCTGCCATCAATTACACAAAAGACCTGAAGTAAGACTATATACCTTAAATATGTGAGTGTTATAAAATATAAAATCAAATATCATGAGCTAGATGGGTATTTGGGGTCTTGTTGTGGAAGAGGAACACCACACCATATCACATCGGTATATTGTATATGAATGTATGACAATGAATGAAGAGAATATGTGTTATTCTTGAAGTCGGCCACCTTGTACTAAGTGGAGCGAGGTTCTTAAAAAGTTGGTATTTTGGAAGGTTCAAGCGATTTTGAACACAATCTAGCCAGGAGTCCTGACAACTGGAGGAGCGATGATGTTCCTTGGACTATACGTAGATGGGTGAGACCTATTTCCTGTAACAGAGCAGAGAATATAATTATTTTCAAAATTATATTGTATACGGTAATGTACAAAACAAAATCCTTAGTAACAAAGGATTTTTAAATTTACCATGTGGGCAAAAGATCTACATAAGCTGAGTAGCCTTGATAAGTTTCATTAAATGAAACTATTTTAGATTTTGTAAAAGGGAAAGTGTGTGAAGTAATTACTGTATGTGTGTACAGACTGTGCTTAACTCCCATTTGTGTGAGTGGATCATGGAAAATAGTTACATCAAGAATAAATGAATTGGTGAGGGACAACCACAAAGTTTCTTTCAACATTCTTCAATAACCTATATTAATATTCTCATCAAATCTTCCTTAGACTCAGCACAACTTACCATAAAACTGACAACTTCTGCTCATCATTACCAAGGCTCATTTCTTAAACCAAAGTCACAAATTCTCACTTTAATTTCTCGTTCTGACCTACACATGAAAACAAAACTGGGTTCAATAAGCATGATGGCCTGACTGGGACAATGCAGATACAATACACAGGGAGGCACTGTCACTGCACTTAACTGTCTTCACCTCCACAACAGCAGGGTGGACTGGAGGTGCTCTGGATACAAACCAGACACCATTATGCCTGGAGTGCTGGATCCATTAGCCCTGATTCATCCAAAGCAAAGCCATATACCCACACATTTATTCCATATCAGAGTACTTAATACTGATGTATAAATATTCTTTCTTACCTTAATAAATTCTAACTTGAGAAACTCAGCCATATTAGTATTTTTGCAGACTCTGAAAACATTGCTGATAATGTCTTCAGCAGCATAGCCCAACTTCCAGAGGTGAGCTAAGATCTGGAAAAAAAAACAATAGGAAAACAAATGAATCAGACAATGAGATGCTACAAAAAATTCTCCTTAAAATGAAAAGTTTAGGGTCACATATTAGAGGATAATGAATATGAAAACAACATAAAACAAAGGGACACAATGTCTATTATCTTTGTATTGTATTCATCACCATTTATACTGTACAGTCAATGGGTAGATACAGTAGTTAAAAATAGGAATTGTATGTATGTAGGTATATTTTGCTCTTGACTCTGGCCATCCAGTAGTGGTAAAACGCACAAAGGTGTGGGAAAAAAAATATGTATATATACTGTACATGACTCACCTTATAAGCATCATCAAATTTAGCATTTACACAACAGAGAATCATGTCTTTGATCAAAATTGGATGTGGTTCATCACACACCTGAAAAGATGGAAAAAATGACCATTCATCATCAGGAAATCATCACCCATGGGACTCTAGTTCAAAAGGTAAAAATATTAAACAAATGCAAATATAACTCAATGGGGTTTTAGCAAAGAAATTTTCAAGTTATATCATCTCTTCACATTATAAGCTGCAGTAAAACATAGGAAAGACAGGTTGATGCTAAAAAGTACATTTTGCCCACAACCTCCATATTGCTGGATGCATATAAATTACCCACAGTCATTACCTGATCTCCAGTGTTTGTGAGTTAATAATCAGTAATTATTGCTGTCTGGCCCCACACACGGTTGTTCAGGCCACATCAGCCAGCTCTAGCCTAACACTTGGAAATCTTCCTGGCTTATCCTCTTTCAATTCCTACACCAAAGACATTTAAAATATTATAAAATACCACACTCCAGATCCTCTCCTATAATTTTTTATTGACTACTGCAGCTTTTTGTTGAATTAATCACTATCAGTTCACTGAATATGGGTAATGTGATGGAGTTAAGTAGACCTGCAGCTACCTGTAATATGTACAGTTGCAAAAAATGTGTTCCTACACCACATGTGGTAACCCATGCCTCCAAACGGCCAAACTATACGACCTATAGCAAACCTATCCACCAATCACATCCATTATTACACGACCAATGCCCACTCATTCTTAAATAGTGATAATGTACTGTACTACTACTATGACGTTGCCGTATGGAGACACAGGTTACCACAAGGGGTGTAAGAACACATTTCCACAACTCTACCTGGCTGGCTGCACTACATTACCACCACACCACCAATACCAACATTCACTGGTACAAATCATGCTTATATGATACTAGTCAATATTTCAACTGAATTATGCTGGTTAATCAATATAATATCCCTCATTTAACGATTGTTCGCTTTACGATTTTTTTAGTTTAGCAATTTAAAAATTTTAACACCCTTTCTAATTAATGATTATCAATTTTCAATTTAGCATTCTTTGACTCACTCTGCTTCAAGTGCACATCAGTACAATACTCTAATGTGGCTTAGAAATAAAGAAAACATACTATAAAACTATAAAATAAGAAAAGTGAAGAGCATGGGAGTGAACATATGTACTGGGGTAGTGTCAGTGAGTTGTAACTGCGGCCAGCCGCACTCTCCCTTCCCCTATATTACTTCACTGCATTCAGGTAGCAGCCACAAATGTCTCTTGAGTCAGCTAGAACTGTGTCAACTGTATACTGTTGTACGTACCAGTAAATGTGAGAATTGGTAAAAAATAAATAAAATAAGAAAAAATACTGCATTGTCTTTGGCAATTGTTTTACGGGATCACAAGACAGAAAACAGCCAAGAGATCCCCCACCCTGCTACCTGCCTTCCCTGCTCTGTGGGTTAACTCCAGTGCACTTAAGAAATGTTTATTCCCTTTGTGTTATGTTTTTGACCTTATATTTATTTTTGCACATTCTTTATGAAAAATTAAGAAAATATGTTCATCTACCCAAAATTAAGAGTTGAATAATAATATGGCTCACAGCTCAGCCTCACCCCTCTGAGTGCTACTGGGTGGCGAGTGGGTGACAGGACTACACAATTACATGCCATCTCCTTGGATATTATTCCTAGTTATCCCATTTTTAGGATATTATTTCTTGTTATCCCTCATTTAGCAATCATTTTGCTTAACGATCGTTTTTTCAGGAATCCATACGGTTAAGAGGGATATCTGTAAATATTTTAATTGTGTGTCTGCCATCAACTTCCACATGGAAAGTCAAAATTACCCCCGGTTGGAACCACTGGTGCATTGTATTCCTCCCCAAAATATTATTAATTATTACTGTGTTTGTTCGACTAATTTATCCCCAAAACTCTTCTTTTTCTTTCATGAGCCCTTGAAAATGGACCTGTAATATGGGTGTCTGGGGATAGGACCGGGGTACACGTGGGTGTCTTTAAAACAAAATTCACAACCTAACCTAGTCCAAGAGACCCATGTTTGCACGAGTTAAAATGTCACAGTAAATAATAGGGCGTGAAGAATTTAATCAGATCTCTTACAATGTGTTAATTCCTATGTTTTTTATGTAAACCTAAACTTTAGAAGGTAAAGTTTATAGTCATCAATAGCACCTTAGGTGAACCAATTAGATTCTAATGCTCAGGTCCAAAGCATTATATCAGGGGTCACCAAACTTTTTTCACAGTGGGCCGGATAACTGAAAGAATGACGAGCGCAGGCCGCATAATCATTCTCTTCAATACTTGCAAGCCAGAACGAAAGCTCTGGTAACGTCAGAGCATAGGCGGAGCTACCACTTGGGATCCGGCCCGCGGGCCGTAGTTTGGTGACCCCTGCATTATATGAATACAAGGTACTGATATCACTTTTTTTCAGACTGCTAAAGGTCATACCTTGAACACATTTTCAGATGACACATGACCAAATCCTTGTGCGGTGGACTGAAGATTGTTTAACGCCTGTCGCATGTCTCCTTGAGAGGTGAACACTATCGCTTCCATACCATCTTCTGTATAACTCAAGTCCTCCTTCGAGCATACTTCCAGAATTTTAGAAAGTACCTAGAAAAAAGAGAGAAAGACTGAGATATATACAAGAACAACTGTACCAACATTACTATAAATGAGTGCAATGTAAGGACTCTGGATGCAAGAGGAAAAATCAAATTAGAAGTGACAGAAATAACATGTTTGAGAGCACTGTGGAAAGTGAATAGGATGCAGAGAAAAGGTAAAACCACAATGAAGGATACCTGCAAGTGAAAGAAGGGTTAGGTAAAACTTGGATCAGGGTTTGCATTGGATGAATGGACATATAGAGAAATAGAAAGGGAGGGAGATGGGAACTGGAGGTGAGGAGAAAAGTTAATCGGATAGAAAAAGCTATTTGTGGAACTTAATGTGCTGTATTAAGGCACCAACTTGTGTTAACATAGAAAAGAATGTTCAGTACATGTAGCCCTTCACAATATATGGCATCTCTATAACTGCAGGATAAGTTAAATTCAGTCACCCATAATGACAAGGAGGTGTTTGATGGCCATGTACAGTACTCCAAGGTTTGCCACAACTCGATTAAGAAGAAGTATAACAAATGGTAAAAGCTGCAACACATCTTATGTTTCTAATATGTCTATAAAACTAAGACCAACAGATAAACTATATATTGTCTATACCTGGGAGTCACTGAGCTTGGAATACCTCAACATAGCACATCTTGATTGAATTGGTTCAATAATTTTTTCAGATGAGTTGCAAGCTAAGGCAAAGCGGGTGGTATTGGAGTACAGTTCCATTGTTCTTCTCAAAGCTTGTTGAGCACCATCTGTCATACTAGAAAATAGAAAATAAACAAAATAATGTACCAGCAGTTATATATATATATCAGTCAAAACACACATTTTATAATCTACCAAACATGATCTACTGAGCAAACTTTAGTGAAGGTTTATGCTGTAAGACAAAAGTATGCATTAAAAAAAATACAAAATACAAAAAAATACAAAATCCATTCTCATAACGACCTTTAACTCTAGCCCTATACAGTAAGTTGCCAGGTGTATAACAGGTTATTGTAAACACCAAATTATAAACAGAATATGGGGAAAACACCATACCATTATACACCCCGCCCTCCATAAATCAATTGCATGAATGAAAAGTGAATCAAGCCAAGAGTATAATATGAACAACCAAAATATATCAAAGAAACTATCTGACTCACTGACAGCGTACTGTAAAAGAATTAACTAACACAAAAAGTTACTGTATAAAATAGTCTATACAGTACCTGTCTGCTTCATCCAATATAATAATTTTATGCTTTCCTTTTGGCAGTGTTACTTTCTGCTGGGCAAACATTTTGATCTTGTTTCTCACAACATCAATACCACGATCATTTGAAGCATTCAATTCCATCACAGCCTCTTTAAAACTTGAACCTAAAATTGCCCTCGCTAAGCATAAGATGGTGGTTGTCTTGCCAACACCAGGAGGGCCCTGAAAGATATATCAAATTATGTACTGTATGATAATTTTGTGTTTATTAAAGACTATTAAAATGTTGAAGTTAAATAATGATAATATTTCCATAAGTGATTTAGGGATAAACCTATATTTTGGCTCGTCTTTATTTATATCAGATTTTAATAAGAAAAACACTTAATAAATTCTTAAGGTTGACTTACCGCTATAATAATGTTGGGAACATTGCCTTGCTTGGCAAACACTTCCAGCCTTGCCACAGTCTCATCATTACCAACAATCTCGGGAAATGTCGTAGGCCGATATTTTTCAACCCTGAAAGTAAAGTTGATTTCTTAACATAATTTTGAATCAAGTTATATTAAACTCTGTCACTAATGACATGAAGACAGTATAGTACAGTAAGTCCCCAAGTTACGTACATAATGGGGACCAAAAGGTTATACGTAACTCGAAATGTACGTAACTCGAAAATCCCCCAACCCTATAATGTTATCTGGTGTCAAGCAGTTTTATTATGTCCATTTTTACCTCTAGTGAGATTGCTTGACGTTTCGTAGCACTCCCACTGGCTTCACCACTCTTATGCTTTACACCAGTCATTGCACACAGAGTAAAGTGTACGAAATAGGGCAGAAATTCACAGGAGAAGTATGCACAATGACCACACGTGTTCGCACAATGACCACACGTGTTGCTTTGGTGCGTCTAGCGTGTCGTCTGCATGGTCAGTGATAGTGGCGGCGCGGTGCGGCTGGCACGCAAACTATACGCTCGCCCGCCAAATTTAAAAATTGCTCGCCCTTTTAAGACAATATTTTTGCAATTAAAGACTTCAGAAACGATGTACGTATCGGCCGTTTGTACGTAAGTCGGATGTACGTAACTCGGGGACGAACTGTACAGTACAGTAATACTGTATTACCCCAAAGTAAAACTGCAATGAAATCCACAAAACCATCTAAAGTCCACTTGTAAATTTTCTATCTAGGTATGATATAGCAAACCAAGACTTCATGCAATAAATGCAGCAATGGTGTCACCCGAAGATTAGACACCCAAGCTCATTCTAGCTCAAGATTAGCCACTCTAATGTTACATGGGAGGGGGGTCATATTAGGTTAGCACTTAGATGGTGTTAATATTCCTCGTGAGATAAGTGTGGGTGTCTAATCTTAAGGTGACACCATCATTGTTGCTGCACTTAACAATAATCAGTGAAGCCACAGGTTCAGGCAGCACTTCATACCGGTATTAAAATTCAAAACCTGTTAACTGGGCCCCAAAGAAATTACCTAAGCAGAAGGAATCTGTTTCCCCCATCAAGTAAGTTACCGGTACCCCAATTTTAAGGCCCCAATAATTTCAATCATTGGGTTTGTGTGGACAATTGCCAGATAACTAAAATAAGACACTGTAATTTCCTCATCACGAAGCCTGAAGTGAGTGATGGCTGCGAGTAAGGGCCGATATTCCACAAACAATGACTTATGAACCTACAACATATGCCAGTACCCCTGTATCAGGTTATGGGCTTAAATGGCATGCCAGTGTTTGTGGAATAGTTACCCAATAAGTGAGTACAATGACCACACTAGGTTGGGTTCTTTTGGGTAAGTTTATAATTCCACATTTCCCTCTGTTTCGAAGCCCTGCCTAGCTTTGGTGGGATCAAGATATATCAGGGTACGAAGGATCATAACTCAGTAATGAGGCATTTCCTCAAACTTTCAATATCACCACTGTATTCAGCATGAAAAACTACCTTAAAAAATATTGTTTGTCATGCCTAAATTGTATGCAGGTATAAATGGAATAATTACCCAGGAAAGGCTCACTATGATTGCGCATTAATAGAACCAGTAAATTTGCTTTTAATTAACCCCACTCTACAAGGACAACAAAAATAAGTTTTCCGAAGGTTGTTGATGAGTTTTGAACAATTATGACCTTCATATCCATTGGAAATCACTAGTTTCTGAGATATCACCCCCTCTACCCCTCATCCAAAAATTAGTGATTTCCGAAGGAAATGAAAGTAATAATTGTTCAAAACTCATCAACGGCCTTCGGAAAAATTTATTTTTATTGTCCTTGTAGAGTGGAACTTTGCCACCCGATCCCCCCCAGGTTTTGCCATCAGTACCTAACCTAACCTTAATATCACTCTTACCTTAACATTCACTTACTGCTTGCTTCCGACGATAATTTCATAGAAGAAAAGGGTTTTAAAATTGTCTAAACTACATGACAGATAAAAAAAAAAAAAAAGTTGTGGGGCAATTAAAGGCAATACTATAAAGGAACCAACCTAAGCTTTCTTTCTGTTCTTTTATCCTTTTCACCACTGATCGGCTAGTTAGCCACTTGGGCGGTCAGTCACTTCTCTGTTACGCACTGTTAGCAAGTACTGGGCATGCACTGGCTTCTGAATGTATCTGAACCTGCTCCAGTGTTGGTCAAGTCTGGTCTTGAAAGAGCTCACACACGGTGCCATCACAACAATCTCTGGCAGGTTGTTCCAAGCATTCACAATTCTCATTCCAAAAAAGTTAGCTCTCACAGTTTTCTGGACTTGTGGCTTCTTCAGCCTCGAGCTGTGACCCGTTGTGGGCAAATGTCCACCAGCTCCAGGTATGGACACTCAACTTCAATTAGGTCACCCCTTGCCCGTCTGTAGTATAAGCTAGGTTGTTGCAGGCGTTCTAATCTCTCAGGGTAGATGAGGTGCCTAAGTGCCGGCACGAGTTCGGTGGCCCTCCTTTGGACATTTTCAATCAATTGACAGTCTCTAGCATGTCACAGGGATCAGATGGGGAAGCACCTCAATCTTGAAGATCGTGACGAGTGACAGACCATCCAGATATCTAAGCGACCTTCTTATAAGACTAGTTTCGTTGCCTGATTCACCTTCTCACAATGGCCCGAGAACTTAAGTTCATTGTCAACATACACACCTTTTGTTCTTTACTAACTTTATGAGGTCTGGCATTTCTTACAATAAATAAACAGCAAATAGTATTAAAAAATAAAACTGGCAGAAAACCTCATGGCTAATCAAGTTTCAAGAGAATTTTACGATTAAGGTTACTGACACCTTACCTATTATGAGGGGGAAATGTTGCAATCCCGGCCAGAGTGATAAGTCTGCCTCTATTGTTCCGGAAAAAGTGTTCAGGCAGACAACAGCCGAGTATTACTGGAAACACGGGTAATTAATTATTGTCAATGGTTTGTTCTTGCTAATATCACTTGACAAGAATATCCTGAACAATAGAGAGACCTTACACTGGCCTTCCTCCCTCACTACTGACAACATTTCCAACACAAATAATTAGTGTCATGAAGAAACTCTTTTAACTAATGTTTCTTATTGTTAACGTAAAATATACTTCAAATAAAGGTTCCTACTGACACTTACCATGGTGTGTGGGCAGCTTTAGACCCTGAAGGTGTTGGTTGAGTTGAATTAGAGGGAAGATCCACCTCCATGGTCGAGTCTGTGGAGGCCATGTTCATACTAATATTGGCGGGAAACGGGCACACATATACTCTGATATATATCTATGTATTTATCAGGTAAAATCTCTATACATACAAATTTATATTATTTTGATACGTGTATGCATAAGCAGTGGACGTAAAAATGTAAGTTAATTTAGTAGAAGATAATCCCAAGGGATCTGTTTATTCAGTGTTCCTTATTTATATATTATTCAAATTGACTTCCACCACACTAAATATATACAAATTAATATAAATTTATTTAAACAACAAAAAATCTATTGGTTGATGTAGTTTGTGTTAATATTTGTTTAAGTTATTTGTGAGTGATTGTTGTTCACAGTTGGCTGGCTGATGAAGGTGACTGGTCTCTCAGGTAAACATTTCTGGCATCTTCTATTTTTCTTATATATTCTCAACTATTTCTTTAGAGGAGAAGGAAGGTGACAATGACCACAGGCTTCTGACATCTTTCTTTGGTTTTTTCCGTTGAGCTGACTCACAGTTTCCCTTTGAAATTAATTAACACAAAAAATACCTGCACTGTTATGTCGTTATTGAACAATGTACTGCACTGCACTTTGTATGACCATACTTTATCTCTGGTATTCATATTAATACTGAAGTAATAATGGTCAGTGTATAGTCTTGCACCGGCCTTTCGGTATTATTTTCTTGTAGCACCGTTCATTCCTACCACTAATCTATTATCATATTCGAATAAGACGTCTAATTATAAGATAATTGCCATCTATTACATTACCGGCGGAAATGTATAATAACGGAAATAGCTTTTCCAAATAAATTTATATTTTCCATTATTTCCCGCCATTATCGTCTGCCTCTCACATAACACTGCGTGTCTCTCGCGTCTCCTTCATAAATCATGACGCGCATACGTACCCGTACACGTCACGCGGCCAGTCAAAAGCGTTTTTGCTAATTCACAGTATATTTGGCCCAATCAAAATCGAGTTTTATTTTGGGTCTCATATTTTGAAATTCAAGTTCAGTTCCGACCATGGAAGTCTGCGATGGGTGTCACTTAAAGTATATGGAGCTGATTGCGAGTTTTTGGAAAAAAAAAGGTAGAAACTATAGCATTTTTTCGATCGCATGGTGTTCTTCCAACCTCACTAAAGTGTATTAAGAGCAAGACTGAATGTAAATATCGCAAAGACCAACACATGTGGCGTTGTGTAAGAATCCCAGAATGCAACGATGAACAAAAACCAGGCCAATATGGTAAGAAATAGGTGATTCCATCATATGGTGAGAGTCAGTTAAGTTAGGTCAGGTTAGGTTAGGTTTGGTTATTGTTTTTCTAGTGTTTTATTGTGTATTTGTTAGTCGCTTAGGCACTTTTTATTTCTCGGAAACGTCAAAGAAAAAATCGCTGAATAAAGCCCGGCTAATTTCCGCCAAAAAGGAAGGTTATATTCGGTCTCAGCACACACAGATACACCAGAAAAATATATTTTTAACTTGCTACAAGTGAACGGTGCTACAAGAAAAATTTACCGGCCTTTCTTTCACTGTTATTAAGATGTATTTCGTAATGTGTAGACAGTTCTAAGACATTTTTCTTCTATGATATTTCCACCAGAAATTAAGGATAACCGAGATATCAATTTTTCAATATTATTACATTCGCTCAGTCACAAGTTTCGCCAAAGTCTTAGAATTGTGTAAACATTACGAGATACATATTTTTAATACAGAAATAAAGACCGGCGTTATACTATAAATTCACCGAATTTGATATTCATTTCCGCCGGAAATCACTAGTTTTTGAGATTAGCCCCCCCCCCCCTCCCCAACAATCATAATGGACAAAGTTGGATTTATTTTTTAATAAATCACATAAATAAGATGCCAACCACCAAACCAAACCCCCCTCCCCCCCCCTTTGTTCATGCCCCCACATCTTACCTTAATCTGAAAAATAATTGGGTTCATCTGGGTTGTCAATGCACATGCGCTGTAGACGCTTAAGAAGCGAAGACTGAGGTAAGGAGGTTTCGAGCTTATGGATCCTTCCTCTTCTGAATTCAGAAAACAACATCACAATCTCATACTAAACACTGAAAGCACGAATAACATTAGCTTTTTATAATTTTTAAAGGTTAGGTAAGGTCATCAATGGTTTGTTTGTTGTTCTTTTTAGTATTTTACCCCTCTTCTTTAAAGCCCTGCCAATAATGTTGGTAATATCTGTTAAAATATACACGAAAAAATTTTTGGCATCAAAATCATAATAATTTTTTTCCCAATATAAATAGAATTACAAAGTTCCATGTTTGACATAAAATGAATCTTTACAAACTGGAGGGGTCCAATGGATAGGTTAGGTCAGGTCCTTCTGGTTTCTTGGTAATAATGGAGGAGATGGTTAGCAGTAGAAATAATTCATGGAATTTGTTCATATTTTACACAGGTGTTGTTTGGATGATACTAAGTACAGTACAGGGAGTCCCCGAGTTGCAAATGTCTGACTTACAAACACCTGCCGATATGAACAAGGTTCCATAAGGTCAATTATTTTAAGAATCCGACTTAGGTACAACTGGTTCATGGCATTAACGTACAAAAACTAGTTTGCGTCACCCAGCCACAAGCCTTGAGGGAGCGTCAGTATGCTTTACCCTCACCACATTAACGTGCGTCATCAAGTACAAACTGTTGTTTTTTGCTGCCCTCATCATGGCTCCCAAACACAAACCTGATGCAGGTGATAGTACAGTAGTGCATCCAAGAAAAGGAAACAATTACAATGGAAGTGAAAGTTAATGTAATTAAACATTCTGAAAAAGGCATAACACCCTCAGTCCTTGGTAAAGCGTTGGGCTTCATTCGGAACGATGGGAACAATTTTGAAAGACAAACACAAAATTTTATTGGTATCTGACAATGCACCTGGCCATCCTGCTTTTTTTATATAATATTTATCCAAACATTAAGTTTCATCCCAATAAAGCCTCTGTCATTCCTACAAATGCCCATCTTTACATACAAGCCAGTCCCAGGTTTCAATTTGTTAAACTTTAATATTTCCTTTCCTTTACTGTATTTTGTCATTCAGTTCCTTCTTTTCTCTTAAATTAAGTGATTTGAGATGTATAAAAGAACTTGGGCTATGATATAGTGCACTTAGGGTTTATGTTCCAACTTACATACAGTGCCGACTTAAGAACGTCCTTAGGAATTGAACTCGTTCGTAACCTGGGGACCACTTGTAATTAAAGCGGTGTAATGTCTGAGAGCAGCACTACTGTACCACCAGAAGGAGCTGTTCGAATTCATTTATTTTTTCCACAGATGTTCTTATCATTATAGTAAGTACAGTATGTTAAAATAGGTAAATTTACTAGAACCTACCGGGTAATAGAGCCTGAATTAACCAACCAAAGAAATCTATCTAACATTACCTAACTTCCTAGCCGGGGGACGAACCCCCCGTCATATAAAACAGAAAGTACTTATTTTGATATCTGGTACCAATAAAAGCAACTTTGTTGAAGCACCATGGTGCAATTTTACCTTTTTTGTGGATGTGACAGTGTGCAGTATTATTTACGGTAAATTATTAATTTCTTCGCGTATAAAGCATGTAGGGACATCATATTAGTGCCATATGATAAATTTTTCATGATGTTTCACCCCCACAATTTCCCTCCTCCTTTATGCTTTGCCCACTATAGTGATTTATGATCATAGATAGAGAAAAAATACTTATAATTCAAATAAGAAGTTGTCACCTCTTTTAAATTACTGTACTTGTACTTATTATAATGATAAGCACATATATGGAAAAAATTAACAATATTGAACAGCTTCTGGTGGCAGTTGCTGTTCTCAGAAATTGCCTTAAAATGATATGACAACTTTTTCCCTTAATTTTAAGCCTTTTTTTTCTACATTCATTCATAAATCACTTGTAGTGAGCATGGCATGAAAGAGGGAAATTACTTGGTAAAACAGTAATTTCATATCTCTATGTGCTTTATAGACAGTATAGTGGAGAAAATATAGGCAATGCTTCCTCAACTATTTTGAAATTGATATGCCTGTACTGTACAGTCATCATTATCATCACTTTACAGTCTCTTTCCTTCAATAGTCAACATTTGATTCATATTAATTAAAACATGAGAAACAACTTTTCTTTTACAATAAAATATCACAGTACAGGTACAGTATACAGTGCAGTCAGTGGTGTACCGTGGGTGCACTGATGAGAGGCATGCAGAACACCACATATATCAGTTATCAAATCAAATATCAAGTAAGTTATGGCCTTTCCCTAAATAAGGGTTGTCAAGCTTTTATAAACACCTAATTTCTTAAATTATATCAGTGGCATCTGACAAAGTATCTGTTATACATCATTTAATAATGGGTGCAAAAATACTTAGGGCAAAAGAATATTAATCTTTCAGTGTGAGCAACAGTAATTTAGAAATAAATTACTGTAGTTAAAAAAAATGACTAGGCATCATGCAGAATGCTGGCCCTCTGTAAAGTTGTCAATGAGCTTATTGCTGAACATTTAAATAATTAGTAAATATTTTTATTTATATGATCCGATTATTATTTCAAGTAAAACTTTCCCAAGTGAAAAACTATAACTGAAAGCAGACTGTTGGGTTATTTAGAAATATTAAAAACAATAGTGTGGACCAGTTTTGTCCAGCTGACAGAGCTGCTGCCGGTCTACATAGCCTCTCAACTAGTGAATGCAGTTTTCGAATTGCATGCATTTGTTCCCATTACATTTACAAAAACCTTATTAAATAGCCACTCTTAAGAACATAAGAACATAAGAATGGAGGAAACTGCAGCGGGCCTATTGGCCCATACTGGGCAGTCCCGTTTACACCCAACCCCTATTGCTCATATGAGCATCCAACCTATGTTTGAAGCAATTCAGCGTATTCGAGTTAATGATGATATTTGGTAACTTGTTCCATTCATCCACTACTCTGTTTCCAAACCAGTGTTTACCTATTTCACGCCTAAATCTAAATTTGTCCAATTTAAAACCATTGTTACGAGTTCGCTCCTGGTTGGATAATTTGAGTACCTTTGTAATGTCCCCTTTGTTTAGCCCTGCCTTCCACTTATACACCTCTATCAGGTCGCCCCTCGCTCTACGTCTCTCAAGGGAGTGCAAATTAAGATGCTTTAACCTGTCTCTATACTCAAGGTTCCTAATGCCCGGGATTAGTCTTGTCATTCTCCTCTGAATTCTTTCCAAGGATTCTATATCCATTCTGTAATACGGTGACCAGAACTGGACTGCGTAATCCAGGTGTGGTCTCACAAGAGCAAGATACAGTTTTAGGATGACCTCGCTAGTCTTGTAACTAACACTCCTTTGTATGAACCCAAGTACCTTATTAGCCTTGTTACGAGCAAAAACACATTGTTTACTTGGCTTAAGGTTCCTACTTATCATTACTCCTAAATCTCTCTCGCAGTCGGATTTCTCTATGGCATCGTTGTTCATCTGGTATCTGGTTTCCCTGTTTACATTTCCTATACTGAGTACTTTACATTTGTCGATGTTGAATTTCATCTGCCATTTTTCAGACCATTCGAAAAATTTGTTTAGATCCTCCTGTAGTTTTGCCGAGTCCTCGTCAGATTTGATAACACGTCCTATTTTAGTATCATCAGCAAATTTACTTATGTTGCTGTCTATGCCGATATCTATGTCGTTTATGTATATAATAAACAATAATGGTCCAAGTACTGAGCCTTGGGGAACTCCACTTGTGACGTTGCTCCAATGGGACTTAGTGCCGTTAATGCTCACTCGCTGTTTCCTGTCCTGTAACCACGCCCTAATCCATTTAAGGATGTCACCTTTGATGCCATGAGCTTCTACCTTTCTAATTAGTCTTTCGTGGGGTACTCTGTCGAAGGCTTTGCTAAAGTCGAGATATACCACATCATAATTGTGCCCCTCGTCCACTGATTCGAAAACTGATGAAAAGAATGTTAATAGATTAGTTAGGCAAGAACGTCCGCTTGTGAAGCCATGCTGGGAATCATTGATCAATCGGTGCTTCTCCAGGTGATTTCGAATAGAGTTTGAAATGATTGCTTCCAGTAATTTGCCTACTATTGATGTTAGACTGATTGGGCGGTAGTTAGAGGATAGTGATCTATCCCCCTTCTTGAAGATCGGAATTACATTCGCTATCCTCCAGGATTCTGGTACTACACCTGTTTTTAAGGACATGTTAAACAACTTTGCTAAGGGCATACTAAGCTCTTCCTTACATTCCTTTAATACTCTAGCAAATATCTCATCGGGACCAGGTGACTTATTAGGCTTTAGTTTGTCTATTTGCTTACTAACATCGTTACTAGTCACTACTATCTCACTTAATTTGTTTTCTTCACTATCTCTGAATAGAGTCGGTGCCTCGGGTATCATGTTTAAATTTTCGGTGGTGAAAACTGTTGAAAAATATTTATTCAAATTATTGCTCATTTCTCCGTCGTTATCAGTGAGCTCGCCGGAGTCTGACCGTATTGGTCCAATCTTTTCTCGTGTTTTAGTTTGATACATTTGGTAGAATCCTTTGGGGTTTGTCTTTGCCTCCCTTGCTATCCTTACCTCATTATTCCTCTTTGCTTTCCTTATCTCGGTTTTAACCCTACTCGCCAATACCCTATAATAGTCCCGGAGGTGAATTTCGCCACGATTTATCCTTCTACCTATAGCCTTCCTTTGGCCAATGATGTTCTTTAAATAATTATTTATCCATTTAGGGTCACTGTTGTTTGATCTGAGTTTTTTGTATGGTATGTTCTGCCTTTGTGCATTAAGTAACTCACTATTTAAATTGTCGTGGAACTCGGCAGTCTCAGATCTCGTTATCAGGTCGGTGTCATCTGTCAGGTTCACGGCCAAACGCGACACCCCCTCTCTCAGCTGCCTCTTTAAACTGTCAAAGTTTGCCCTTCTGAAATCTGGTACTTTAGTGGAATTTTCCTTACGTCTGCCCTGAAAATCTAACTGGAATCGAATTTCTTTGTGATCGCTGTTTGCAAGTTCGTTCCCTACCTCGACATTGCTAATGAGGTTTTCTCTGTTTGACAAAACTAAATCCAATATATTATTACCCCGTGTGGGTTCGGTTATATGTTGACTTAGGAAACAGTCCTGGATCGTCTCGAGAAAATCCTCTGATTCTGAGTTACCCGTAAGGTCGGTCCAATCTATTTGGCCAAGGTTAAAGTCGCCTACTATACAGACTTTGTTGTGTATGGAAGCCCTGCGCATTTCATCCCAGATAAGTCGCTCATTGACGCTATCAAGATTGGGGGGTCTATATATTACTCCTGTGATTAATTTTTCCCGACCGTCGCTTAATTCTATCCAAATTGTTTCTGTATTCCTCTCAGTTTTTATTTCCTTATTTATTTCACACTTCAGATTATCCCTAACATAGATTGCTACTCCGCCTCCTTTCCTGGTCTGCCTATCGGTATGGAACAGTTTGTAACCCGCAATTTGGTATTCGACTGGTAATTCACGTGTGTCTAGGTTGATCCATGTTTCAGTGAATGCAATTATATCGATTTCTTCGGTACATACCAAGGCCCTAATATCATCCATTTTGTTTCTCATACTTCTACTGTTCGCGTAATATACATTTAAGTTAGTCGTGTTCTGAGTCCTCCCCTTACCGCGTTTAGTTTTAAACTCCCTGTCTAATTTAGTTATGTCATCATTCCTAACACTATTTCCCTGTAATCTTTCGCCTTGTTTACCCGCTCCCACTGCAGTCTCCTCCACCCCCATGCCCCTATGTTCTCTTAGCAGTTTAAAGACTTCGATATCTTTTGAACTGCCCCCTCTAGAGCCCCAGCCAGGGTTGCTACTCCATCCCTAGACAGGTGCACCCCATCCCTAGCATAAAGGTCCCTTCTGCCATAGAAGTTGTCCCAGTTGTCAATGAATGGGACTGATATTGACTTGCAATATCTGTCAAGACGGTCGTTAACACCAACTGCCCTTGACAACCATTCACTGCCAACTCTCCTTCTAGGCAGGACACCGCATATGATAGGGATCCCTCCCTTAGTCCTAATACGATCTATGGCTGCCTTGAACTTATCAAGAAGCTCCTCACTCCTACACCGGCCAATATCATTGCCTCCTGCACTGAGGCAGATAATGGGTTTGTTCCCATTACCAGACAAGATATTGTCCATCCTGTCAATTATATCCCCCACCCCAGCTCCTGGCAAACACACCCTCATCCTATTTTTGTTTTTACCACAAAAGGCCCTGTCCATGTACCTTACCTGTGAGTCACCAACAATTAAAGTTTTTATACCTTCCTTGTCATCCCTGCCCCTGACTGTACTAACGTCCAATTCGTCTATCAAGGGACTGAACGGGTTGGTACACTTAGCTGTTGCTGTTGTTGTCGTTGTTGTCGTATCCTTCGTGTGCTTCTTTACCACCAGCTTGGTCCTACCACTACTCACAATTTTCCACTTGCTTGATTTTTCGTCAGCCACTGGCTTTACTCGTCCAGCCTCTCCTTTTAACATCGCCAGCTCTTCCCTTAATTTCAAGTTCTCCAACTTGGCCTTCGCCAATTCTTCAGTGGACCACTCCAGTTTGGTCAACAAACTCTCATACCCAAGACCGCACCTAGCTCTGGCCATATCTGATAATTATCCCTCCGGAGCTAACCCTGCCGTGACCTTTCCCCTAGTGAGGTCAGAACACAACTCTTAGGTTATATAATATCACCATATAACATAAGACTTCATGCTTATCAAGGGAAAAAAGTATTAAATTTGACTAAAATGGCTCAAATTCCTTTTGACCCAACACATTAAAGTTCATTTTAGCCCGTTATTGAAAGGATGGTTACGTCTATATGTCCATTGAGGGCATGTGGTTTATCCTTCTGCATGCATTGAGGGACACTGAGTCTCCTCGACTTTCCTGAGTAAAAACTGTGAAGACTCTAAAATTATATCTTGTATTCATTAAGAATATGCCACCGAGTGCAGTAGTTATGGTGGGAAGAAAACTGTAGGGTAGATTTTGGTAAGAGCTATTACTGATACATTATTTTTTATTTTATTTTTATTTTATTTGTATTTTTTTTTGGGGGGGGGGGGGGGAGGGGAGGGTAATAGGCTAAGAAGTCCCGCCCCATTTGCGGTTCCTTTCAGATCCTTTACATGAATGTGGTGTTTTCACTTGATTCTGCTCTTTATAAAATGGTCATTATTATCCGTTGCTTTTATGTTTGTGTCATTTGTTTTGATATACATACATAATAAGTACAGTATAGTACTGAATGTGTTCTCTAAAGTGTGAATTTGTTTGTGCCTTTAACAGCAAATATTCTTTATTTACAAGAAAAAATTTCCACTCAGGTCTTGAAGGTTAATGTTTTCAAGCAGTTATATTTTCAAATACATTAAATTCATCATTAAAGTGAGCCAGAATTGGGTTATCCTTAACAGTTATATATATGGTTTTATTTGTGTTATATATCAATATTAATTGATATTATGTATGAGCCAATGAGCTACAAGGGGGACTGGGCTTATACCATCAGCTAAAAAGAAAATTATTACTACAGGTATTGTATTCTTACACAGCTTAACTACCGAAGCTGTTTTCTTACTTAGGAAATAACTCATATCCATACCAGGTACAGTACTTCCATTTATATACTGCACTGTACTCTACTCTATATTGGTTTTCCATATTTTATTTTTACCAAGAAATTATAAAATGCCTGAGATTATGTGAGAACAATGTACCTTACTGACCCTTTGCATTACTTTCAGGTGTCTGTGGATCAGAGGAACAACTAGAGAAAAGACATAAGCTTCATTTTGCAGTGATTGCCCTGGATAGTGTGCAAGTGTGCTGTGTCTATCACATGGATTTCTAGGAGGAATATAAATTTTGAGAATATATATCACATGAAAAGCTTGATAAGGATTTAATTTTTACTCAATATTAAATACAGTTAAGCATACTGTACCTGGTACTCTGTAATATACAGTACAGTACTCAGTGAGTGGATAAAAAATGGCTGCAGCTGATGACAGTTTTGATCAGGTTGGTTAAGTGAAAGTAGCTATACCATTCTGGTTATTGATACATTTTCTTTTTTATTTATCTCTGACTTTGTTTAAAATTCTTGAAATGATTGTGTGTTATAATTAGTTTCATATGAGGATAGGAATGCTCATGAATCTATATGAAAGTGATGTAGTTGTGACTATGAACGAGACAATTCGCAATTTTCGCCTTTATGGATCACCTGAAGGTTAGTCCCCTAGATAATTTTGGGGTGGTAAAACTAAAGCCTGGTTAGGCTGAGGGGCATAACTTTAGGTGACCACTTGGGAATTAATCTTGAGATCTTGGATTTGGAATATTTTCAAATTTTGGAATACTTTACAGTCATATCCCCGTTAGCCGGAACAATTGGTGCAGAGCATTTCCGGGGATGAGAGATTTCCGGGTAACAAGATAACTGTCTCTAACCCGAAAAATTCCTTATACGTACTGTACCCGGAACCTTTTCCGATTACTGGGAAAAGTTTTTGAGTGTCTAAACTAGACCTCTTGCACAGACGCACACTAGCCCACTTCCCCAGAACGTTTCTGGATGCTGGAGATGTTTTCCTTGAGTCTAAACTACTGGAATCCGTAAATACAGTTCTAATTAAGTTAGAAACTTAATTTCTTTTACTATAATATTCCAGAATAGTTTATCTAAAACTTTAGTTAAATAAATATATTAAAAAATTTTAAATTTAAAGGATATGAGCATGAATGAAGCTGTGTGCTACAGCAAAGACTGTTATTTTCCACTCCCATAGAGCTGTGGGGGATTAGTGGGTCTTGTTTAACTGATCTGACCTGAGTCAATGTCAAGTGGAGGTAGGATGCGGAATTAGCGGTCTCATATTACTGATCTGATGGAATGTCAGGTTACCCTTTCTTTGGTGGAGGATTAGTGGGTTTTATGACCTGAAAACGTCTTGAATAAACACGAAACCTAAAATATTCTTGGAGAGATTGTGGTTAGTACTGTAGAGATATAAGTATAAATGAGCAAAGTTGTATCCCTTCAACATTACGTTACATAACATTTTAAAATATGGAGTGAGAAAGCAGAAAGGTGTTGGTAAATAGAGAGATGGAGTGGAAATGAGTGTTGCCAAGCGCTCCTCAAGAGGGGATATTTAACTCGCTACCACGCAGTCACACACACGCAGATGTGTCTTAATTCCCTTGCTGGGGGTGTGTGGGTGGTGTTGGGTGTGTGTGTGGTTGTTGGAGGGTGTTTGTGTGTGAAGTAGGGGTGTATGTGGTGTTGGTGTGTTGATGGAAGTGAATTTTTGGGGAGTAGGGTCATGTGGTCAGTCTCCCCCCCCCCCCCCCCCCCCCTTGCTCAAGCGTGGCTGATTGTGATAGGGAGATGAATTTGATACCATAATGATGCTTAATAAATTATCTACCAAACATTTCCAATAATATATCCTTAAACAAAATATTTCTATATGATATAGTGATGAGAATTCCATTCTTTTATATAAAAAAGCAAACATAAGAAATGTTGATACTGGAGTCAGTAAAATCAGTTCTAATTTCGATAAACGCACAATTTTTTTATCAAAATAATCCCAAGTACTTTATCTAAAAGTTTGGTTTAATAAATACGTTTAAAAAATAAAAGCTCAATATATGATACGGGGATGAATAGAGCTGTGTTACTTTATCCTCTTCACCACTGATCGGCTCGTTTGTCGCTTGGGCGATCGGTCACGTCTTTGTTACACACTTCACTCAATTGACTGTAATACATAACTAATCATGTCTTAACATTTGCAATGAAGGTTGGATGGGAGATTATTGGGTCACATTACTAACCTGACCTGATGCAACAGCAGGTCACCCAGTGTTGGGTGGAGGATTTGTGGGTCTTATGACCTGAATATGTCTTGAATGACATTATTTTGACCTATGAGATATATACCGTACATAGTACTATACTGTATGTATATGAAGGGTATATGTATTAATAAATACAGATTATTACAGTAACGTATCTGTACTAATTAATGAAAAGCAAATAAACGGGCAGGAGTTGGGGGGATGCCTTCTCAAGGATTATGAAAGGCAGAGGGGTTTTATTTTTTTGCTTATAAAATGTCACTGACTTGACTTGGGAGAATATAACTTACATTGCTGGAATTCTTGTAAGATTGCAATTAATTTGATTATAAACATCTCTTATTTTGCACCATACATAATAATTTTAGTAATTAGTAAATTAGAGTACAGGTTGTGATAATTTATGTGGTTGCAGTTTCAAAGCTTTGTGACATCACTAATGTATAATGAGTCTCCATATGCCCTGGTTTATTTGTTGATCAGTTGTCTAAGTGCAAACGTAGCCACAGCGAGCCACCATGTATCAATTAATTTTAAAATAGAAATTATAATGTAAAATGTTATAAGACAATCGTTTAGTAGTGCTGTTAATGTGTGTGCTGTGTAAGTGTCTTGGCATGTCACCTCACCACCTGTCTCCTGAACAAACTTTTCATCAACTTCTTCAAATCCTATAATGTGCTTGGCAAGCTCAAAACACACACACACACACACACACACACACACAGGAATTAAGACAACAAGCATCCAGTGAGGGTCTTGTTGTGTGACTGCATGGAGGCAAATTAAAAGATCAGCTGTTGAGGAGCTTGGCAACGCTGGTGCATGTTACCACTCCTTTCCACTCCATCTCTATCACCCACACCTTTCTGCTTTCTCACTCCATATTTCAAAATGTTATGTACAGTCAACCATCGCTTTACGCGGTCCCACTTTAAGCGTTTCCACGTTTACGCGGTATCCTGCCGAACACGGAATGCTCACTTTCCGCGGTGTGTACCCTTTTACGCGGAGAGCGGTGCGAGCAGGGTGTGCACAAGGTCGCCCAGTCATCAAAACATTACCGAGTTCTTCACCCGCCACCCACCACAGCCGGCCCAAGTCAGTGATAGTGATAATGATAGTGAGGATATGGACTTATATGGACTTTGAAGGGTTTGACAAAGAGGCCCTGCAAGCCTCTGTGGTGGATAGTGATACAAGTGATACAGGTGAGGGCCAATAATCTGCCCTCTGCCTCGGAACCAACCCCCATCCCTGTGTGCCCAGCCATCTTTTCTACTTATGTAAGTGTTAAAAAACCCTAATATTATTGATATTTCTCTTAATTATTAATTGTGCGTGCATACCATCATAAAATTAAGAAGTTATTTGTACTACAACGAAGGTATTGTGTCTGAAAAAGTGGAGTTTGGGGGTCGGCCCGGTCTCTATTTCAATTAATCCCATATGTTATGTTGTTCACTTTATGCATTTCTCACTTTACGCGGGCCGCCGTGGGTTCAATTGACCGCGTAAAGTGAGGGGGGTAGGGTACGATTCAGCGCCGCCATTCCAGCGCCGATGCTTCAGCACCGCCGTTTCAGCGCCAGACTATTCAGCGCCACCAAATCAATAACCTAACCTATTAATAAGTTGAATACAACATAATATAAATCAAGTGTAGTATACAGTGTTATACCACGTTAATGAAAGACAGATAGCTTCTGAGTTGAACGGAACGCACAGGCGCTGAAAGGTCTCGGCGCTGAATAGTCTGGCGCTGAAATGGGCCGGCGCTGAAACGGCGGCGCTGAATTGGGCCATCCCCAAGTGAGGGTTCACTGTATTGTAATGTTGAAGGGATGCAACTTTGCTCATTTATACTTATACTTATCACAATCTCCCTAAAAATAATTAAGGTTCATGTTTTTTCAAGACATCTTCAGGTCATGAGACCCACTAATCCCCTTCCCAAGAAAGGGTGACCTGACATTCCATCAGGTCAGTAATATGAGACCACTAATCCCTCACCCTACCTCTACCTGATATTGAGTCAGGGCAGGTTCCTCCCCAAAATACTTTCATCCTTATTCAAGACATTTTCAGAAAATTCTTTCAATTTTTAACCTTGGAAAATTTTTCCTTAAAGCCGGAAATTTTTGGAAAATTCCGGCTTTGGGAATGATTTTCCGAGCAAATTTCAATTCCGGCTATTGGAGATTTCCAGGTGCGAGGGATTCCAGCTAATGGAGATATTACTGTACCTATATCCTGTATACAGAACCTGTATAATGCAGGGATGGAGTCCAAGTTTGCAAAAAATTCATTTATATTTCATTTATATATAATCAACGACCTCACCAGCAAGGAATCGAACCCTCGACCTACTGGGTGGCCCTAGGGAACGCTTACCGGCTAGCCCACAAGGACACTAAAAGCAGTTCTAGACTGTTATATTTCACACAAAGCCTGTTCATCGAGCTGATGGCGCCGTGAACCTCATTGGGAAACTGCCCGTGCCTCATATGTGGTGTCAGTAGCATTTTACCGACTCCAGCTGGTATGAAACGCGAGGTACATATATATACTTCATTTTTAGTCCATTTAACACGCGGACTTTGAACATATAATCAACGACCTCACCAGCAAGGAATCGAACCCTCGACCTACTGGGTGGCCCTAGGGAACGCTTACCGGCTAGCCCACAAGGACACTAAAAGCAGTTCTAGACTCGGTTATATTTCACACAAAGCCTGTTCATCGAGCTGATGGCGCCGTGAACCTCATTGGGAAACTGCCCGTGCCTCGTATGTGGTGTCAGTAGCATTTTACCGACTCCAGCTGGTATGAAACGCGAGGTACATATATATACTTCATTTTTAGTCCATTTAACACGCGGACTTTGAACATATAATCAACGACCTCACCAGCAAGGAATCGAACCCTCGACCTACTGGGTGGCCCTAGGGAACGCTTACCGGCTAGCCCACAAGGACACTAAAAGCAGTTCTAGACTCTGTTATATTTCACAGACCTCATCAGCTCGATGAACAGGCTTTGTGTGAAATATAACAGAGTCTAGAACTGCTTTTAGTGTCCTTGTGGGCTAGCCGGTAAGCGTTCCCTAGGGCCACCCAGTAGGTCGAGGGTTCGATTCCTTGCTGGTGAGGTCGTTGATTATATGTTCAAAGTCCGCGTGTTAAATGGACTAAAAATGAAGTATATATATATATATCTTATATATATATATATATATATATATATATATATATATATATATATATATATATATATATAAATCACTGTAGGTGCGCGTGATCTAGGTATATGCTGATAACCACCAGGAAAGAAGAAAACACGAAGTTCCCAAGCGCTTTCGTGTAATTCACATCTTCAGGGGTGAGTACAGACTAGTGAAGATGTGAATTACACGAAAGCGCTTGGGAACTTCGTGTTTTCTTCTTTCCTGGTGGTTATCAGCATATATATATATATATATATATATATATATATATATATATATATATATGCTGATAACCACCAGGAAAGAAGAAAACACGAAGTTCCCAAGCGCTTTCGTGTAATTCACATCTTCAGGGGTGAGTACAGACTAGTCTGTACTCACCCCTGAAGATGTGAATTACACGAAAGCGCTTGGGAACTTCGTGTTTTCTTCTTTCCTGGTGGTTATCAGCATATACCTAGATCACGCGCACCTACAGTGATTTACTTGCATATATATATAATATATATATATATATATATAATATATATATATATATATATATATATATATATATATATATATATATATATATATATATTTCATTTACATGCACACACCATACTAAAAGAAATGTAAAAGAAATACTGTAAATGACCTAAGTGCACACCTGTACTTTACATGTACTAAATGATTAGGGTTCTAAATTTTTTATGTCTAGTGCAAATTATAGCTTGTTTATATTCAAATTAATCACTATCTTACAAGAATCCCTGCAATGTAAATTATATTCTCCCAGGTCATTTCAGTGGCATTTTATAAGAGAAAAGCGTAGTCACTCTTAAGGACTGATAAACAAACACACATTAGACCTTCAGTGCCAACTGTCAAATATATCACCTCACCCTCCCTCCCTCCCCCCCCCCCCCCAGCCAGGGTTTTAGGCTTACAGTTTTTATCTTATATAATATCTCAGACTAAAGTTAGGAGAATATAATTTGCATTACTGGAATCCTTGCAAGACAGCGAATAATTTTAAAAAACGTAATATATTTTGCACAAGAGATAAAAATTAATCACCTATATCACATTACAGTAGTGATTTAAGAGTTCTAGTGTATATGTACGTATATATACAGTACAGGTAGTCGTCGACTTACGACCTAGATTGGTTACAGCCGCCTGGTCGTAAGTTGATCTGGTCGTAAGTCGGCATATGTTATAATTACCTTACGTATATTATAATGTGTAATGATAATATAATCATCTTTAAGTCATATTTTATCAACATTTTCTTTGTTCATTATTGTTACGGTCGTCAGGTTTAAGTCAAGCACTGCATACTACAGTACAATTGGTTTATTATTTACACAACATACAAAAAAAAAAAATACAGGTGCAAAACATATAAAACATTTTAGTTGCAAAACATACAAACACATACAAACATACAAAAAACATCTTATTGGCCGCTGGTGCTTGGCTGTGGATCGTCGATGTCGTCAGCTGGGGCAGCCTTTGGGGTAGCCGGAGGAGTTGTTTTTTTCATGAACATGGTGAGCTTTGTCTGAATTGTTCGTTTCTTCTTCTCCTCGTAAATTTCTTGATACGGACGAAACGAATTGCGTGCCATCCGCTCAATCCTTGCAAATCGTTCGATGTTTGGGTCCATTCCTTCAAAATGGGCAAGAAGTTTATTCAGTAGAGATAAACCTTCTGATAATCCCTTAGTGGCAGGTTGAGGAGTAGATGAAGACAGTTTCCTCTTGGTAGACATCTTGGGGGGGTGGTGGTTCAAGAAAAATTTCCAAGACAAAAGAAAGGCACAAGGCAAACAGACACGGAGGGAAGTGTGCTGTACCAGCGAGCGTGTTTGTAATTGAGCGCGGGGATGCGCGCGGCTCCAGCTCCCGGCAGCGCCAGGAGGCTGGGGCCAAAACTGTCGTACCGCCGGTCGTAAAGTCGAACAGACGTAAGTCGCATAGGTCGTACGTCGACGACTACCTGTATAGTGATTTAAGGGCGATTCGTGATTTTTAGGAGTGTTTCTGACTTTCTGCTGTTTTTGGCTTTACTTTGTACAGTATGTACCAGTACTTTTTCTGTGAGTTGGAACCAATTACCCAATAGCCCATTGAAATAATAAATTCAGTTAACGAAATTTTCGGTAAACAAACGACTTTGTGGAACCAATTGTGTTCGTTAATCGAGGGACCACTGTATACTGTACAGTGTATACATATATATATATACAGTGGGGTATGCTATAACGAATCTAATTGGTTCTAGAACCTTGTTCGTTATAGCATTCGTTCGTTATAGGATTAATCCGTACCAGGCCCCCAAATACAACCACTTAACACTGAAAAATATAATATAAAATTGTAAAAAAGTGCATAAATATGCATCTAAACCCCTGAAATAATGAGTATCATTAATACTTTTAATAAAAAAACAATAAATTAGTAAAAAAAATAAATAAATAAATAAATAAATAATGTTCGTTGTAGGAGTTTCGTTCGTTAGAGCATTCTCAATTTTTTCGGTAAAACCGTTCGTTATAGGAATATTCGTAGTAGGATCCGTTCGTTATAGCATACCCCACTGTGTGTGTATATATATATATATATATATATATATATATATATATATATATATATATATATATATATATATATATATATATATATATATATATATATATATATAATTTTATTTTTTTTTTTTTTTTTTTTTTTTTTTTTCATAAAATCAGTTTTTTCTCTATAGCTAAACAGTGTTAGACACTTAAACTTTTGCATGCTGCAAAATTACCATACTCCCAGTGGGCTAGTAAATAACATCAAATTTAACTCTCCTTAAGGATTTTCCACTCGCCAACGGGCAAGCGGGCGAATACTGCATAAATTCCAACCTGCAACAGGTTGGAATTTATGCAGTATTCTTTTTGGCTTTATACATGTACATGTATTTTCTTTGATAAGTTTCAAGTTTGGATTATATAGAGTTATTTAATGTAAGTGATCTATTAGGTGATGATTAATTTATTTAGATAAGGGAATATCTGGATCCTCTTTTGGTTCTTGGTGAGGTTTTGTGTTTATATTTTACTGTAATGGCCGGAGGTTTAGTGAATGTGGATGCCTTGAATGTTAACTTGGAAATTTAATATTGTTGATGATGATTGCTTTAATTATTTTTTCTTGTTTTTACTGTCTCTCAAAGTTACCTAGAGTTGTGAATATAAGATTAAGCAAGTACAATATTTTTAATATGTACTGTGCATGTATATAGTGATATCTCTGTTAGCCGGGAAAATTGGTGCAGAGTACTTCCAGGAATGAGAGATTTCCAGGCAATGAGACAACTCTCTCAAAACCAGAAAAAAATTCCTCATCCCTGGAATTTCCAGGTACTGGGAAAATTTTCTCAGAAGTTCCAGAAATTGCTCATTACATCATCTCTTGAACCTGGAAAGAAATCCTCCATCCCCTGAATTTTCCAGAATGGTGCATTATGTCATCTTTCAAACACAAAAAAAATTGCTCATCTGGAATTTCCAGAATTTTCCAGGTACTGGGAAAATTTTCTTGGATTATCCAGAAAATGTGCCCCTCAGAAATTCTTTTCCGCAGCCGGAATTTTCCGGAATATTCTGGCTTTGTGAACAATTTTTCGAGAAAATTTCAATTCCAGCTACCAGAGAGTTCCGATTAAGAGGGATTCCGGCTAACGGAGATATTACTGTACGTACTAGTAGTATTGTATATGTTGTACAGTACTGTATATGCTAACAAATGTGAATTTGAATATTACCTTATTTGATGCTCGAAAATACAGTACTGTACAGCCCTGTATTGTAATTGCTCTTATAATGTCTATTCTACTATCTGCAATTACTTTTACAGTATACAGTATATTATTTATACAGTACAACTATCATGAGATAGTTGGAATCTTATGTAGAATGGTTTTGGTCTTCTTGAAAAGGCTACAAAATCACTGATAATGGTCTTCATATTTTGTACCTTAGCCCTTTGTAGACAGTGATTTAACCCTTGAACTATGATGGCTTAACCCTTTGAGGATGATTGTTTAAACTATTGTCCTCAAGGAATTAAACCATGAAGTTTAAAGGTTTGAACCATCATTCTAAAAGTTTTAATCTGTCATTCTAATGTTGACCTAAAGTACAGGTATGGGACCATTTATTTGCCCTGCTTGGGACCTAGGTGTATTTTTCTGGAATTTGGAGCACCTGGCCTAAAGTGTACAAATGTATAGTAAACCTTCTATAACTGCCTGTGAAGACTGTTCTGATCACTAGATTTATCCCTAAAAGTAGCAGTAACATTAAAATCTTAAATTGTAGGTACTGTATATAAACATAAATAACAAAAGCATATAAATAGTACTGTACAATAATAATGAAAGCATAAAAAGAGCAAAAAAAGACACAAGTTAATGTAAAAACTGTATCGCCATCGCCCATGATACTCAGTCACCTTAGCAACAATGCTCCACCACAGATCCTCTCACCTCCACACACTCACCACACAGCTTCACAGATGTAAACCCGTAGATACGAAAAACTTTATACCTTATGATAATTTTCTTTTATTTACCTTTGGCACTGTATGTTTATAGGATTCTGTGTGCATGTAGCCGAGTAAAAAAGAAAAGTACTGTACTGTACGTGTGTCTACCCGAAAATACGAGTTGGAAAATAATTTATACCTTTGAAAAATATTTATTTTTTATCTATTTTCATTTTATGTATGTAAGATTGAGTGTATGTAACTGAGTAAAGAAAATAATTTATATTTGATATACCTGTATCTACTGAAATTATGATTTGAAAAATAACCTTAACCTAACATAAAACTCACAGGTAGGGAATGGTTGGAAATATCTCTGTTCAGCCCGGGAATTACTTTTGGCATTCGTTTTAAATAATATGTTCCAGAACATAGCCATTTTTTGGATCATTGTGGATACCAGGATGCCAGATAAATGGTCCCATACCTGTATTAAACTATCATGCTAATGTTAATCTGAAAGTGTTAAACCTTCATGCAATTGTACATTCGGGATCAAAATTTCACTCCCTCCCAAAGTGAAGCAGTATTGGCCCCAAATTAAATAACATAGCACAACTGCACCAGATGACAGTCAGGACAAGTTACTTCAGAGACTCGTTCCTGTTACTCAGTTTCACCACGGGGAAGGAAATTTTGTCAGCGACTGTACCATCATCCTCATAGGGTTTAATAAGAAAAAAGCTCTCATCACCTATGTACTGTACACTTCCCTTCTACCATGATTTTATGTTAAATTGGCAGTCTTTTGTGAGTTAATATAGTACAGTAGTGCATGATGTGTAGTGCATGGTCATAATTGGTGGCAAGAATTAGCCTCAAACAGTAGATAGAGCTCTTGTAGTTATGGGTGAGTTGGCTTTATCGATTTCTTTTGCTGGGATACCTCAGTGTTGGTGGGATTGATTTTATATATATATATATATATATATATATATATATATATATATATATATATATATATATATATATATATATATATATATTATATAAATTTTTTTTTTTTTTAGTGGAAATATTCTTCATCTCCCTGAACACCACTACAATGAATGTATTAACTACTACTGTACTGAACTGTACTTCTTATTCTCAGAGTAAAAGTCATGTGTTACAGTGTTAAATACAGTACTATATTACATTTAGCAGCTGCTTGAAGTGAATGAAACATAAGTCATTACACTAAGAGGGAGAAAGAACTCCGCTGTCTGGAGGAGGAACAATTTTCTAATTTATCTAGATTCTAGAGTGAGGAACAACTTCCTCCGTTATCTAGAGGGAGGAACAATTCTCAGTTATCTAGAGGGAGGAACAAATCTCAGTTAATTACGTATAGGGAGAAACACCACAATATCAATACAGTATTAAGAAACTGAATTAGCCAACAGCTTTTGCAGTACAACAAAAAAATTTGGAATATTTCCGAGCAAATAGTAATGAATCTAGGTGGCATCGATAAGCTGTTCATTCTCTCTCTAAAACAGAGTTGTACACAGGAAAAAAGTAAAGGGTTGTTGTGTCTTGGATGCTTGGCTTTTTTCTTCTGATAAATGGTAATGAAAATGAACAATGATTCGTTTGAGGGAATTTCATGTTGAAGTTAAATAATATCACTGTCAGTCATGATTTAAATATAAGACAGCACAGTATTTTTTTTTTTTTTAGGTAATTGTTTGAATTCTTTGCTTTGCTCCCCTGCATTTTCAAACGGTCAGAGTCATTTTAGTTATTTGTGTTTACTGAGTGTTGTCCTATAAATTTTTGCATGTTGCTTGTGTTATACAGTAATGTACTTAGTTCTAATTATTTTGTTCTCTTCTCTCCTCTCTCTCCTTATCCCACATTCCTTCATTTCTCTTCAATTCTTTGGTCTCATGTACTCCTGTATGTCTTATGCTTTGTCTGTCTCTCTGTAACTGCTAATGGCTTGACTAATTCTGCTTATGCATATTCTGTTCAACAATGTGGTGATTTTTTACCACCTTTGCTTGTTCTATATGCCATAATTGTGTTTCTGTACTGTTAATGCTTATGTGCTGCTTTTCAATATTTGCAAAATATATTACTACTGTACAATATTGTTGCATATTGATGCCTTTGTTGTTGACAACATGGCCTTGCTGCACGTGATGTTTGTATTTTGTGAGCGTGTAAACCTCTTGTTTGATCATGTACTTTCCAACTAAACTCTGGTCTTTGTGGTTATTAATATACTTTGAAATATTATTACCTGTATCTTTTAATGAACACATTGTTTTTGGTTCATCAAAATGTGATTTTTCCAAACTATGAATTACGCTCGCCCAATTGACCTCTCCTCACCTATGTCTATCATCTGTTGTACCTTATTCTAATGTCTTTTAACTCGCTGCTAACTTCTCTTGCATCATACTTTTATGAAAAAATTCCAATACTGTACAAATAACTATGTAATTCTTTATAAATTCTCTTAACCTTCCACATGTACTGTACTTACAACCAACCACATGTACTGTACTTACAACCTACCACATGTACTGTACTTACAACCTTCCACATGTACTGTACTTACAACCAACCACATGTACTGTACTTACAACCAACCACATGTACTGTACTTACAACCAACCACATGTACTGTACTTACAACCTACCACATGTACTGTACTTACAACCTACCACATGTACTGTACTTACAACCTACCACATGTACTGTACTTACAACCTACCACATGTACTGTACTTACCACATCACCTAAACCCAACACATGACCATCTACCTCATCACCACACACACCAACTTCTTGTACTATTTCATTACGCCTGTGTTTGTATTGTGTTTCTTTCCAATTATATTTTTTTAATGATGACCGTCATGATTCGTTGGTGAACTTTTTATAATTGTCATTATATTTACAAACACTCACTGTATATCTTGGGTCTGTTATGCATTTTGTATGCCATTTTTATGCTGACTTTAATGCAATTATGAAATGGCAATGATATACTGTGCTTAATTGCCATTCTTATTTTTTTATTCTTATTGCAAATTTTCTGTTATTTTTTAAATGGCCATTTTTATTAAAACTTTTATATTTTCTTTCTCTGCTGGATAATTTATAACTTTTGTACCATACATCTTTAATTCACACACATTGTGTATTTAAATAATCTCTGTTCATGACTCAATACATGTCATTGAAACTCTTCTCCTCTTGCCCTACCAATATTCTTAATCCTTACACCCAAACACTTATTCTCTTGATCATTTTAACCTTTCTGCTACCTTCTCTCCATCTTCCAATATTTTTGCTTCCAATATCCTCCTCTTGCTTGTGTTTCCTCCCCCTTCCCCCCCCCCCCCTAGCAGAATGATGGCGACGATTTCTTTCAGTATGAAGAGGAGGAGACTGGGGAGACTCAGTCCGAAGCAGCCATTTCTTCTGGAACAGGTGGACGCAAAAGACTCTTCTCCAAGGAGCTACGTTGTATGATGTATGGATTTGGAGATGATCAGAATCCCTACACAGAGAGTGTTGATCTTCTGGAGGATCTTGTCATTGAATTTATAACTCAGATGGTATGAAATATTGTATTGTTGCATTGTAAGTAGTCATCGAATGTTGACTAGAAATTTATAAGGCTTAGATGGTGTTCTTTAGTTGATATTCAGTTACTTTTAGTCTTCATAAGCAACTTACAGAACAAGATGTGGAAGGAAACTTTATAAAACTTGTGGTAGAGTATTTTCTAAAAGACTCATTTTAAAATAGAATAATTTAAGAGATAAATTTAGAAAATATAATAAAAATGATTGTCGATTTTTAATTGTGTTTTCTTTCATATAGACACAGCGTGCGATGGAAGTTGGCAGGTCAGGGCGAGTACAAGTTGAAGATGTAATGTATTTAGTAAGAAAAGACAAGAGAAAGTATGCAAGAGTCCATGACCTCCTCAACATGAATGAAGAACTGAAGAAAGCCAGAAAGGCTTTCGATGAAGTGAAATATGCAGGCGTTTAATATTGTAATGAAGGAGCTATATAGTGTTGTCTGTATTCAGAGTTAACGGTAAACAGTCTGTTTTGTGGTAATTATTAAATAAGGATTCTGGCAATGGTGTAAAGTATCAGACTGTATGCATGTGCGTGTTTATTTAAATTTTCTGTACTGTATTTTACTCATCCAAAATGTTATTACTGAATACAGTTATTACTGAATACACTGCTCCTGCTGAGATGTAGACCACAAAGTTGAATGTAATTTTTTTTATGATTTTTGAAAAACAAATTTCAAATATTTTTCTCATTCATATTAATTGAAGGTAATTTACTACAGAATTTTATTTGTAATCATAATGTAGAATCTAGGCATCAGGGAAATTGTACTAATAGCCCTCGGATAAAATATATACTGTATGTCTTTTTTATAACTTTCCCGGTAGGTATTACAGTACAGTATATTATTGTGACAATAAAGACCTTTGTTGACAATTTTGTGTTAAGTTTTAAACCTGAGGATTATGGCAGCACATGGGAAAATCTTGCCAATGCCAATGTGAGAATCCCTCTGATATCTGGTTCATGTTTATCTTCATGTAATGTCTTTTTGGTTGACATCTTAAACTAGTGTTCAGTTTTGCTTTTCTTCTTTTTACAAACTTTGTGCAGGTATATCTAATAAATGTCATAACATAGTGGTAAACAACCTCACGTAGCCTTGATAAGGGGCGAGTAAATGTTTGTAGAGACCTAAAAGTCAGGCATCTGTTGTTTGATCTTGTGTGTTTCTTAAAGATAGCTTAAATCTCTAAAAATTGCATGTTTTTTTATTGTCTTTTTATGAAACCTTATACTGATGGCTACTGTATATACAGTATCTTGTTATATATTTGTTCTTGTTTTCATTTACAATACAGTACACTGTACAGTACAGTGTATAATAAACTACAAGGCATTAACCTTTGCTCTGTCACTTGGTTGACTCACATTCTGCAATTACTGTACTAAGTTTGACCACTAATTATGGTCCACTTTAATGCATTTTCTACCTTAATAACAGAACATCATTATTCTCAAATTTATAGACCATTGAAGTTGCTGCATAATTAAAAATTGCATATTTTCAGATGTAAGCAAAGGAAATGTGTGAGGTAGGTCAAGGACTTCTGGAATGTCAACAATGATAGGGTGTGACAGGTGTACGTCTGGGTGCATGTGAACTAGTGTACAGTACTTTAAACATGCACCCGGACGTCCACTGGTACACCTGTCACACCCCGTCTTTTTTATCAAACCTTGACCTCCTGTAGTGAGTCGGATCTTTAACATATTGAAATGGAAAATTATTGCTCTGAGTTTCTACAAAAATAGTCGTGGGATTATTTTAGTCATTTGGTGTGGTTTCATTTCACTCGTCGATGTTGCCATAATTAAAGTCCCCCAAGGCAAGGAGGTGGTTGTTGTTGATCACCGTTCTGTTGTCAATTAAGGCCCTTAAGTTCTTTGGTTTGATTGTCATGGTCACATTTGTATCAATATTATATTTATACATATGGATTCATATTACACTTCACCGTCCACAAAACGTGTGAAAATAATGAGTTACCCCTAGAGAGAGACTTGTTTTCCCTAGCTAGAGGTACCTTCCATTTTCTCTTAAAAAGTCCTGAAGTACACTCTTTACACTGTAAATTTAAATTTAAGAGATAACCTGTATGAGTAGCCTTAATTGTTGTATGCCTACCACGCGCTGAAGCATTCGAGGTGTCTTGAGTATATGTTAAAAGCTTCATCTATCTTTACATGTTGTGTAAATTGTATTGAGATGATGTGCTTGGGCAGCCGGGCAACAGTTGGGATTACTGATCTGGTGTTAGCGAGAGAACAAAACCCGAGTTCTCAACTGAAGTTATATCTTGTTGATCTGTAAACCTCAGAGAATCCGTTGACTGTATTGAAATTAATGTTATCTTTTTTATTAAAAGATCTCATTTATCTTGATTGAATGAACTGTCACTGGCCAAAAATCTCTAAAAGGAAACCACATCCGGGTGGGAAGAAGATGCTGTGGTCAGAAGTTCTGCCCACAATGTGCTTGCCAGTCCAGGGTACTCGCAGTCAATTTCTTTGTTGCATTGCAAAGCTCAAACACTGATTAGATTCTAAAAGTTAATTTTAGAAAATTAATACAAGCCCATAGTACTAATTTTCATAAGCCATTATGTACCATAACCAAGACTAATAAATCCCTGGCTGAGTGCAAAAAGGACGAAAGTCAGATAATCCAATTTTTCAGGACAGGCAAAGTAAGATTTCAATTTTTATTATAACTTTTACTTTTATTCTCTTCACCACTGATCGTCTCGTTAGTCACTTGGGCGATCGGTCACGTCTCTGTTAAGCACTGTTGGCAAGTACTGGGCATGCACTGTCGCCTGAATGTATCTGAACCCACTCCAGTGTTGGTCAAGTCTGGTCTTGAAACAGCTCACACTCGGTGCCGGCACAACACACTGGCAGGTTGGTCCAAGAGTTCACAACTCGCACTGCAAAAAAGTTTGCCCTCACAGTTTTGTGGACTTGCAGCTTCTTCAACCTTGACCTGTGACCCCTTGTCAGCTCCAGGTAAGGACACTCGACTGAGTAGTGCCCTTTGATGTGTTTATAAACCTCATTTAGGTCTCCCCTTGCCCGTCTGTAGTATAAACTAGGCAATTTCAGGCACTCTAATATCTGGGCTGCTGAAGTGCTGGCACCAGTCTGGTGGCCTTCCTTTGGACATTTTCAATCAACTGATAATCCCTAGCATATCTTGGGGACCAGGCATGGAAGCACTTCACTCTTGAAAATTATAAGACCTAATAATTTAATTGATTTGTTCACCTCACAATGGTCTAAAAACTACAGTTCATTGTCAGGCAGTTTCTTCGTCCTGTTGGGACATATGATACGCCTCCATACCGTTGGTACTTCCCAGGTGCATCCTCTTACACTTCGTGACATTGAGTCTTAGCAGCCATTTTTTCAACTATTCTTGGAGCTCAAAGAGATCCTTCTGCAGCTCTTCACAGTCTGCTTGGTTCTTAATTTCCCAAAATAACTTGGCATCATCCGCAAACATTTGTATGGAGGAATGTACAGCGTTAGGCATGTCATTTATGAAGCAAACAAACAACAATGGGCCCAATACACTGCCCTGTGGTACCCCGCTTGTGATGGGTACACATGATGATTCTGTGCCATTAATCACCACACACTGCTTGCGGTCATGTAGAAAGTCTTCGATCCACGCTTGGACATTTCCCCAAATCCCATACCCTTCCAGTTTAATTTTCAGCCTTTCATAGGGTACACTGTCAAAAGCCTTGGCAAAATCTCAGTATATATTGTCGATATTACCTCAGACGGGGTGTGGGGTGACCTAATCGAAGAATATAAACATCTCGGGGGGGGGGGGGGGGGCACTACTCGGTCGCATGTATATACCTGGAGCTGGCGGACGTCTGCCTCACAAGGGCATTCACAGCTTAAGGTTGAAGAAGCCACAAGTTTAGAAAATCGTGAGCGCAAATTTGTTCGGAGTGAGAATTGTGAACTCTTGGAACAATCTGCCTGAAAACGTTCTGAGTGTGTAGTGGATTCCTCCCCTACAAAAGCCGTTTGTCGCTGACTAGCCGATCCTCGAATTCCCCAGTGTATGCCTCGTGGTCTAGGTCAGCAACCAGCACCGCCTTACACGACTGAGGTCAACTATTAAGCCACGCCTACCTCCGCTATATAAGACCTGACCTCGTGGTGACCTATCTCTTTCTACCTACAGCTAGTCTTCAGGTAACACCACCTCCTCTACTCCTGCCTGGCGGTCCTCGCTCCAGCCGGCGACCATGGCAACTCACACCTCGTGGTGACCACTCTTACTACCCACAGCCACCAGCAAGCAACACCTCCTCCTGCCTGGCGGTCCTCGCTCCCACCGGCGAGCATGGCGACCCACAAGCTGGTCCTCCTCTGAGCACCCTCACCAACCAGCTCTCTCTACTCAACGCTTGTAACCATGCTGCCTTCCCAGCACCAAGCTGCATTGTACATCCAATACAATATGTATACAGAGAGCACATTGTGAATTTCCTTTCTCCATCCCATCCTGAGTGTGAACCAAATATCTCGTACCCCACAAATGGTGACCCCGGAGTGATCACTCACACAGGATGGAGGAGAAATATCACATACCCTCAAGGGTACCGAGTGTGAGCTCATTCAAGGCCAGACTTAACCAACACTGGAGCAGGTTCCGATATATTTAGGAACCAGTGCATGCCCAGTATCTGCCAACAGTGCGTATCAGAGACGTGACCAACTGCCCAAGTGGCTAACGAGCCAATCAGTGACGACGAGGATAAAAGTAAAATGCACAGCTCAGTGACGTCACTGTTGTAAACACGCATCATCTGGTAACCTCCGTGTGTGCCCGCGTCTGGTCCCCGGACCAGTGTATCAACAATTATGGTTATTTGTGCAATATATGGGCACACCAGGAAAGCTCAAATCCCAAGCAGAGAGCACAAGGTATTACAGATTTCCCAGAGATAAGAAAACTTGTGATAAATGGATACATTCCTACAAACGTTCTGATAAATTCATTAGGCAAGCAGAGAACTTGTTCGAAGAGATTTCTTTTTTCTTTTGTATCTCCTTAATTCTGGAATGTTTGTCGATATCCAGGTATCTACAAGAAGTTGCGACGTTCATCTTGCTATATATGGCCAAAAAGAACTCTGAACACCTTTAATAATCTTGAAAACATTAAAGTTAAGTACATCTGTACGTGGGTTTCAGGTGGGAACACCGCGCTTGTTTGAAGACGCGAGGAAATATTTCTCAGTTTCTTAATTCTGCAATGTCAGTCAATATCAGGTCATCCAGAGACCGTGAGACATTCTTCTTGCTACGTCTGACAGCAATAATATTGCTCCAAATATAAGAAAAACCAGAGTTGCATTACTTAATTCACCAGCGACGGTCGTGAAGCTTAATGCCGAGAGAAACTTGCTGTTTTTTCTTCAGGTATACATTGTAACGTTGTAAGGTAATATCCAGTTGTCCAGAGTACCCTCAGACATTCACCTTGCTATGTCTGGCAAAAGGAAAATCTTTGCATTGCTAATAAGCTACAAAAAATTTATTTGCTTCGCCCTCTAGGTGTTTCCTTGTAATATGTATGCTGGAGTAATAGTTACGTGCTCTATATTTATTGCTGATAAAAGGAAATAATAATACTCGCCGTAGAAATAGTACTGTATGCAAGAGCCAAAAACCAAGCAAAGATAGAGTGTAGGAGGGCTGAAAAGGAGTTCCAGAGGCTGGTTGCAAGCGAGGTAAAGTCAAACCCAAAGGCGTTTTACCGCTATGCAAAGTCGAAATTGAAAACTCGAGTCGGAGTATCAGACCTGAGGCTTAAAGATGGTAGTTACGCAGATTCTGACCAGGATAAAGCTGAGGCATTGAACAGCTTTTCCTCAGTGTTCACAAGAGAGGATGCAACTAACCTTCCTGTGTTTGAGGACAGACGGTTCGACACAGCACTGACCCACATTGTGTTCACAGAAGAGGGTATTAGAAATAAACTGACCAGGCTAAAGGTCCATAAGAGTCCCGGACCTGACATGGTGCATCCTAGAGTGCTAAGAGAAATGTGCAACGAGCTTGCCGAGCCCCTGAAGATCCTGTTTTGTAAATGCCTGGATGAACAAATGGTCCCCAGTGAATGGAAAGTGGCTTATGTGGGTCCTATCTTCAAGAAGGGCGATCGTCACTCCACGAACAACTATAGACCGGTGAGCCTGACCAGCATAATATGTAAAGTACTTGAGAGTATTATCAGAGATGCCGCGATGGAACATCTACTACGAAACAACCTTGTAAAAGATTGCCAACACTGTTTTATGCCGGGGCGCTCTTGCTTAACACAATTGCTCAAGGTATTGGATATTTGGACCCATATTCTGGAACGGGGTGGTAATATCGACAATATTTACCTAGATTTTGCCAAGGCTTTCGACAGTGTACCCCACGAAAGGCTGAAAATCAAACTGGAAGGGTACGGAATTCGGGGAAATGTCCTAGCGTGGATAGAAGACTTTCTACATGACCGCAAGCAGTGTGTGGTGATTAATGGCACGAAATCGTCATCTGTACCTGTAACAAGTGGGGTACCACAGGGCAGTGTATTGGGCCCGCTGTTGTTTGTTTGTTTCATAAATGACATGCCTGACGTTGTACACTCCTCCATACAAATGTTTGCCGATGACGCCAAGTTATTTAGGGAAATCAAGAACCAAGCAGACTGTGAAGAGCTGCAGAAGGACCTCTGTGGGCTCCAAGAGTGGTCGAAGACATGACTGCTGAGATTCAATGTCACGAAGTGAAAGAGGATGCACCTGGGGCGTACCAACGGTAAGGAGGCGTATCATATGTCCCAACGGGATGAAGAAACTGCACTAGTTGAGACTGAATGTGAGAAGGACCTAGGTGTGTATGTTAACAATGAGCTAAAGTTCTCGGGCCATTGTGAGAAGAAGGTAAATCAGACAAATAAATTATTGGGTCTTATAAGAAGGTCGTTCAGATATCTAGACGGTCCGTCCCTCGTAACGATCTTCAGGAGTGAAGTGCTTTCCCATCTGGGGTACTCTCACCCCATCTGGTCCCCGAGATATGCTAGGGACTGTCAGTTGGTTGAAAATGTTCAAAGGAGGGCCACCAGACTGGTGCCTGCACTTCGGCACCTCAGCTACCCTGAGAGATTGGAGCGCCTGAACTTGCCTAGCTTATACTACAGACGGGCAAGGGGGGACCTAGTTGAGGTGTATAAGCATCTCAGGGGGCACTACTCAGTCGAGTGTCCTTACCTGGAGCTGGCGGACGCTTGCCCCACAAGGGTCACAGCTCAAGGTTGAAGAAGCCGCAAGCCCCCCAAAAAACTGCGAGGGCTAACTTTTTCGGAGTGAGAATTGCAAACTCTTGGAATAATCTGCCAGAGAGTGTTGTGACGGCACCGAGTGTGAGCTCTTTCAAGACAAGACTAGACCAACACTGGAGCGGGTTCAGGTACATTCAGGAGCCGGTGCATGCCCAGTATTTGCCAACAGTGCGTGACAGAGACGTGACCGATCGTCCAAGCGGCTAACGAGCCGATCAGTGGCGAAGCGGATAAAAGTAAAAGTAAAAAAGAATAAAGAAAACGGAAGAGTCATCAGGTTAAACGAACCGACCAACAACCAAAATCAGAGTTGCCAAGTTGGCGCTTTCATGCCAAATTTGGCTAATTTTGGGTCTGATTAGCAGGCAAATTTTAGCTGAGGCGGGTTAGCGATTTTTTTGCTTTTACTTTACTTTTATCCTCTTCGTCACTGATCGGCTCGTTAGCCGCTTGAGCGATCGGTCACGTCTCTATTACGCACTGCTGGCAAGTACAGTACTGGCCATGCACTGGCTCTTGTATGTATCAGAACCTGCTCCAGTGTTGGTCAAGGTCTTGAAACAGCTCACATTAGGTGCCGTCACAAGTTCAACACTCTAGGCAGGTTGTTCCAAGAGTTCACAACTCTCACTCCGAAAGAGTTAGCCCTTGTAGTGGATACCTCCCCTACAAACGCCGTTTGTCTTTGAGTAGCCGACCCCGCGAATTCCCCAGTGTATGCCTCGTGGTCTAGGTCAGCAACCAGCACCGCCCTACATCACGGTGGTCAACTATTAAGCCACGCCTACCTCCGCTATTTAAGACCTCGCCTCGCCACTTGAGAACTGAACCTCGGCAAGGTAGGTTCTCCCGGCTCCCCGCTCCTTCCTCCCGAGGTACCACGTGACCATGAACGACTCGTTCACCTTTGATAATGCGAGGGCCGCTAGAGTTATTCCGCGCAAGCCCCCTTCGCCCAAAGAACTTAACCTCCTTGTCCTGAGAAATTTTTTTGACTCCTCGGGAATCACGGGGGTGACAAAGGTCGTCCGCCATGAGAGCGGTTACCTTACCGTCACCTTCGCGGATTGGGGAGGGGCCAAGCAACTAAGAAAAATTAAAGAAATCAATGGAATCAAGATCAGACTTGAATACCCCTATACGGAGAACGCGGTTCTGGGAGTCATCTCCCACCCAGAAATTGAACATCTCGATATAGAAGAACTTGATGAGCTGATCGGAAATCAGCTCTATGCAGTTAAGAAACTAACTAGCACAGCTGCCCTGGTTTCTCGCCTTGGGGAACTTCCAAGCTCCATTTTGCTGGGTTGGGAGGAAATCCCAGTAAGACCATATCAGGGAAGACCCACTCGCTGCTACAAATGCCAGAGGTATGGCCATATGGCGGAGAAGTGTCGTGCTCGGGAGGTGTGCTCGAGCTGCGGGGCACCCGGCCACGCTTACGCTGACTGCCAGGCGGCCACAAAGAAGTGCGCGGCTTGTGGTGGCCCTCACTCCTCCTCCGACCGGGACTGTCCCAAGTGGAGGGAGGAGTGCAGGGTGGCCAAGCTGCGGGCTAAAGAAAAATTGACCTACAAGGAGGCTCTCCTTGTAGTCAAAAATCAAGAAAAGAACAAACAAGACAAGAACTACCTAGACAAAAACAACCACGACATGAACAACCGAGAACCCGATATCCCTACAGAAGACCAGAAAAAAGAAGACCAGAAAGAAGAAGACCAGAAAGAAGAAGATCAAAAAGAAGACGAAGAACAAGAAGAAGAATGGATCAAAAAGAAGACGAAGAACAAGAAGAAGAATGGAAAGTAAAAACTAAAAGAAGAACCAAGAAAAAATAGAAGTGCAACCAATCAGCTTCGGCCGAAATAGCCTAACGACGAAGAGGCCAGTAATCCCAAACAACTTGAACTTGGTGACCACTCTCTTTTCTACCTACACCAACCAGCAAGCAACAGCACCTCCTCCGCTTCTGCCTGGCGGCCCTCGCTCCCGCCGGCGAGCAAGGCGACCCACAAGCTTGTCCTCCTCTGAGCACCCTCACCAACCAGCTCTCTCTACTCAACGCTTGTAACCATGCTGCCTTCCCAGCACCAAGCTGCATTGTACATCCAATACAACATGTATACAGAGAGCACATTGTAAGTTTCCTTTCTCCATCCCATCCTGAGTGCGAACCCAAACAACTCGTACCCCACACCCTCACAGTTTTCTGGACTTGAGGCTTCTTCAACCTTGCGCTGTGACCCCCTTGTGGGGCGAGCGACCGCCAGCTCCAGGTAAGAACACTCGACTGAGTAAATGCCCCTTTGAGATGTTAATACACCTTAATTAGGTCTCCCCTTGCCCGTCTGTAGTTCCAGCTCTATCTCTCTGTGTAGCTGTAGCGCCGGCACCAGTCTGGTGGCCCTTCTTTGGACATTTTCATTCAACTGACAGTCCCTAGCAGGGCCGGATTCAGGAGTGGGCAAAGTGGGCAGCTGCCCAGGGGCCTCCACATATTGCAATATTTTATTTATTTGTTTATTCATTTGGATTATTTTTATTTTCATTCTTTAAAATTCATGTTTATCTATTCCATCACGTAAAACTATGTTCAGCAAGAAGCGTGATAGAAATTAGGCAAGCTACTCCTTGAAATTCATGAATGCCTGGTTTTCCTATGAACCGTATATTTTTTTATATTTTTAATATAACTGCATATGGCTTCAAAATTCTCCAAACAAGTGTTCAAATTTCAAAATTTTCTCGGGGGGCTTACAGCGCCCCCCGGAACTCCCAGATATTTAGGCTCGCTTCACTCGCCACCCCACCCTCTTGGGTAGTTATAATGAGGGGGGCTCCACAAAAAGGCTGTCCATGGGCCTCCACAGGTCTAAATCCGGCACTGGTCCCTAGCATATCTCGGGGACCAGGCGGGGGAGCACCTCGCTCTTGAAGATCTGAACGACCTTCTTATAAGACCTAATAATTTAGTTGCTTGGTTCACCTTCTCGCAATGGCCCGAGAACTTCAGATCATTGTCAACATACACACTCAGGTCCTTTTCGCATTCAGTCTCAATTAATGCAGTTTCTTCGTCCCGTTGGGACATATGATACGCCTCCTTACCAGTCATTTGCCACTTTACTTCATTATCATCATCATCATTTGTACGCCCCAGGTGCATCCTCTTACACTTCGTGACATTGAATCTTATCGTCCATTTTTTCGACCATTCTTGAAGCTCGCAGAGATCTTTCTTCACCTCTTCACAGTCTGCTTGGTTCTTAATTTCCCTACAACTTGGCATCGTACGAAAACATTTGTATGGAGGAATGTACAGCTTCTGGCATGTCTTTAATGAAGCAAACTATCAACAGTGGGCCCAATATACTGCCCTGTGGTACCCCGCTTGTCACGGGTACACATGATGATTTCGTGCCATTAATCACCACACGACTTGCAATCATACAGAGTTTCCAATCCACGCTAGGACACTTCCCCGAATCCCGTACCCTTCCAGTTTGATTTTTAGCCTTTCATGGGGCACGCTGTCGAAAGCCTTGGCAATATATATATTATATATATATATATATATAATATAGATATAGATTCTATATTATATATATATATCTATATATATATTATTGTCACCGCTTTCCAGAATTCGGTCCAAACTTCAGTAAACTTGAGTAATGTGCTAAGCAGGAGAGTCCCGGCATAAAGCCATGTTGGCAATTCTTTACAAGGTTGTTTCGTAGTAAATGTTCCATCATGGCATCTCTTATAATGTTCTCAAGTACTTTACATACTTTGCTGGTCAGGCTCACTGGTCTATAGTTATTTGTGGAGTGTCAATCACCCTTCTTGAAAATAAGACTCACATAACCAATTTTCCAAACTGAGGACCTTTTGCTCATCTAGGTATTTACAGAACAGGATCTTCATGGGCTCGGCAAGCTCGTTGTACAACTCTCTTAGCAGTGCACTTCTGCTGTTTTTACTTTTATCCTCTTCGCCACAAATTGGCTCGCTAGCCGCTTGGGCGGTCGGTCACGCCTCTGCCACGCACTGTTGGTAAGTACTGGGCATGCATTGGCTCCTGAATTTATCTGAACCTGTTTCAGTAATGGTCAAAACTGTCTTCAAAGAGCTCACACTCGGTGCTGTCACAACACTCACTGGCAGATTTTTCCTAAGACTTCGCAATTCTCACTCCGAAAAAGCTTGCCCTCACAGTTTTCTGGACTTGTAGCTTCTTCCCTCCTTGAGCTGTGAACCCCTGCGGGGCAGGCGTCCGTCAGCTCTAGGTATGTACGTACATTCGACTGAGCACTTTGAATAATTGTGTCAAACAGAGAAGCGTCCCACGGTATAAAACAATGTTGCCTGGCAGTCCTTTACAGTGTCGGACATCACTACAAAATGTACGGAACTAATTGTTGTCGGACATCGCTAAAAATATACAAAATTAGTCAGTGTTGGATATCGCTAATAAAAATACAGGAAACTAGTCATTGTCAGACATTATTAAAAAATATACATAATTAGTCACTGTCGGACGTCGCTAAAAATTACACACTACAGGCGTTTATTGTAAGGCCTTTTAGATGCACGGAATAGCTAACGCGTTAGCTTTTCCGTGCATCTAAAACGCCTTATATAATGGTTGCCCCTCGTGTAACAGGGTTGACGGGCCCAAGGGGCACATAGACGTGAATTTGTTTAAGATGTAGAAGCTGTCGCCAACACAACAACCACACCCTAAGTTAACGAGTTGCATGACCCAGTGTCAAGGAATAGCCCGAGAAGACCGGACAACTTGCCAACTGCACTGGCTAACCATTACTGGAAGTCCGGAACACGGTCCCTAATTTGATCAACACCCAGGTTCCCAATCACTGCTGGGTTAATAGACACGACGCTATACTGTAGTTATATCGTACGTCGCTAAAACTATATACAAAATTTATCAGTGTCAGACGTTGCTTAAAAAATATTCGAAACTACAATAGTTAGTCTCAGGCCCCATTGAAAGACAAACTACTATAGTGTTCCGTTTACAAACATTCACTTTAATGAAAAAATAAACCTTCTTTCGGGTAAAATAAATCATTAACGACAATACGTATTACCTACCTAATGCTTGAAATAATTCCTTAACCAAACTTTACTTTCCTTTGAGTAAAATATTATCTTCGCCCGTTATATTGTATGTTCCAATATTTGTTGTATTTAGTTTTATGTAATTGTGTAAATATCTACATACCGAGTTGCCGACCTACCTAATGGAGATTTGGAGTTTTGGGGGCGGGATTGAGGGCTGGGTTGAAGGCGGGATTGAGGGCTGGGTTGAGGGCGGGATTGAGGGCTGGGTTGAGGGCGGGATTGAGGGCTGGGTTGAAGGCGGGATTGAGGGCTGGGTTGAAGGCGGGATTGAGGGCTGGGTTGAAGGCGGGATTGAGGGCTGGGTTGAAGGCGGGATTGAGGGCTGGGTTGAGGGCGGGATTGAGGGCTGGGTTGAAGGCGGGATTGAGGGCTGGGTTGAGGGCGGGATTGAGGGCTGGGTTGAGGGCGGGATTGAGGGCTGGGTTGAAGGCGGGATTGAGGGCTGGGTTGAAGGCGGGATTGAGGGCTGGGTTGAGGGCGGGATTGAGGGCTGGGTTGAAGGCGGGATTGAGGGCTGGGTTGAAGGCGGGATTGAGGGCTGGGTTGAAGGCGGGATTGAGGGCTGGGTTGAGGGCGGGATTGAGGGCGGGATTTGGCTAGAATATATTCCCCGACCTTGGCAACCCTGATCAAAACACTGAGTGAGACCCCATGAGGCGCTGCCCTATAAACCACACACGTTGATAGCACTCACCAGGTAATACTGTATCTGTATCTAAACTATACACACAAATGAAAAGAAAATTGTTGAGTTAAGAGAACTGCCATAACTGAGATAGTGATGATTGTACTATAAATAATAGAACAAATTAGGAGAACAGATACCTACCATTAATCTTGATCCTTGATGTATTAAATGCAAAATAGATATTTGGGTAATTGTTTACGGTCCGACTAATTACCCAAATGTAGCCGCAATTAAGTCAAATAATGGTCCTACATGAATAAATCGGACTGCCAATCACTTCTCGACTAGTATTTGGTGTCAAAGTAAAAAAGAAAAATTAGAAAACTTACTTTAATCTGAGATAATAGAGCGTGTGCATGTACCGAGGGAGCGAGTAATTACCCAAATGTAGTTGCAATGAAGTCAAATGATGGTCCTACAGGCGTAAATCGGGCTGTGAATCACTTCTCGATTATTATTTGGTGTCAGTCACAAAAAATTGGTAAACTTAATTTAATCTGAGTTGTGTTAGGTTAGGTTAGGTACATTGCACTCAATCTATTAACTCGGATTAAATTAAGTTTACCAATTTTTTGTGACTTCGTGACACCAAATACTAGTCGAGGTTAGGTTAGGTTAGGTACATGCACTCGATCTATTAACTCAGATTAAATTAAGTTTACCAATTTTTTTTACTTCGTGACACCAAATACCAGTCGAGAAAAGATTGGCAGTCCGATTTATTCTTGTAGGACCATCATTTGACTTCATTGCGGCTACATTTGGGTACATTTGGGTAATTATTCGTTCCCTCGGTACATGCATGCTATCTATTAACTCAGATTAAATTATGTTTTCCAATTTTTTTTTACTTTGTGACACCAAATACTAGTCGAGAAGTGATTGGCAGTCCGATTTATTCATGTAGGACCATTATTTGACTTCATTGCGGCTACATTTGGGTAATTAGTCGGACCCAAGTATTTACGATTTCACAGCCGCTGATTTTTCATAGAAATCGGATTTAAAAATGCTGCAATTTCTCTGTTTTATAGTGGACACTTGTCATAGTTAGGGCAAATTTGTTAAAAAATGTGGTATTATTTTACTTTAGCACATAGAGAGCCCAAAAGTTATAAACTACTGAAACATTTAGATCTCGCTATTCTGAGCATTTTGAACCCCATATATACATGACGGAAATGGATAATAGCGACACAATTGAATTTAATTGATTTTACGTAGTTTTCAGTCTTTGAAGAGATTTATCGGCATATCATGCATGCACAATAGACTGATGTCATCCAGTCATGACCAGTGAAATATCGATATCATCACGTGAATTTTTTTCGACCAATCACATTTGATTTTTTTTCAAAGGAAGCATACTGGCTAATTTCATTGACCAGTATCACAATGGCCGTGGTGGAGGTTGGTTGTCATTTGTGCTCCTATGATTATTTTAAGTTTATTGCCGAGTTTTACGAGAAAGACGATCATTCTATCCAATTCTTACGTATCCCTGGTCCTTTCACTTCTAACTAAAGTATTGTACTTTCGGACATGGCGCACCCCAAACTTTTTAACTACTGAAACATTTAGGTTAGTTTAAGCTAGGCCTACCGGGGATTCACCCCCGGCTGGGGATTAGGTTAGGTTTTGTTAGGTTAGATGACTCGTTTTCTCCCCACCCAAAAACCCTGATTTCCCAGGCTCTCCCCCATTATTGTTGGGAGGAGAAGTGCCATAGTGCAGGCAACAGTCTGGTGGCCCTCCTTTGGACATTTTCAATCAACTGACAGTTTCTAACATCTCAGGGACCAGACAGGGTGGGGTGACAGTACTCCAGGCGGGAAAGCACCTCACTCATGAAGATTGTTTCAAGGGACAAACCATCTAGAAATCTGAACGATCTTCTTATAAGACCTACTAGTTTAGTTGCTTGGTTCACCTTCTTCTCACAATAGCCTGAGAACTTTAGTTTATTGTCAACATACACATAAGTTTACACTGATTTGGTAATACATATTTAGTAGTCTAGAAATCCAAATCACGACAAGGAGCAATGAGAAAAATTTCTATAGAAGAAAGCTTTTACTTTGGTCACTCAGCATTTAGCTGGTCACTGGGAAGCATTAGGTCATTCAGCATTTAATTGGACACTTAGAAGCATTTGTCAATAGAAGCAAAAGTATGGCGTTCATATGTGCACGGGCTGTGTTTACTCCAAAGACAAATGATTACGTCCCACTTGGACAAACGTCTGTTTTATGAGATTTAACCTAACCTTACTTTATCATTTAACTAAGAAGGTAGAAATTGCATAAAACAGATGATTGTCCAATTGGGAATCGTCCAAATGGGATGACAGCACACAAACTAGGGAAAATTAAAGTAAGGAAGTGGGAATTACCTGTACTCCACTTTTTGGGGTTATTCTAGAAATAAAAGTTTTCTTCTGTGGAAATTTTTTCTGCAGTTGCTCCTTCTCACAAGTCAAGTGTTCCATACTATATCCTATTGATTGCAAGCACACATGAAAGAATGTGGTCAGAGCTGTACTTATGAGTACTCTGTACGCCTATTTTTTTTTCATGTACTGTATCTCTTACCAGTGTTAATTGTTTCAGTATGGGGACAAGTGATTCCTGGAACTACCTGGCAACACTGGGAGTACACCATCGAGCCTGGAGTGACCCCATCTTTGTTGAGGGACTTAATGTTTGCTGCCCTTTGAGGAAAATTCCCTCTGTTGACTTGGATGAGGAGGAATTTCTGCATTGCAGGTACTGTACTGGAAATATAGTGTAGTCTGCTCTATCACAACCAATATTAAGGAATTAAATATGTAAACATTTGGAAAACTTTGCAAGTGTATTAATTTGAAACCCTGTGTTGAGACTGGTGAATCACATTGCTAAGAGGTGAAATTTTAATATAATACCTGTATCCTATTTTATGAATACCTACTGTAATTTGATAATGTATATGGGCTTTTGTTAGAGAATTTACTGTATAAGGGCGTAACATGTGGTTAATTTGTACTGTAATTTAAGGAGGGAATATTGAAAATTATAGTGAGATTAGTGCATATATTTACTGAAAAAATACATACAGTATTTTATAATGTTTGTGTTTTATTGGAACTTGTTCTCAAACAATTTAAATTAAAAATATTGTATTTTTGAAACAGTTGTGTTCTAGCAATACTTTATTTCACTTCCAGTAATTGTTTCAATCCCTTCCTTATACTAGTTACACTAGGGGCACACCTCCCCCCGCCCCCCCATCCAAGTGCAGCTGTACGACATTAAAAACCAAAGTCCAAATTATAGCAAAATAAACTTGAAAAAAATATGAAATGCATGTACAGTACTGTGCATAAATAACTAAAGAAATGACCAAAAATTAAAATCAACTTACCATATTGCCTGTGTAGGGTTGTATGCCATCCAAAATCTTGATTTGTTTCCATGTTTTTCATGAAAACACTTTGTCCCTGCAAGATATATACTGTAGTCATCATGACTAATGAGTAGAATGGTTTTTTTTTATTTTTTTTTCTAAAGATAAATTTGCTAGGGTCCTTGGCAACACTGTCACCATCAGAGCACCATTGTGTGAACAGGTATTTGGATGCAATAATTATGTTCACAGTAAATTTAATTTATAGTTTCCTCTTCTGTTACAGGGTTAATGTAATAAAATGCAGTGCCGTGGGGTGTAATAAATCTTTCACAACAGTAGCTGAACATGCAAGTCACCAGCGTGCCTGTCACACCCATGTCTGTTCCATGTGCAAGCAATCTCTTCCAGCACATCACCTACTTGACCTCCATCTCTTAGAAGTTCATGACACACTCTTTCAGCTTATGGCAACAAGAAAGCCCATGGTGAGTATCATGTCTTTATTTTTTATATGACTCCTACATTAACATCAACTGAGCCCTATTCTCGCAGCATTATAATTATGATACTTGTCGTCCCAGCCAACTATATGCTTCTTCCTCCCAGTCATTCATATCCTTCTTCCTCCCAGTCAATGATATGTTTCTTCCTCCCAGTCAATCATATGCTTCTTCCTCCCAGTCAATAATATGTTTCATTCCTCCCAGTCAATGATATGTTTCTTCCTCCCAGTCAATCATATGCTTCTTCCTCCCAGTCAATCATATGCTTCTTCCTCCCAGTCAATGATATGTTTCCTCCTCCCAGTCAATGATATGCTTCTTCCTCCCATTCAATGATATGCTTCTTCCTCCCAGTCAATCATATACTTCTTCCTCCCAGTCAATGATATGCTTCTTCCTCCCAGTCAATTATATGCTTCTTCCTCCCAGTCAATCATATACTTCTTCCTCCCAGTCAATGATATGCTTCTCCTCCACAGTGTGACTCTCTGTCCTGCTCTGTTTATGACAATGACTCATTACTCATTAGTCTTAAAAATAGAATGAATATTGTTTTTCTATCCCTTATTTGAATTTATTTTACCTTCGTTTATTTGTACAGCCAGATTTATTATTCTTGTAAATAGTGCTGACTGTTTATACATAGGGCGTGTAAATAATACAAGATGCAGCGATGTGTGATAGTTAAGGAAAGTGAAATTGAAGAATTAAATAAAAGATAAGTTAAGGAGGGCAGTGGTGTGAAATGTTTAATCATTTAATGTTTAAATCATTCCCCGTGCAGTATCAGTGCTTCTTGGAAACTTGTTCTGAGAAATTCAGCAGTCCTGCAGAGAGGAAGACTCACTGTATAAGCATACACAAGTACCCTAAAGACTTCCGCTTTGACATGACATGGAGGAAGTCAGAAAAGAGCAAAAAAAGAGGTGGAATGAGCCAAAAGGAAGTACCGGTAGCCATGGATTGTGAAGCAACAGGTCCAGCAGATACAAATGCTCAAGAACAAACATTACCTGAAAATGTTGCAACCAATGAAAATAATATTAATGCTGATGTCAGTAACAGAAGAAAACTTAAAAATAAAATCCCTAATTGTGTATCCTTTGGTGTTGGAGTTACTAGAGGATTTGTTCGTGGGAATCGAGGCAGAAGAGGACATAAAAGAAGTGGTGGTACTCACTGGCATCAGAAGATGCGTCCTGCTAACTCTGTCAAAACTAATATTGAAGAAGTTAGTATGAAAGACTTAGAACAAGCACTATGTACTGAATAATTGATTCCCTGATTGACATTTTATTTTTTAGAAAAGGTCGTTAATATTGAAATTTAAAGTCAAATTGTAAAAGATTGCTGAGAAAGTAACTGTTATAGTAGGATAGACAAAACAGTGTAGAATGCTGTCCCTATTTTTGTTTAATTATGATTTTTTTCACATCTACTGTATTTATGTGATACAACCCTAGAAATTTTTCCAAAGGACTGTTTATTTTGCCAGATAATGAAACAAGTCATGATAGTATTTATAAGACTATTGCATATAACGCTGTTCATTAGAAACTGGTCTGCTTTTAATAGTAAGACTAATTTCCCATTCTCCAGTTTTCTGTGCTGGCAGAGTTTACAATTTAATGTAGTTAAGCAGTTTTTCATACAAGGTGACAAAAAATATTTTGTTTCCTCTAAACCAGTGGTTCTCAACCTTGTTTGCCCCATGCACCCCTTGCACCATATGTCAGAATGTCATTCCCCCCTCCTTTCCAAGATTGTCTGCCTCAAAAAGTGCATTCCAAATAATAGGCATATAATACTGAAAATCCTTTATTTTTTCCATATTAGTACATATACATTTACAATTTTACATGGATTATTTTTATAGTGGAGTTTTACAAATTAAATGCCAATTGAAAATGTTGATGGATTTATAAAACTTGAATAAAACAAAATAGTTTTTTATATTTATCATGAATTACTTAGCAGACCAAACTAAAGCATAATGCAAAAAACAAAAAGTTCAATAGAATACCAGGATATTGTAAATTTGTAATTAATTTTATTCAGATGAAGATTGCAGTCAATGAGAAACCTGTGATTGTTTTTTCTTCGCCAATTCTGGGATTCGCGGAGGAGTGCTTCAAAGGGCACAACGCAGGTCATTTTCTACCTCTAATCTACTACGTTGCTTCGTTTTAATTTGCAACTGAGTTGAAAAGCCTGACTCACAAAGAGGGGGAATTCCCCCCTGGTTGAGAACCCCTGCTCTAAACAGTAATAACTGATGTTTGGACAACAGTAGGAACAGTAAACCCTCGATAACTCGACACATTAGCCTTGCCAAGTTATCCCAAATTCCGACTTATCGAGGTACTTCCCCCCTCCTACAAAAATACAACAATGAAAAATTATTGAACCATATACTGCATGTGTACATGTAATTACTAAATGTAAAAAGATAACTCTTACCAGCACTGCAGACAAAGAATGAAGCATCATAGTAGCATGACACAGATGCATAGTAGGTGACAGAGATATAGTAGGTGACACAAAGGCAAGGTAGGTGACAAGAGGCATGGTAGGAGACGCAGGTGGCCAAATATGCCGAGATTTTCCCAGATAATTTTATATATCTCGGCATTTCCCGAGTTATACTATAATACATTCTGAGACCATGTCCATGTCGAGTTATATGAAATTCCGAGTTATCAAATGCTGAGTTATCGAGGGTTTACTGTATGTGTATTACTGCCTGATACTGTATATGGATGATTTTATATAGGATGACTTTATATTGTAACTGTCTTTAGAAACTAAGAAATGGTTTGTGGGTTAGTATTGTATTCATAGTTGGAGGTCTTCCAAGATTATAGACAGTGCCAGATTTAGGTCTGTGAGGGCCCTTTGTAGGCCATATTATTTAAAGACGAAAGCGGGACCCGTTCCAACATCCCCGACCTCTGAGCTATAATTAAAGATTATTTCGTCTCCCCCGGAATGGTATTGGAAAATGTGGGGATAAGTGCAGGGAGTGCAAGTGTACCCTGACCAAGATCCCGCTTTGTATTTTTTGCATTAATTCCATGAAATATAAATATAAAATGAAAAGTTATTCAAGAAATATGAAACTGATGTAAGTGAACCTACAAAAAATATGTGGAATCCCTTAGCACTGTATTGGGCAATTTATTGTTATTATTATTATTTTATGAACACAAGTTTACCCTCCAGAAATTGGGAAGATGTAAACACTGCTTGGCCACCACACCGTAAGCTGATGGACAATTCTGGAAATGATTTTATATTAAATTGAAACTAACGATGAAATATTGAACATAGTTGTATATTATAATAATTATTATATGATAGCTGGCATGTTTTGATGATGTGCAGGATGCAAGAGAGTATCTTATTAAGCTTAATGAACCTTAGCCAGAACATGTTAAGAATAATGATAACATTTCCAAGGGCAATTGCAATTTTACATACTGTTGGAGTTTCCAACTTGGTTAAAAGTAAGAATAATTAGATGATCAATAAGACAAATTCAGCAGCAATTTATGTGTAAATACTAGTAGTTTTTGTTATTATTATTATTATTATTATTACAGCAATCCCTGTTGAACAAAAGGGTTAGGTTCCATTAAAACACTTTTGTTAGGTGGATTGCGTTCATCAAAACCATTTTTCTCCTTATAAAATTAATGTAAAAGGGGGCATGTATTCCTGTACTAAGCTCTGTGATAGAATAATATACTGTACTAAGCTCTGTGACTAATTGCAACACTTCAAAATACCTGTACTGTAGATAAAAAAATAAAACATGTGAAACATAAAGGTACATAAACAGAGTTGTCAATTGTTTGTGGGAATATTAATTCATTCACAAGTAATGCATCATTTATATAATTTGTTTATCACTGAGCCTCTCACCATTTTCAAATTAGATTTTATACAAGATATGTATTCTGTATTTCTCCCATACGTACACCTGACAACAGGAGTGGGTAAGGGGAGTGAGTGACCCCTAGTTGAGTGTCATTTGCAATTGTAACTCTCCTCGCTCCCTGCCATATTTCACTGGATTTACTGTTATTATTAGTGTTTACTGATAGAATAATGATTAATCATGGCAATGTAGTCAGGTTAGACTCGTCACTGTGAGGTGTTATGGTTGTTTTCAACTCGTATGTTCGGGTAGATATACGTAACTTTCTAAATTTATTTTTACTCAGTTACATGCACAGACCATCCTACATACATATTGTGAAAAAAGTAAAAGAAATGATTATCCTAAGGGCAAAGACATAAAGAGAATATACATCTCGTTGCACATGAGTTATCTGGCTCAGTGAGGGAGGGAAAGAGGACACAGAGTGTAGAGTGGGGGCATTGCTAGGGAGACAGGGGAGGCACCTACCAGCTGGTAGGTGCCAGGGAATGTATGCAAATGACAACTGTGCTAAACTTTCATTTGGCATTTATTTCCTTTTTAGCAATACAGTATTTTTTGTTGTACAATAATGTATCATGAATGACAGTCATGGTAAAATGAGTGGGAGAGGCAGAGTATCGGTGAGTTGCAGGAAGGTGGGAAGTGGGTGGGAGGCAGTGGATGTTGTGCTGGTCTGCTTTGGTTAAAACAAATCCATCTCTGCATCACTGAAATTGTGATTTAGGTGGTGATAATAGAGGTAGTGGTGATTATGGGGCTGGTGGTGGACAGGGAGATTGTGGTAAGTCATGAGGAGATGATGAGTCAATCGGTTTGTTTGGTAACACTGGCTGTACCAATGCCAGACACAATTGAACAGCTGGTGTCTACCCACAAAATTGAGTGTAAGTATAAATGAACAACGCCTTATTCCTTGTACATTACGTTGGATAAATTTTAAATTATGGAGTGAGAATTAATAAACAATGTACAATACTGTACAATATTGTACTATCATGAATGGCAGTCATAGTAGAATGAGTGACGGGCAGAGTGTCGGTGTGACTCGGTGGGTGGGAGGGAGGGAGGAAGGTGAAATTATGATTTAGGTGATGATAATAGAAGTGGTGGTGGTGATGGTGGTGATCATGGAGCTGGTGGTGAGAAAGCAGAAAGGTGGGGGTGACTTACTTTTCGTAATAGTAGAACATTCTTTCGTTAATCGGCAAATGGGTAGTAAAAACTTGCTTTCGTTATATTGGGGATTAACGTTCAATGGGGACATACTGTATTTTATTATTATTATTTTTATTACTGTATTGTTATTAGTATATTATTATTATATGACCTTATAATGAAAATCTGACATACATTAATATTTCCATTAGCTGGAATCCCTCTTAACTGGAACTCTCCGAGAGCCAGAATTGAAATTTTCTGGAAAATTCCGAGGATGGGGGAGTTTTTTCCGGGTTTGAGAGATGGTGTAATGTGCCTGCACTTTGACACTTCAGTTATGCAGAGAGATTAGAGCCCCTGCAACTGCCTAGCTTATGCTACAGACGGGCAAGGGGTGACCTAATTGAGGTATATAAACATCTTGAAGGGTACTACTCAGTTGAGTGTCCATACCTGGAGCTGGCCGATACCTGCCCCACAAAGGACAGCTCAAAGTTGAAAAAGCCACAAGTCCAGAAAACTGTGAAAGCCAACTTTTTTGGAGTGAGAATTGTGAACTCTTGGAACAACCTGTCAGACTTGACCAACACTGGAGCAGGTTCAGATACATTCAGAAGCCAGTGCTTGACTAGTACTTGCCAAAAGTGTGTATCAAGAGATGTGACTGACTGCCCAAGCGGCTAACGAGCCAATTGGTGGCGAAGAGGATAAAGGTAAAAGTAAATGAGCGTCGGGCATACCAACTGTATATGTAGATATTAATGTCTCCCCACTCTTGCAACCGTACCAACAGATCCTGCAACAAGCTGCCTGGGCGGGAGACTTCAATTATAATTATAATGTCAACAAATGTGGGGAAACCCATGACCTCCCGCGGGGATACAGTTATGAGCCCCACTTTTGACCTTTAACAATATGGCCTTGAGCTCCACACTACTTAATTTTAGTAACACACCCACACGCTTATATACACCCACCCCTCTCTCCGAGATTGCTAACTACTGTATCTACAACAGCAGAAAATCTAACTAGTCAGTGATGTAATAAATGTAAAGAAGTTTGATTTTTTATTTTACTTTCTATACATATTTAATGTTGGTGCCCCTGAACACTCCTAAATCTTTGCACTGTTCACAGGTGTTATAAAAGATAGGTTGTCATTCAGTAGGTAGTAGGAAGGTATTGGAAGCATAATGTGTTGTCTAATGGTAGACCCTGCTGCCATATGGCATCACGAAAATTGTGACCAAGTCCCAGGTTGCTCATCTGACTTTCTGCCTCATTTACACACAATTGCCGGGTCTCAATTGTTTCTCTTACTTTGACAACACAACATACATAATGTACAGTATATCGTTTCTCGCTCTTGATTTATTTTTCATTTATATATTTATTTATGGTTGTTATTATTATTATTATTATTATTTTTTTTTTTTAATTTTGATCAATTTTTATTATTATTAATTATAATAACAATAATAATAATAATAATTATTATTATTATTATTATTATTATTATTATTACTTGTATTATTATATTTTTGCCCCCCAGACCCTGATGTGGGTCAGTGACCTGTGCTTGGATGGGCTAATACCTGTAATAAAAAAGAAAAAGAAGTTCCTCTGGTACAGTACTGCACATGATTTACTTCAGTTATTTACCCTGGTCTCCTGAGTACTGTCTGCTCCTCTTTACAATCTTATCATCAGTTTATTTATGTGATGTGTTTTTTCATGTGTGTGTGTGTGGTCTCCATTATGTTTAAAAAGTACGGGACAGTCACTCGGTGTTCTCTCTTGTAGTATTAATTTTGAGCACACCTTTGATAGAGAATGAAGGGTTCTTACAGACTCGCCAGTTTGACCGTATTTCAGTTGAAAATTAAAATTCTTATACACTAGTCAACCATCACAGAATAAATGCAAAGTAAGGCAATGTAAAACTTGTTGCTGAGGGTTTTAGAGGGACAAATGATTGTTTGTGTGGGCTCATCATTTTGGAGTTGTAAAAGCCCTTATATTTAATTTGCAAGATTTTTTGAGGCCCAGGAATACGTTTACACTTTCCCCATAAAAAGTCATGGTAGTACAGTAGAGCAGCTTTCAACAGTCTCCAAGATGCTTGTACCATATATACAGTACTTTCAATGTCACATCTCTATCTACTCTATGATATAATTATATAAATCCTTGAATATCATGCAAGTCTTTCCCCCTTATACAAAAACTCTTCACTTATGTTCATTAATGCAAAAATTTGATTAACACATTCTCCCATCTTTATAGTACAGCTATAATATTAGGAATTAACTTGCACATTTTACCCAATTTAACTCACAGTTGAGAAGTTACCATACCGCATGTCCTTACAATTCGCGGATTTTTAATTTGTGGCCCTCGATTATTCACTACCAGGACAGGGAGCGAGTGAGTTTTATGGCATCCCTGCAAGGTGTTCACCGACTGGTTTCACAAATGTTTTGTGAGGGAGGTCAAGGATTACCTGCAGGAGAAAGGCCTGGAGTTTAAGGTCCTTCTCGTGATTGAAAACTGCCCTGGCCACCCCGAGGCCCTCAAGGTTGCAAACAAAAATGTCGAGGTGAACTTTCTGCCTGAGAAGACATCATCATTGCTCCAACCATTCGACCAGGGAGTCATTGCTGTCTTCAAGGCCAAGTACATGACCTAGCCTTGGACAACGATACACTGGATGGTGCTGAGTCAGTGTGGGAAATGTGGAAAAAGTTCTCCATCACAGTTTGCATCTCCTTCATCAAGCAGTGCCATGATGACCTGACAACTCTGTGTTAACTCATGCTTGAGGGCCTTGTGGCCAGAGGTGGTGAATGGCTTTGCTGGCTTCTCCACAATCGACAAGGATGTGCACCACATCGTCCAGCTTACCCGTCAAGTGGGAGGTGAGGGGTTCAACAATCCTCAGGAGGAAGAGGTGCAAGAGGAGTTCCTGGGTCATGATGAGGAAGAGCTGGTCGAGCTTGCCGAGAAGCAGCGTCGTGAGGATAAGGAGGAGGAAGAAGGTGAAGTGGAGGAGGTACCTACCTTAACCTTCACAAACCTCAATAAGGGCATGCTGTCTTGTAGGGCAGCCGTGGACTATTTTTTTTTTTACATTGATCCCTCTATCGAGAAATCTTTCAACTTCAAGAGAGGGATGGAGAAGCTCGTGGCTCCTTATAAGGAAATACTAAAGGAACTCAAGCGGCAGGCTGCCCAGCCTCCAATCTCCATGTTCTTCTTGCCTTCGTCCACTCCAAGCCCTACACCTACACTTGCATGAAAGCCTCAGCCTCCTGTTCATGTTCCTCCTCCTCCTGACTCTGACTCCAATATGGATGAACCTCCTCCTGCCACTCCTAGCTCTCCTCTGCCTCTTCTTCCAAAGCAGGTGAGGAGAACTTGTATCTCCTCTACCTTCATCATCACCCATCATATTTCACCATTTTCATCATGATATTCATCAGTGGCAGGGGAGAGGAAAACGGGCTCTACACAATCATCCAGCATGGACTGGTGAGTGTTAATCAATGTTTTTTTATAAAGAGTTATCAATTTTTGTTTGTGGGAATATTAATTCATCAACTCTGGTAATGATACAATGTTTATTATTATGTTATCGTATGAAAATGAATAGTTTATATAATTTTTTTTATCACTGAGCCCGTACCATTTTCATAGTAGACTACAAAATATGTTTTTCTCCCATACGTACGCCTGACAACGGGAGCAGTAAGGGAAGCGAGTGACTGCGTTTATTATTTAGCGTGTTGTCTGCTGTTGACTCTCCTCACTCCTTGCCATATTTAACTGGATTTACTGTTATTAATAGTGTTTATTGATAGAATAGGGCTTAACAGGGATTAACATGGCATTGTAACTAGGTTAGCTCATCATTGTAACCACCAGGCTACTGGGCCAAGCTGTGAGGTGTTATAGATTTTTTCAACTCGTATTTTTGGGTAGATATACATAACCTTCTTCATTTATTTTTACTCAGTTACATGCACACACCATCCTACATACATATTATGAAAGAAGTATACAGTATTACAGTACACCACAATTACTGACATCCTTCATGTTGGGTTGGCAATATGGCTATGAAAGAAATTCTGTAAGTTTGATCTACAGCTCATCCCCGACTTGCGACCTGCTTGACTTACGTCCACCCGCACTTACGCCTCAGTTATACCAAAATTTGGTCAAATTACGTATTTTCAAGTCCCAAAGTCAGTGCACAGACAAAATTTTCATCTGTAATTCACTTTAAAATGGCTGGTAAGCTTAAAAGTGAGTGTTTTGTGGTGCTGAGAAGAAAAAGAAACTCCCATTTTTTATTTTCTGTGTATTATTTAAGCATTTCCGACTTACGACCATTTCGTCTTACGACCTGGATGTCGGTCCCTAACTCCGTCGTAAGTCGGGGAGCAGCCGTACTTATCAACCCAGCTGGCGCTCGGATGCCATTCGTTCTAGACATTAATTTTTATGAGGAAAAAAAATGATATATGGCAACCCAACCAAGCCAACTTTAATAGAAAAGCATGGGGTTGACTTGAGGGTAGACTCACATTTTTTCTACATTTCGATATAATGTATGTTGTTATCTTGTTTCTGATTATTTGTGAGAGGATTTTCTCATTATTATTTATTTGTATGTGTTTTGTGTGTGTGTATGTGTTTATACACACATACAGTACAGGTAAATGAAATAATTGTCCTAGGGGCAAACACATAAAGCAGGGGTTCTCAACCGGGGGGAATTTCCCCCCCTCAGGTTTTCAGGGGGGGAAAACTGATACTAATATGGAAAAAATAAAGGATTTTCAGTATTATATGCATATTATTTGGAATGCACTTTTTGAGGCAGACAATCTTGGAAAGGAGGGGGGAATGACATTCTGACATATGGTGAAAGGGGTATATGGGGGCAAACAAGGTTGAGAACCACTGACATAAAGGGAATATGTACTGTATATATTTCTTTGCACTCGAGTAAAAATGTGCCCCCCCCCCCCTCCCCCGATCAGCAAATGATATTTGCGGATTTGGCTATTCATGGCCATTTTGAGACCCAAATCCCCGCAAATTTTAAGGGCATGCTGTATTTTACGGCATATAAGACGCACGACTATGTGAGACGTTCCCCCCATTTTAGCAGGGAGTATTTATGAAAAAACTTTTGTGTGGATTTTTCTCCAATAGCCATAGTTTCTTAAAATAATATATATATAGAACCAGTAAATGTGAAGATAAACACAAATAATGCCAATAAATAAGTTACAAAAAGAAACTGTACTGTACATGTATTGCCAAACCAGTAAATAAAAGCCAAATGAAAGTTTAACACAATTGCCATTTGCATATGCGTACTGTACTGTACTCCCTGGTTCACCATCGCAATAGAAACGCTACCTTCGCCTATTCCCTAGCAACGCTCCCCCTCCCCCCCACACGCCTCCTCCTGCTCCCCCACTGAGCCAGCTAACCCGTGTGCAAAGAAATGTACACATATTCCTTTATGTGTTTGCCTTTAGGACAATTATTTTGTTTACTTTTTTCACAATATGTATTTAGGATGGTGTGTGCATGTAACTGAGTAAAAATAAATGAAGAAAATTACGTATATCTACCCAAAAATACAAGATGAAAAACAACCATAATACCACACAGTTTGGCCCAGTATCCTGGTGGTTACAGTGATGAGTCTAACTTGGCTACAGTGCTGCCAGCGATGTTAACAGATGCAAAAGTGAAAAGAAAGTTATTTGTAAATCTTCATTTTTATCAAGTATTTGTAGATCTAAAAATAAATGTTTCAGGTATGGCATTAATAGAGTGTAATGCTTGTAAGAGTTCAGAAATAGTTACTGCTTAGCTACCTCTGAAGAGTTGGGTGTCTGCCATACGGATGTTAATCGTCTCAGGTTATCATCACAGTAGTTATAAATCGAGCTTTTATAATTACAATACAAAATGTTTTTAATTAAATATAATAATAATAATGTGTTTAAGTAAGCAATCACAGATTTTAATTCTGGAGTTTTGTTAGGTAGAATTTAGCCTATTGGAGACAGCAACTGGGAGGATTCATTAGCTCACTGGATACCGCAACAAATAAGTGTCTTATATGCCGTAAAATGCGTTAATATATAACAGTTCCCTTCCGTTATCAGAATGCGTATATTATTTTTTGGCTACGGGTAATGAGTAATAATGGTGATATTTTTGTTCCTGGGAAGTGGCATCCAGAACACCAACAGTACAGTACAATACTGTATTACAGTGCATAAACTATACACTGCTGTTAGTGTAACACTGATTTTACTTGTAATAATATAAAATTTCTTGACATTTTAAATAGCATATCAAGTGTTATTAAGTTAATACTGACTATTTACATAACAAAAAATTACAGTGTGAAAATCAATACAAAACCCATCAGAAGTTTTTTCTTTTTTGGTTCATACGTTTAGGAAATTCATCTGAATAAAATTTCCCAAATATACAAATGTCCTTTATTTTTAACACGTATTCAAAGATTATATATATATATATATATATATATATATATATATATATATATATATATATATATATATATATATATATATATATCGAGGATGCACAGAATAGCTAACAACAGGTATGATACATGGTATGAAATGAACATATGTACAAAGTGTTCTCAAACCTGATATAAGAATATTGTAGGAGTTGTGTAAGGAGTCATACGAACAACACATTCAAGAACTTAGCTTGGGACTACAGTATTTGATTCTCAAGGTTGAGCCTTGACAGCTTCTTAGCAAGGAAGGCCCACTTCAACTACAGTTTGTAAAAAGGGTAAATGGAAATGTTAGGACATGGGTGTGTGTCAATGTTGATTATTTACATTTTACAAAACATGTTATTAACAAGTTCTTGGGCATAGCAATTTGTGATTCCTAATTACTGTGCCATGAATACATCAGCCACAGCAGTTTTAGTGTTTCTGATAAATTAAATTCAGACACTGAAGCCCTATTTACTGTAGTATAGTATTATTGAAAAAAAGGGATGAATAAGTAGGTGTTTGATCACATTAACTCACTTGAGTACAGTACAGATGAAGTTTAAAGATCTGGGTAGCCATAATTTGTACTATTCTGTATATTCTACGGTAGCACTTTTAATTTGATTTTAAGATTCCTATTAAAATTTACCAACAGCGCAAATGCAGTGTCACTGTAATTTTGTGTGTAGAGAATCCTCATAATGCAGCTTTCTACATTCCTTCATACAGCACTTGCATCTCTCACCAACATGGTCCCTCCCTCTTGTCTTCCATAATGTGATTTGAACTTTGCTTTGGTGTGCTTCTCCGAGTTACTATTCTCGGTTCAATAACTCAAGAAGATTTCACAGGTTTAAATTGAATTTCGTATGCAGCCTCATATCAAGAGTATTTAGGTTTAGCCCAATAACCATCATTCTCCATCTTTATATGCAAAAGTTATACTGTACTGTACCAGGGTAGTTCTCATCTAACTTTGAAATTATGGTGGGAGTCACGTCACCGAGGATAATTATTTTTTAACAGCCATTTCCCCATTTTACTCTTCATATCATGTATCATTTCTCCAACAGTCACTTGTCTCTCTTACTCTTTCTCATTTATTGCTTCTGATAATAGATTTGGAGCAAATAATTAACTTCTTAAAAAAAAAAAGGGTACTACAGGTAGCCGAATACAGTACTATAAGCTCACATGACCAAAGACCCTACAGTATTTCATTTCCAAGTACCTCTACATGTGCTGTACAGACAACAGAGCCTTGGACTGTTTTTGGTGGAATTACAAATACCTACAGTATTTAAAACAGGCACATTTCTAATGATTCTGTCTTCTTGTACAGTACTGTATCTCTGTTGTTCCTCTGTGAGGGTGTATGTGTGTGTGTGTGTATGTCCCAATAGGTGAGCAGGGGCAAAGTATGCTTGTGTGTAATAGCTATGTTTGTTACTGGATATTTGTTTGTGCTTGGGTGTCAGTGTTTGTGAATTTGTGCCTGTAAAATCCCATATTCTCCAAGTTTAATATGATGTTTTGTACTGGACTGTACATAATCTTGAAACTTTGCCACTTAATCAGATAAACAACTCATGGACTTAGATAAGACAAATAACAGCTCAAGGGTTAGTTTTGTTTACCACAAAGACATTTAGTATTAATTCCATGCTTACCATAGAACTGAAACCGAACTGATTAGTGATTCTTATACGTGAATGTTTGTCTTCTGTTAGGTGCCATGTGCTTATGTTGGGTGCATTCAATGTACTGTAGTACATTCTAATTATACAGTACTGTACTTGACGCATTATTGTCGCAAAATCCTTCACCCATTCATAATGAATTTGGTTTTATATTGAATACAGTACAGTACAGCAAATCATTGCATAAACTCTACATAAGAAGAGTTTGTAAATTGTTCAGAATTCATCAATATATTTACCTTGCAGATTACTGTACTTGAATGTATAAATTGCAGATTAAGAAAATAAAACGGATTAATTGCACCAGACTTTTTCCACCAAGCGTGGATGAGGTTAACTCAGTGTTAAAAATGGCATACAGTACACTATGTATAAATTTTATAAGAATGGTTCATTTATGTCTACTGTATATATATGGTAACGACAATTGATTTATTTGCTAACTTAAACAGTAAAGCTGACATTGAGATAAATTTTCCTGTTTGTGATTGTATTTGTGACATTATGTTGATGTTATGAACACATCAGCTACATGCCACACATACTTAAAAATAATTATTTTTAGGTGTCCCAGATTTAAGAAAGACTTCTAGATATTATTGGGTGTACTCTATCTATTTATACCGAGAGACCATTACTGACTGTGGAAAAATTTGGACAGCTGTGTACTGCAATAAATTTTTAATTGACCTCAAAATGGTTTGCATTACTAAGCTGTGTCTATTTGATCCACTCACATGCTTATTTTATTTTCATTTACTGTAAAAATAAATTTCAGATCACACTAGATAAAATAAGTGTGGCTATTCTAGTTGTCATAGCCCAATTTAAGATGCACCTTTATGATGGCATAGTCATGAACTAACCAAGATGATAAATTATTTCTCTCATCAGTCCAGCTCTCAGTTTAATCTCATATGTATAAAGTCCCTTGAAAACTATTTTACTTAAATACTGTTCAGGCACTTACCCACATGAGAACTACAGGTATTCTATTTTCTTTATGCTAGTATTGACCTACACACCACTACAATATCTTAATTTTCTCTTGGTGCTGATCTAAATCCTTAAAAGTAGAATTTGTTTTTGTTTATTAACTCCCAAACCCCTACCATTCTTCATCTTCCTCAGTACACATTACACATACAGTTTTCCTTTTTTACCAATTCTCACTTCTTCTATTATTGTACCAATATTTCCTGCCTCTCATACATACATACATATAGTAATTACCTATGTATATAATTTCATTTTATTCTTGACATTACCGTATGTTGGGTTTGTTTGGTGTTATTTTTAGTATTTTGTACCACATTTTCCCTCGACTTCAAAACCCTGCCCACTTTAAACAAGTGATATTGTTGATAATTTTATCAATTAAAATACTCAAAAAATATATTTTTCCAATGGAAATGCCATAGAAGAAGTGTCTTAGAATAGTCTGAACTATATGAAAATTTAGTTTTTAATTAAGAAAATGAATTGGGCCCACTAATGCAATAATACCTTAATTTTTTTCTAAATGTTGTTTGGATGACAGTAAGAAAATCGAAATGACAATGCACAGGTTAGGAAGTTATACTCTTTCCACGCTAAGCAGAGGTGGAACTGATATTTAAGGAAAAGGAAGAAGGGAAATTAAAGAACATCACTATCAGAAAAGAGGATGTTCTTAAGAAGATAAATAAACTAAAGAAAACAAAATCCCCAGGGCCGGATGAAATTTTCCCTCGAGTCTTGAAAGAGTGTAGGGAACAGATTAGCGGACCCCTCGTAAACTTATTTACAAAATCATTAGACACTGGAGTTGTGCCAGACTTGTGGAAACAGGCAAATGTAGTACCCATTTCAAAAAGGGAGACAGAGCATCAGCGTCAAATTACCGGCCGATCAGTTTGACGTCAGTAGTGGGGAAATTTCTTGAATCATTTATAGCAGATAGCATCCGATCGCATCTAGAGAAAGGCAAATTAATCTACGACTCTCAACATGGGTTTACAAAGGGAAAATCTTGTCTAACAAATCTGCTAACATTTTTTAGGAAAGTCTTCGAGGTAGTAGATAATGACGAAAATTACGATGTTATTTACTTAGACTTTAGCAAAGCATTTGACAGAGTACCGTATCAGAGGCTTCTGAGAAAAATTAAGGCCCATGGTATCGAGGGGAAAGTTTTAAATTGGATAAAATCATGGCTCACCGATAGAACGCAGAGGGTCAGCGTAGATGGTGTTAAATCTGAGTGGGGCCGTGTAACCAGTGGGGTTCCCCAGGGGTCAGTACTAGGCCCACTCTTGTTCATAATCTACATAAACGATTTAGATACTGGGATCAGCAGTGACATAAGCAAGTTTGCGGATGACATCAAAATTGGGCGGCAAATTAATTCAGGGCAGGATGCAAATGCATTACAGGAGGATCTAAATAAACTGCAGGGGTGGTCTGAAAAATGGCAAATGAAATTCAACACCAGCAAGTGCAGCGTACTTAATATTGGAAGAACAAATACTTATTATGTATACAGCCTTAACAACATCAACCAAGAGAAGTCGACTTGTGAAAGAGACCTAGGGGTACTTGTAAGCCCGGACCTACGGCCTAGAAAACAGTGCGTTAATGTTCGAAATAAGGCAAACAGAGTATTAGGTTTTATATCTAGAAGTGTAAGTAACAAGAGTGCAGAGGTCTTATTGCAACTATATCTTGCGCTAGTCAGGCCGCAGCTCGATTATGCGGTTCAGTTCTGGTGCCCCTATTATAGAATGGATATAAATTCACTAGAGTCGGTGCAGCGAAGAAGGACAAAAATGATTCCGGGACTTAGAAACCTTCCATATCAGGATAGGTTAAAGAAACTTAACTTGCATTCCCTAGAAAGACGAAGAGTGCGGGGAGATATGATAGAAGTATTTAAGTGGGTGAAAGGAATCAATAAAGGGGATATAGATAAAGTTCTAATAATATCCGAGCAGGATAGGACTCGGAGCAACGGATTCAAGTTGGATAAGTTTAGGTTTAGGAGGGAGATAGGAAGAAACTGGTTCACAAATAGGGTGGTGGACGAGTGAAACAAGCTTAGCAACTTTGTAGTAGGTGCGGGAACTCTGGAAAGTTTCAAAAGGAGGCTAGATAGATTCATGGATGATGGAGAGTGGTAGTAACTCTCGACAGGAGCTGCCATGCACAGGCCAACCGGCCTATTGCAGACTCCTTATTTTCTTATGTTCTTATGTAAGCTGGCCTATAGGCCATGCCTCTCTTCTATATTAATAGCTGATTGGTTCAAAGAAAATTCAAACTAAATGTGTTCACAATTGGTAAGCAGACCTGTTATTATCTAAAATATAGTTAAATATATGGATTATTAAAATGCAAATCATTTCAAGGCATTAAGCACTTCAGAGAGGATGTTAGAAAATTTAAAATATTTATTATAAAGGGTCGATATAGATACACTCTTATTTATGTGCAGTCCTGGGGGAGGTAAAACGCTCAGGAGAACCAATAAGACGAGGGGTGGGGCTTACGGGCCATCTTAGCGTGGAAATACTATAGGTGAGGTTAGGTTAAGTTCTAATAGGTTCTGAGCAGTCTTGCTTTCATTTACGTATTCAGTATCATGCAAATAGTATCTCCAGAAATTTTGGTTAAATTCCATAAGTTATTTCTGGTGCTAACGGTCTCCTCCACCTTTACCAAGTTCTGGAAAGGATGAAAAAATACTGTCTAGAGAAGAAATGAGTCAAAGTACTTTAGTTTGATTATTTTTTTTCTTTGGGGGGGGGAGAGAAATAGAGCAGTAAAGAAAATTCCCTTACTTCAAACAAGCACCATATTGGCATACTACAAGCCAATCAGCAGCCTGGGATGAACTAAACACCTCGGTTCAGCAGCTGAACCAACGTGTTTAGCCGATAGGCTGAACTTCAGCCAATCAGCAGCCTGTGTTGAGACATACCCCTTGGTTCAGCCAACCATGTCACATTAGATCCCACCACCACACACACCCTCAATACACTGCCTCCCTTCCTCACTGTTTTTTTCTTCCTTTTTAAGTACGTATATATATTTTTAATCAATCCCCCCTCCATGATTAATCACAGCTAACTGCATTTTACTAAACATTATACAGAAATTATAAAACATGGTATTTTGTGAACAAATTACAATATTAAATCTTCAAGTTTATATAAAAATAATGTAAGCTGATTATGTTTTAAATACAATTTGACATTCGAATTATGTCCAATACAGTACAGTAACTTGAATTTTGGTACATTTTTATGTAATTTTACTGTAACTTTGCAATCTTAATATACAGTACTTGTGCTGCACAGGTACAATATTCTCAAAATGTCTAAGGATGGTGATTGTACATAAGGAAAAGTTGGCACAGCATAAGATGCAAGGATGAGGACTTTATTTCAATCTGTCCATTATTATTGCAAAAGATTTATCTACAATTATAACCTTTATTAAAAATTAATTTTTACTTGGGTAAAGTTAATCCTCAAAATACACAAGACTTATATGCAGCTGTCTGTATGAGACTCCTACAATAAACTACACACATTGGATCATATAAAGCTGAAGACCTTGTTTTACAGTCTTTTAGTGTTCTTACAGAAATGTAATCTGACTGGTGTTAGCTCAGAGCAATCTTTTAGTTACTGTATCCAATTCTTGGAGGTACAGTACTGTACATCTTTATGTAGAACTGAAGTGTTAAAAATAAAGTTAGGTTTTTCACTTATTCTTCCTCCTTCCCTTTCATCTGTTAAGGATTTTGGAACCAATCATTATACTGTATGTGAGTACAGTACTGTACTTAGTCAGCAAATATCTACTTTGAACAAAATATTTGTTTTCAGTCGACTCCTCTCTAAAATTGGTCCATATGCAACTCACACATACATAACCATATACAGTATACAGTACTGTACTGTACCTAAACATTTACATTAAAATTCTCCCGCAATTTTTCATTTTGGTGCCAGTGCTCAAAGTTTAGAGAGGATTGATTATGTTGTTTTAGTTATTATACTATAGTAATATCTCTGTTAGCCAGAATCCTTCAAATCCGGAACTCTCCAATAGCTGGAATTGAAATTTTTTCAGAAAATCGTTCCCAATGCCGGATTTTTCCAGAATATTCCGACTTTCGGAATGATTTTCCAACTGGCAAATTTTCCGGAAAATTCTGAGAAAATTTTCCCGATACAGTACAGTACCTGGAAAATTCAAGAAAATTCTAGGGATGGGGTATTTTTTTCTGGGTTTGAGAGATGAAAATCAGGCACATTTTCCGGAAATTCTGAGAAAAGTTTTCTGGTAGCCAGAAAATTCCGGGGATGAGGGATATTTTTCCGGGTTCAAGAGATGGTGCAATGCGCAATTTCTGGAACCTCCAAGAATATTTTTCCATTACCCGGAAAATTCCAGGGATGAGGGCTTTTTTTCCGGCTTTGAAAGAGTTGGCTTGTTACCCGGAACTGCTCTGCACCAATTGTTCCGGCTAGCGGAAATATCACTACAGTATAATCATTTATCAGATTACGGATATTGTATCAAAATTACCGGTATACTTGCCGTATACTGTACAAATTCCTGATGTTTGAATACTGTACAGTAAATTGGGACTTTTGCTGTTTGTTACACTATTAAGTGCAGATTAAAACAATTCTATATCAGTTCAATAAGCCACAAAGACACTTCTTTATAACAGACGGGGTGAGTTTATGATAATGTATAAAGGTGTAGGGACATAAATTATGAACTGGTAGTTTCCCTCAGTACTGTATTGCACAAGAGACTCATCCATCATAATCAACACTTGTGAATATCAAATGTCTTCTTGTGTTTACTTAATTTGCATTTTGTTGTAAAAAGTTAGAGAGAAAGATATTCCAAATCTGTATTCAGTTTGACAATTTAAATAGAAAAGCTACCGTTTTACAACAAAATTAAACATTCAGAGAAAAAGCAATTGGTCTACTGTAGTAAAACCAATTATTAATCACTAGGTCATGTTACTTTGCCAGATGGAGCACCAAACATGTAGCATACCACTGTAAATATCTGTAGAATGTAAAGTTAATGTTCAATTATTAATTTACATAAATGAAATGAAATTATACAAAGTTTATTCAGCTGTTTAAAAAGCTTTGTCAGTATCGATGAATACATAACGGCCATTATTGCTCTTCTAATATATGAATTTCACAAAATGATTTTGTAAGCTGTCATTAGTTAGATGCCATGTGTGATGTGAGATGATATTTGTGTCTTATGATTCTTTCACTCCCATGCAGAAACACAAGCCAAGACACAACCCCTGTGTTCGCCAGACACAGTGACACAACAATTAATATAGAGAACACACTCACTGCTTGGGCGGATACATCATTTGTAGAAACAATAAATACATCTCTCTACTTCTCAAAGTACAAAATTTTAGTTCCCTTGTGACAAACTATATACAGTATACTATAATGGGAATATCACAACTAGTCAAGCACATGGTAGCGAGTCTGACGAAGACTTAGGAAGGTCACGAGAGCTGTACTTATGTGCTGACATTTCAGTAGTGTGCCGAGTTGTAGCTAAGATTCCATTCACAGTTTTCTATGGTCAATCTATTATGGTAAATATAATAGTTTAAATATAATTGAACAAATATTTGAGTTTTGTTCAGATTCAATTCTCTAATGACAGCATATAAGTGCAGACCTTCCTGTTGATCCACCATGTTTAGGAATTGTCTTTGATGAGAATATCTATCAACAGGATTTAGCATCTTTATATAGGTAATTGTAATTTTATTATGTATACTGTATCTACTTGCATTAATGTAAGCTGGAAAATGTTATGAACGTACTAGGAATTATGACATTTAATAGTAAATTAATGGGTAATTATATCAGTTCATATATGTGTACAGTATGTTAAGTTTACAGCCAATAAAGGTTTAGGAGTTGGACATTATAGTTATCAATGGATGCTATGTGAATGTCAGAGGAGGTTACTTAAAGGTGTGGCTGTGTTAACAGCTCCTGTTTCTTATATTTGATCATCCTGCTAAGTAGAGGATGGAGTGAAGTATTGACTCAAGCCCAACATTTATATCTACATAGGTTACTAAGTTAATATTCTTATCAAAATTGTATTTTATAAGATTACCAAACCCTGTTATTGGAACACTCTCACTCTTGATCATAGCTCCATGTAGTCATAAGAGCCTCAACAAGATATACATAAAAAAATTATACAGACTGATGGTGAGAACAGATGACATATTAAAAAACATGACAGAGATTCATGACTTCTCGGGAAACGATATCACAAATTTTATTAGTCTTAATGGATTGTACATGAGCAGTGAAGTTTTTGCATTAGCTATATCCTCTCCATTAACCTAGCTTTATATTTTACTTCTTGAGTTTGTAATGTATAATAATGTACTCAAGGGCCAGCTTGAATGGAGTTCCAAATATAAAAACCACTTTTTTTGTTTTGCAGATAATACACTGGCTCAACACAGTAAATGATTAAACATAACTTTCTGGGTTATATTCTATGTAAAATTTCAAAATTTTGCTACACTGAAAAAATTTCACAGTTTCGATGATTGTTGATGATTTCAAATGAAGAGTTATTAGAAAAATTATGAAATTCTGAAATGCATGACTTTTTTATGGGACCAGCCGCGACATGCCATGTGCATGTTATTTTATATTAAATAGGTAAAGTTTCCAAAGTTAAGTCATCAAATCCACATCACTTTCAATGTATTTTTGGATGAAGAAAATGTTGACTGCAGTCTGGCTTGGTTAAGAAAAGAGCATATGAAGTGTCTAATACCATGGATGTTCAATACTAGTAGAAACCATTTATCAAAGAAGTTCAACGGCAAGTGTCGAGTATCACATATTATCAAGGTGTAGCGTCTCCACTTCATGGGCGTCTACACCACTCTCAGTCCTGCATTGCAGATTAAGACTGGGTGTGTGGATCATTCGAGGCTCCACCCTTGGGATTTCCCCTCTCCGAGAGTTCGATGAAGAATGAGCATCTCGAATATGTCCGTTGCTGTCAAAAAAAGGATCTTGACGAGACATTCCACCCCCAACCAGAGCACGATCTACACCTTTCTCTAGGCACACACTATGAGAACTTGATTTTCTGAAAGGCTGCATCTCACTTTGTGCCAATGCTTGACTAGAAAGCTCTTCCATACTACCATGGTTACACCTTCCTTCAAAGACAAATGGGGTCTCAAATGTTGGACGAGTATCTCTAGTTCCAGGCCTAGAGTCCTGTGGTCCTTTAGACACAAATGCTGATGCCTGGTGAGGCGTAGTTCTAGAGCGTCGCATCCCAGACAAAACACCTGAAAAGAAATAAAATAACTTCAGGTTGTGTCCAGTGTTTATCTTGGGTGTGACACTGACTACCCCATTATCTATGAATACAACCAATTATTTATTTTACTCTTACAAACCAGAGTAAAATGTAACTTAGCAAAGCAACACATAATAGAAGCTTTATATTAACTGTATTTTGTTACTGTATAGAATTTTAGCACCAGTTTTAACTTTTTTATAATCCTTTTAAGTCAAGATTATGTAAATATCAAAATATTTAAATAGTATTCTCTGTACTGACAACAAAACAAAATAATGCCAGTGATGAAATACAGGTATACAACACAACACATAGTTAAGATATACAGTACTGTACTCTGCTTTAAAACTATTATTCAGTGACGTTGACAGTATACAAGGCTACGGTACATCATTCAGTGGCGACAACGTAACTAAGTGTGAGGTACTGTACTGTACAGGAGGCATGACTAACATTTGAGTTTGCAAAAATTTATTATGTGTTGATTCAGTATATGATTTGATTCTTAAGTGTAAATTATTACATTACTGAGGTGCATCTGCAGTAAGGCGGTGTTTGGTGTTCCATTACTTGATGCCTATATCCCAATTTGGTAAGCATGTTTACTTTTACATGGTTTTTGTGGATACTTTTCAAGCTAAGATTGTTTTATATAAGTTAAAATGTAGTCCAATCATAGAACAAAAACTTATCTTCAAGGTTACAGATTCTAGTACCCTGTATTAATTAAATCCTATAATGCAGAAGCTCTTACGTATGTTTCAAATCTCTTGATTGTGAGGTTGACATTCAATTATCATTTTCTCCACATGAAAAAGAAGAGATTATTAAAAATTGGTAGAGGTACATACATTTTGCTTTAATATTATCTTTTATTTTATATGTTTGGATTTGTCTTTCAATTTGTTCCGAAATAGTATTGATGATTGTACAAAAAAAAAAAAAAGACGCTTTCAAAACAAATCCTCTCATATGTATATCCAAATGATTTCATTCTTTAGAGTACATTTAAAGAAAACGATATTTATTTGATCATTAAGATAGTCAAAGATACGTCATTATCCAGGAGCAATAATTACGGTGCATATCTACATTATTCTTTACTGCACAAATACTGTACAGTACATGTAGTACACTATTACCTTTTGGGTATGGTACCTCAGTGTGCAGTGTTGTTGATCATCTTCATGTACTGTAAAGTCTATTACAGTACAGTACTGTACTGTACTATACTATTGTAGAGCTTGAGTGATTGGCCAGAGTAACTAATAATGAATATATGTATGAATGAGTAATATATTTACATTCATACAGCAAATCTTTTAACGGATAATGAGCCAATAACTGAAAAGACCAGTTGATGAACAAGATACAGTACTTCATAGCGTTAACAATACTGTATGTATTTCGAAAGGCTTCTCTAAAATGCAAATGTGCATGTGCTCCAACACACACTCACACAGACACACACACACACACCTATGCCCCACACATACAAACACATGGTGACACTCATATATCTACAAATACACAGGCCAACATTACCATTTGAGCATACATACATATGCACATATGGTGTGAAGAGTAGTACTGGTTGTGTTGAGTCATCTGTTGGAGCTCCTCTACAGAAGTACAGTACAGTATAACTTGATGAGATGGTCCTCCTAACAGCTATCCACTCCCTATATAATGTTCCCCTATTTTCACCACAATTGTATGTCATGTTCTATCACTTAGTTTCAATCTTTACATTCTAAAAATTGTCTTTCACATGCTTCTTTTATTTTTTACCATCTTGACATCTTGATACCTGTACCAAGTTTATGATGTAATTTACAATATATGACCAAACTTTCACTGCTGGACCTTCACATATTCATTATGTTCTACGTTGCTCTTAAAATTTTCCCTTTAAAAATCGTGCATACCAATTAAAGACATTTTTTAAGATTTTGAAAATACCTGTACAGTACTGTACTGTAATTCAGAATTACAGCAAACAGTGCCTGCAATTTGTGATTTGATGCATTTGAAATCTTCTCAGATGGGGAGGCTCATTGTCAAGGTTGAAATCCCAGAAAACCATTCGACAGCAAACCGATTCATAATTTAGTTATGTCTTTATCATAACCAAGGCCCTGGAAGGGATCCTTGGAAACAATATCCACCATTTAAGGTAGAAAGCAATGAGTCATGACCTTTTATCAGCAAGTAGACATTGCACTTATCATCAGCAGAGGGTTAGGTCATAAGTGACCATTTCGGCAAAAACACTCACTTCCAGCCACTCCTTGTCAGTAACATCTTTTACACAGCATTAAGTGCTTCTATTTCCAACATTTCAGTACTCAAGGAGTTAAAGATAGACCCATATAGTCCCAGGCTTTAGTATTATTCAAGAAAATTTGACTTTTTTGTTTTTACATTTTAAGATTGTTTACAAATTGCAAACAATCCAATTTGGGTGATACCAGTGTGTTGGTGACCCTAACTGAATCAGGCTATATATCGAAAGGAATCTGATTTCACAATCAACAAATTATGTCTTTTAGATTTTTTTTTTATACCAGACACATTCAATTTTGGATAATTATTAAGGAACACTGGATTTACTGACCTTAATTAAGACAATATACAGGAGGTCCCAGGGTTACGAACGGGTTCCATTCCAGAGGACATTCTTAAGTCGGATTTGTACGTAGGTCGGAACACATGCTATGTGCATACTGTACTTACAGAATAATGTTTAAAATCCCACTATATCATAGCCTAAATCCTTATATACTGTACATCTAAAAATCACTTAAATTAAGACAAAAGAAATATAATTACAAAATGCAGTAAATGAAAGTAAAAATAAGTCATTAGGTTAATAAAATTATGTAAATTTCAAGTTTAGCCCCGTTTTTAAGTCAGGGACCCCCTCCTGTACTGTACAGTACATCTGCCGATGTAACATTACAGCCTGTTGTCTTTCACCTTATATGATTTTTTTTTTAAATATCCTTCTCGGGGATTTGGTTATTATGGAATACCTAAATAATTTATAATTTTTCAACCCATAAACTTTGTGGCCATAATGTGCAAGTCCCACTGTCTGGGGTCAGTCAGAAAATGAGATTCCACAACCAATCCTACAATTAAAGTTGTTAGTGAAAATATTGCTCCTGTTACCTGATGAAGTGATATTAATATAGAGTTATATCATTACCCAAATACAGAGGTTAATGATCCACACTGTATATATTACAAGGAAGTGTATGTGAGGGGGGGGGGGGGATGTTTATAATTGTATCTCTCCTTTTTAGTCAATATACATTTTCCTTACACTTCTCTTCAGATCATTTCCTTTCATGAGATTTCTGTTTCGCTTAAGCCACCCACACGTGAGAGATGAAGGAAGATTGTAAGTAAATTGAGAGGGATAAGCTGAAATATCACAATAAAGTACCAATTCATAAAAAAAATTAATTGAACAGTGTAGTTATTCTTTAAAGAGAACTGCATCTTATTCTATGAATACCTGTACAGTAGTTTGTCAATGTTACTAACTCTATACAAGGATGATGGTCTCTTTTCAGCATTATTACTGAACCTATTAAGTGATAAAATATAGTTACTTTGAGGTTAAAGTTTGTAACATCAATAATATATTTAATGTAATGTTATTCATAATATTAAAAATTATACAGTATTGTATATAGTCAAATTAATGTTGACACAAAATATACCGGTAGTTTAGACCCCCCAAACTAGTAACCTCTGGAAAAGTAGGTTCTCTTCGATAACTAAATTCATTTTGTCATTAATTCAATTGTCCAAAATAAAGCGGAAATAAAGTACGAGTAATACACAGTACAGTAGTGTACAGAGCTAAATTATGGGATCCCTAGTAACATACTGTACATGCAGGAGTCATGGAGGATCAACAAGCTTGGTCTAAGAAGGTAAATGGGTGCTTGGTGCAGATGGACTATTTTGTGAGCAAACAAATATGGATAAAAAACATAAAGTTAAGCCACACACCTGGTCACAATCCAGACTTAGGCTAGGCTTCAGATACAATGCAGTGGCATTAGAGAGCACCAAGGAGATCATATCTGGCTTTCACTGCAGTCAATATGCAAATATCAGCAATCATATCATGCAAAACCATAAAACAATTTAATGTGTTGTTGTTGTTGTAAACAATACAGTACAATCCTCAGTTATGATGTACAGTAAAAAGTAACAATGAAAGTTTGGTAAACTTCCACTGGGAAACATGTAATGTTATCCCCGCAAAATGTCATAATTAAAAATATTTGTTAAAAAAAAAAAAATTCGGTACAGTACACAGTATGTTACCCCTACTGCTGCATAGCACTGTGATGAGGCACACAAACCTATCACAATATTGGCCATATACTGTACTATACCGTACTATATACACCCGACTGACCTTTATTACACCCTTCTCAAGCTTTAAATTAAACAGCTAACTGCAGTATTATGTACAAAAAAAAATGCCTAATGTAATTAAGTTTTACTGTACGTTCATTGTCTCCAAAAACATTAAAATTTGGCGAGTACAGTAATGTATTTACGGTATGTTATGCCTGTCAATATACGTACTGTACTGTATAATAGAGCCAGACTCACAAGTCCTTCAGCTACTAGAAAAGATTCATGGGTGAAGTAGTCATTCCTTCAATATATTTATTTCACAATGGAAACTTCAGCAGGTAATGATAATTTTTAAATCATAGAGTCACCAATATTTTTAAGATACCTATACCAAGCCTACCCTCTGGTCACCTAACTGTATACCTAACATTACTAAAACTTACTCCTCCTTGATATGATAAGGAGTTGGCCTGAAACATATGTGTTATAGGAATGGCAATACAATGTCATGTTCAAATTATTATAATTTTTCCCACATATAATAGTACATAATATTGATTGGTGTAGTTTAGGTTTTGAAAAATAAGAGCATAACAGAGAAAACACCTACACCACCTCGAGTTAACATCAATAGCCATGCAAGGACTGGTTGAATCTCAGCAGAATAGCAAAAGTTTTGTACATTGAAACTAAATATTTTTATAAGAAATAAGTGAAGAAATGATACATAGTTAAAGCTGATTCCTTAACAAAAAACATTAAAAAAATGAGGCATAAGTAAAAATGTTTCATAAATTAGAATAGCACCAAAGTATTCTCATAAATTAAAATGTATCTTTTTTTTCTGGGCTGTGAATGGAATTATAAATGGTCTTTTGAAATATAGCAATAATGCATGTGAGTTACAGCACAGTAAGTATTAAGTAACATTCAAGTGTACTTGTGTATCAATGAATTTTGATAAATTGTCTCGATACTTCACATCAAAATGTACAAAGTGAATGCTTATATTTATGGAATATGTAGCAGTACCACAATTAATCAATTACTTATATATATATATATATATATATATATATATATATATATATATATATATATATATATATATATATATATATATATATATATATATATATATATATATATATATATATATATATATATATATAAGAATAGTGTTTGTTCTCTCTTTTGTCCTCATCTTCATCTCACAGTTATGGAATAATGTGAACTGCCTTAAACACTGGTCAAAACCTGTGCAACAAGTGCATTATTCTGTTACCTGTAGTTTATGATGGTCACCAAACTGAACTACTGAGTGCATTAAAAGCTTAAAAAACTACACTAAGTAAGTCATCTTGGACTTACAGTAGTATACTGATTTTCTTAATTTCTACTGTATTATCAATATTCTATACCTCGGGGCTCAGTCAGGGCTTTAATATGCTAGTTCTACTGTAAAAGGTTCTTGTAGTTATTAACCAAAGCTAAAATGTCTGGGATATTTCTAAATTGGACAACCCTGTGGGAATTAATAAAAAACTTGAGTTATTCTTCAACATTTCAACACTAACTCCAATTCTAACCATATGTGCATAAATATGACAATGATAATTAATATAATACCCAGTGTTGTACGTTGACGCCGATAATTTAATGTCGTCAATGGACGGTGGCAACTTTTTGTTAACACTGATGCCATCAATTTTTGGGGCAGGTGACGCTACAGGTGACGCAGTCAACTTTTCACCCAAGCGGAGCGTCAATTTGTTCGTCAACTTCTAAAAAATTTAATTTTTCCAAGTTCGATTTTCAATTATCTTGTTATAAAGACGACCCAAAAGGCCATGAGGGAGTTGTTCATCAAATACAACACCCACCTCCCCTCTAGTGCTGCCATGGAGCGCATGTTCTCCATGGGCAAGGACGCCTTGACGCCCAGAATTAGCAACAATCATTTTGAGATGCTAGTATTCTTGCGGGGGAACAAATGAATAATAAATTATAAAATATAAATCATAATAAATTATTAAAAATTAATGAATATTTTTTGATTTTGCATATGTTACTCCCATACACAGGAAAATACGCGTTTGGGGGCTGCATTTGTACGTCACTGAAAACTCGTTGACGCTGACGCTAACGGCGTCAATTTATGATATCGTTTAACGCCAACGCTGATGGCATCAAATTTCTCGGCCGTTTACGCTGACGCTGGCGGCGCCACTTTTTTCGTTGACGTGTACATCACTGATAATACCCCAATACTGTGCACAGAAACTAAGTCAGCGTTTAATTACTGTATTTAACATTTCACTGAGGCATCATTCCCACTGATCAATATAAACCAACCCATTGCTCTTGACATTTTCCTTCTAACTGCATGAAGACCAAACCAAAAGGGTTCTATCATCCAGAAAATTAAAAATTACAATACTGTATATAAAATGCAATAAATTATATACTGTACTGGTAAGTAAAATTTTATGTAACAAGATATATGTTCTATGAGCAAGCTGGAGTAAAATCACATGAAGATTTGCCCCCAAGCTTATTTCACCTGTTGATTAAACACCCTAATGGTATCTGGAGGGTAGGTTAAAGTTAGGGAGGTTATTCTTAAGGTGAAATAATATGGGGGTTAATCTTATATTCCCGAGAGGATATAACCTCACATGGTTGCCAAGTCTATGTTTAACAATAAGAGAGTTAATCACCATAAATAATGCCATAGACATTAACAACAAAGAAAATAATAACTACAGTAAATTAACGATTTTACAGCACAGTCAGCACCACAAAAGGCCTCTTAGCCCCCTGGGTATTACTGTTAAGTCATTCATTATCAAGACATTTTTACCTTTATAATTTTGTCTTAACATATAAATTTTATTCTTATTTGTACTGTTAACTAAATATCTCATTCAATTCACTTCTCTGTATGTATACTGTACTGTATATCAACATGAGATTTCAGAGACATCTAATAAATCTAACTATATTTACATTATATATATGCTGAACTAAGATTTAGAGAGCACTATTCTTTAGTTAGTGAGTTCACCGTAGACATATGCTGACAGTGTCTGGATATATAGTAACAATCACATTTGATTCATAGTTATTCTAAACCACTTGTTCAGTCATCTCACATGAAAGACATTCAGTTTACCAGTTTTATGTAGTGAAAATAAAAGCTAAAATGCAATATTTGAAAAACATAAAGGATGACATATCAAAATACTGTACTGTAAAATTCAAACATTTGAGATCCTAGTGAAGAATTTCCAAAAACCTTTATTAACACAAAAGGAAAGGAAAAACTTTTGGAAAGGCTCAAGTCAGAATTTGTTCTTAATGTTTTAAAGAAACATATTGTCAAAACAAACTGTAAAAAATAACATGAACGAACACAATAAAACCTAAAAAGTAAGAGCAGCAGTAGTGAGACCTGTGGTGAAGGTGGGCTGTGGAGCGAGGGGCGGTGAGGGAGCCTCCGTCCATACAGCACCAGGGGGACTGGTGGTTGTAATGGAGGTATTTGTGGAAGTGACAGTGGTAGTTGTGATAGATGTGTTAGTATTAAAAGAGGTGGTGGTGGTAGTAGGAGTTAATTCATGGGTCGCTGCCCCTGTGATGATGGACACACCCATGAGTGACTTCTCTGACTCATGAGATTCGCTGCAGTTGTCCTTCCCTCCACCGCAGCCGCCGCCACACTGCTGCGCCACATCACGCTGCAACTCCGCACGGTCACGCTCACTTAAGGGAACCTAAATAGTAAGCAATATAAACATTTCAAGTCTTTTAGAAAGTTTTTATCTGAATGGTATACATTCTGCCGACACACAGAAAAAACATCGAGCTTACTACATATATTGAAATAACAGATGTTGTTTGATTCATTACAAAGCAACATTATGGTGATTACTAACAAGCATACCTTTTCCGGAGCATTTTGGACATAGATGACCCTGTTGAAGGCACGCCACCTCTTGCACAATTGTACATACATTTTACATTGCACATACATGAATACAAGCCCTCCAGTGAACCCAATTGCTACCACTATCAGCTTAGTCCAGAACGGCCATTCCAGTGTGCCTTCCTGTAAACACAAAGAATACAAAAGTTATTTCTCACTAACACAGCACTGTACCAGAACTGAACTATTTCGAGAGAGAGAGACAGGTGTAGCTGCTGTCAATATTTTACAGTACATCTTTATAAAGGTACTTAAATGTCTGTCAAGACCAACTTTTGAATACAAGCATAAAAAGAGAGAAAGGGGAGAAATGATAGCCATATATGGACATACAGTAGAGCCTATACATGTATAATAGAGCCCATATATGCACAGTAGCACCCATACATATATAACAGAGAACATACATGTACAGTAGTCACTACATATGTAACACAGTCTGTACATGTACAGTATGGTCCATACATGTACAGGTACAGTAAAATCCATACATATACAGTTGAGCCTGTACATTTACAGTACAGTACTTGCCAGCAATGTATAACAGAACAGACTGACTGCCCAACAAGTTAGTGAGCTGACAAGTGGCAAAAATAATATAAAGTACAGGTAAACCCCGATATACGATATCCCAAGATGCGGTATTTCACTTTAATGATGGTTATAAATTAACATCATCTCCCTATACCCTGTATATGATCAAAACACTTCGCTTTAATGATACATTGAATAGCCATTGTAGTGGAATTCTCCCCTACAAACGCTGTTTGTCGCTGCCTAGCCAACCCCACCAATTCCCCAGTGTATGCCTCGTGGTCTAGGTCAACCAGCGCCGCCATACACCACGGAGCGGGGGTCAACTGCTAAGCCACGCCTACCCCCGCCATTTAAGACCTGACCTCGTGGTGATCTCTCTTTTTTCTACCTACAGCCGCAGCCAGCAACACCTCCTCCTCTGCCGCTGCCTGGCGGCCTTCGCTCCTCCTCCGCCTGCCTGGCGGTCATCTCTCCCGCTGGCGAGCATGGCGACCCACAAGCTGTCCTTCTCTGAGCGTCCTCACCAACCAGCTCTCTACATCACGCTTGTAACCATGCTGCCTTCCCAGCACCAAGCTGCATTGTACATCCAATACAACATGTATAGAGAGAGCACATTGTGAGTTTCCTTTCTCCATTCCATCCTGAGTGTGAACCAAACATCTCATACCCCACAAATGGTGACTCCCGGAGATTCGCACTCACACAGGATGGAGGAGAAACTGATCACGCTCCCAGTCTTCAAGCAACATGGAAGACTGGCTTATCCACACAGAAGCAGCTCTCATCGGCTCTACAACTACTGTCTCTACACCACAGGTTAGACACCCTAGAGCAGCACTGTTTCTCCTAGCAGACACCAGCTCCTTTTCCTGCCCCCAAGCACCACGTCCTACCGACCCCAGCACACCCGTCCTGCCTCAGACACCGACCCCGGCCCAGCAGTAACCCCTGCCGCCCCTGATGCGGCCTCTGTTCCTGAGTGCGGACCCACACACCCCCTCTTTTCTCCCTCAGGTACTCCCTGCTAATGTCCTGCACCCTGCTGCTGTCGTGGACCCAGCTGCTGTCACGAGCCCTCATCCGCTTCTGCTGACGCAGCCCCTGCTCCTGACCCAGGCCCACACACCCCAGCAGGCGCATCTGACGACTCTGTACCTGCCGTGAGGGAAGCACAACATTCATCGCCTCCACACACCCTTGTTCTCCCTCTCTACTCCCACAGATATTGTGTATCTAGACAGTTGTCCCCAGCGACCGACTCATCCACGCCATCGCCGTTGTCTCACATGAGGCACGCACCGCCCGTTCTGCCTCACATGTGCTATGCAACCCTGCAGACAACAAGTCTCCTACACCGCCTGGAGGGAAGGGGGAGTATTGTAGTGGAATTCTCCCCTACAAACGCTGTTTGCCGCTGCCTAGCCGACCCCACCAATTCCCCAGTGTATGCCTCGTGGTCTAGGTCAACCAACGCCGCCATACACTACGGAGCGGGGGTCAACTGCTAAGCCACGCCTACCCCCGCTATTTAAGACCTGACCTCGTGGTGATCTCTCTTTCTACCTACAGCCGAAGCCAGCAACACCTCCTCCTCTGCCGCTGCCTGGCGGCCTTCGCTCCTCCTCCGCCTGCCTGGCGGTCATCTCTCCCGCTGGCGAGCATGGCGACCCACAAGCTGTCCTTCTCTGAGCGTCCTCACCAACCAGCTCTCTACATCACGCTTGTAACCATGCTGCCTTCCCAGCACCAAGCTGCATTGTACATCCAATACAACATGTATAGAGAGAGCACATTGTGAGTTTCCTTTCTCCATTCCATCCTGAGTGTGAACCAAACATCTCATACCCCACACCATCAATAGTCATTGGTCACAAGTTTTTTTTTCCCTGGTGCTAACTATGGGTTGTTTATACTCAAATTAATCGTTGTCTTGCAAGGATTCCAGCAACGCAAGTTATACTTTTCTATATCAAGTCCGTGACATTTTATAAGGAAACAATATTTAACCCTATGCACCACGCATCTCTACCTTCACTTGTCAGCCTACCTACGCGTCACCACAAACCAACCCGCGCACTACAGCCCATCAGTGGCGAATAAGATAAAAAAAAAAGTAAAAAGTAAAACCCGTCATTGCATGGCTCCACGATTATCGGCCAGTATTGTACTTATCATCCGTGTTTTGTTTTTTTACTTATACAGTGACCCCTCCGTTAACGAACTCAATCCGTTCCAGAAGGTCGTTCGTTAACCGAAAAGTTCGTTAACCGAAACCAATGTTTCAATGGATTTTGGGGTAATTGGTTCCAGCTCACCGAAAATTCCTAAATTCAACAAAAATGGTAGAAAAGTTCACTTACTTTGAGGTGTGTATGTAGAAGGCTCCTGGATGATGATGATGGGATTTAGAATGGGGGTGGAGGAGAAGGAAGAAGAGAAGGCATTGGGGTGGAAGAAGTCACCCCATGGCGCCATTTCACCCATAAAATTTTAGCTCTCTTGGTGTAATTCAAGATTATTTTCTTTAAATCAACACTGCACTGCATTATATATTGTCAATATGTAAAATATATTTCAAAATGACCAATAATTTGCTTGGAAACACAGAAAAAAAGCGTTTAGTTGAAGAGCGTCTCGAGCAAGATGTTACCTCCAGTGGAAACAGAGAGAGACTAACTCCTGTTTGCTGTGTTAAGAGGCTGGATGCCGTGCATTAAACTAGTCACTTTACCTTCAATTATGTTCAATAATTGTTAAAATGACTAAAAAATTGAATATTAAACTTTTAAAATTATTGAATATTATGAACTTCTTGATATTGACTAAAATAGTAAGGAATTTAAGCCCTAGAACCGATTAATGTTTTGGCGGACTGATACTAAAGCTGGTTGCCCGGTCAGTGCAAGCGAAAACATGTTGAGGTCGGTTCGTAAGAACTTCGTCAACCGAATTGTTTTTCGTTAACCGAATTGAAGATCCTTATGGAAGGCAGTTCGTTAATCGAAATTACGTTAACCGAGGTGTTCGTTAAACGAGGGGTCACTGTACTGTATAGTGAGAGGACAGCACTAACATTAGATTGAACTGTGTTATGGTGACTATGAAGTGATATTATCTGTGTTTCTGTGATTGTAAAGAGCGTCGACTCTGTTTTCATGAACATGTGTTCTGTGTGTCCTGGCTAATATCAATGTGCTTTTGTTGTTATTCCTTTTGTTTCTTACTAATATAACTAAACAATACAGGTTAATGCTATACTTTACCTATACATTAACATTTTGGCACAGTTAATGGAAATGTGAAGTGAAACAGTGTAGTGCAGATACAGTGGAATATTGTACATTACACACTACTGGTTAATGCTGTACATATCAGTAATATTTCGGCACATTTAATAAAAATGTGAAGTGAAACAGTGCAGTGCAGATACAGTGGAATACAGTACATTACACACTACTGGTTAATGCTGTACATATCAGTAATATTTCGGTTAATACTGTACATTATAGTAACATTTTTGCTTAGTTTTGTGACTGAAGTGAGACAGGTACCTACTATACTACCTGTACAGTTGCACATAGTGAACATAGTTAACAAGCATATTGCTGAGACCCCTGCATTGACAAAGGCCAAAACACCCAGGAAAACTGTCTCTCTGGTGGTGAAGCTTGACATTGTTAAGCAGCATGAGATGGGTAAAGGAGTATGCTCTATTGCTAGAGTGCTTGGTCTGGTCCAGTCAACGGTGTCTACCATCATCAAAAAGGCACCAGAAGTAAAGGCTGCGGCGGAGAATGTCAACCCGGTTTCAGCTTCTAGGTTACTGAGGAAGTGTGAACCAAGGTACTCTGAGACTAGATTCAGGACCAAACTTGATGTCACTTGCCTCTCCCCACAGTGATCATCATGGCGAAGGCCAGCAACATCTGGGTGATGCTGAAGGCAGAGTGGTGAGAGCAGTGCAGGTGATGCCCCTTTCAAGGAAAGTTCTGGGTGGTTTCATTGGTTCAAGAGGCACACCAATCTCTATAATCTTCGTCTGACTGGTGAGGCAGCCAGTGCTGACGTTGTGAGTGTAGGTTATGTATCTAAGCTACTGTGCCGAGTAGCAACCTTGTATACAAGCTACTGTGCCGAGTAGCATCTATGTATATAATTACGTGGCAACACTGCACGAGTTATGTGGCAACATTGCCCGGAAGCTGCCATATGGCAAGGCAGTCTCAGTCTGACTCCGTGGGCCGTGCATGGCACACGCTAGTCACCACTTGTATTTCTCCTATCCTTTAATAAATGGACTTCAGTGTTACCCGGTGTTTCCCTACCCATCACTGCATTCTTCAGGGAACACTTGGAACCTTCAGTGAGTGCTAAAGCCTTCCCGGCACTCCTGAAGGTTAAGGTAGAGGAAGGAGGATACGCCAAACAAGCCCTGCATTTCGACGAGACGGGTCTGTTTTGGAAGAAGATGCCATCAAGGACTTTCTTGGCGAAGGAGGAGAAGACTGCACCAGGATTGAAGGAAGCCAGGGACTATCTTACTTCGCTGCTTGGTGGGGACCTTGGTAATAATAATAATAATAATAATTAACGGTTTATTAAAAACCGCCCCCCAAACCTCCACCACCACCCCTGCGACTGCTGAGTGAACATTCGCCGATAATCATCATCAAGATTTAGTTTAACCAGACCACTGACACCCATTTGAGTCTCTCCTAGGGCTGGCCAGAGGGATTAGATAACATATATTTGTGTTTCTATAATTTAGTGTTATATTGTTTGGGGGAGATTACAGTACAGTATTTCAAAAAGGTCAAAACTGAGCTTAGCGAAAATTTTGGGGTCTCTGCTAAAATATCTTACATTGTAGGGTTAGTGAAGCACATTGTTCGATACTGATTATAAATAGGGCATTCAGTGAGAACACGTTGGACTGTTATTTGTGTTCGGCAGTTGGAGCATATAGGTGGGGCTCCATTAGGGGAAGACATGAGTTGGCCATGCATCAATCGCGTATGCCCAATTCTTAGACGATTCAGAATAGTTTCGTGATGTCGAGAGGATTGTTTTGGTGATGACTAAGGATAAACTGATAATTTGATCATTTTTAGCTCATGACTTGTTGGTTTATTTTCCCAGGACTTTTGCCAATCGTCAAATATTAATTGTTTATAGGTGTTTAGCCTCGCCGATAATCAAAATATATGGTTTTCCACTGCTTTACATATTTATTTGACAATTTTCAGCTATGACATATTCGTCCCAGATTACATATAACTGTAATAGGTTACATTACATCAGGGTTCGTTATATAAAATCGTTTTTCTTCATGTTCATTGAGTCGTTCTGAATTCCATTTCTGCTCAAAATACTACATTACCCAACCCAAACTCCCAGGTTGCAACTGGGGGTGTAACATAACCGAGTAAGGTAACATGCGGCAAACGTATAGCACATCAAACACCATATTTTTATGGTGAAGTTAACTAAGGAGCTCATATAACAACTGTCATATAATTATAATAGGGTGTCCCACTAATTACAGCACATATTTGTAGAGGTGACAGAATATATGATTCTGAGTATAAAACTTCTATACATATATGGATTTTTCGGTTTACGTTTAGCCGTAAGGTGGATTTTACAAATTACGCAAGGCAACCATTACAAATGGCGGAGTCGAGGCAGGAGATACCGATAGCGAAATATAGGAAAGGGGGAAGAAGGTTTAGTAGTGAAAGAATGTGGGTTAAACGGAAAAGACTTTTAGGAGGAAAGAAAGTGTGTGGCCTTCTGCCCACTGCATGGTATTGGGTGGTAGGTTGGGGTGATGGGAGGGAGGAAAGGATGTGGAGAAAAGAAGGCGAAAGGAAATGGAGGGCCCATCCTTATTTGGGTGGGGTGCACCTCATCTTTAATTTGTTTGAAGGACCCATTCGTTATTTTTTCTGAGTAGGGTTACACTTTTTATTAAAGATAGAGGGAAACGGATGGAGATAGAGACGTGGTGGCTCATTATCACATAATCTTTCACCTCTACAAATATCTGCTGTCACTCATGGGACACCCTGCAATAGTATAAGGACGACATGGGCTATGCTGACAAATTAATGTGACTTACCTGTTGGTGACGACGATGGTAGGAATGAGACCTCAGCATGTTTCAGTGCTCGATATCACCTCCTTCCCCTGGTGTGGGTGGCGCCAACCTTGGTAACAACTTGTGTATTCTCCGTGACTACCATTACTGGTAGTCACGGAGAATTAATTACTGGTGTGCCCATCAGTCTCACCGTCGTAGCCATGAACGGCAGAGATATGGTCGTTGTAGAGCTTTTAGTTACCCGTTGCACATCTCTCACCATGCTTAATAATATTAACTATCTTCATGACATTGTTATTGTCATCAGTGATTGCGGAATTCACGATGTTATGCTCCACCTACACACAGCCAGTTACAGTGGTCCCTCGGTTAACGAGCGCCTCGGTTAACGAGATTTCGGTTGACGAGCAATCCCTTGATTAACGAGTTTCTTACGAGCCGACCTCCACATGTTTAAGCTTGCATTTGGCGGTCCACCAGCTGTAGTATTAGTCGGCCAATACAGTAATCGGTTCTAGGATTTAAATTCCTTACCCTTTTAGTAAATATCAAGAAGTTTATACTATTCCATAATTTTAAAAGTTTAATATTAAATTTTTTAGTCATTTTAACAATTATTGAACATAATTGAAGGTAGGGTCACTAGTTTGTGGCTCGCCATCCAGCCTGCCAACACAGCATACAGGCGTCAGTCTTTTTGTCTTTTCAGTGGAGGTAACATCTTGCTTGAGACTCTTCAACTAAACGCTTTTTTTCTGTGTTTACAAGCAAATTATTGGTCATTTTGAAGTTTATTTTACATATTGACAATATATAATGCAGTGCAGTGTTGATTTAAAGAAAATAATCTTGAATTACACCAAGAGAACTAAAATTTTATGGGTGAAATCGCACCATGGGGTGACTTCTCTTCTCCCTTCTCCTACACCCCCATTCTAATTCCCATCATCATCCAGGAGCCTTCTACACACACACCTCAAAGTAAGTGTACCTTTCTACCTTTTTTGTTGAATTTAGGCAATTTTCAGTGAGCTGGAACCAATTACCCAGAAACCCATTGAAACAATGATTTTGGTTAACGAGTTTTTCGGTTAACGAGCAACCTTCTAGAACGGATTGTGCTCGTTAACCGAGGGACCACTGTACTAGACTAACCCCCACCTCCTCTATTCCCCCCCCCAACACACTACAGTGGGCGCCATCTGTTGGCCGACCATAGCATTTCCCCCAGTTGTTTCGAAACTTCAGACTCAAAGCTATTCGAATCCTCACTGGTTGGGTAGTGGACACGACTTTGGTGCACGATAGTACATAAAGGAGCCGGTGCATGCCCAGTATTTGCCAACAGTGCGTGACAGAGACGTGACCGATCGCCCAAGCAGCTAACAAGCCGATCAGTGGCAAAGAGGATAAAAGTAAAAAAAGTGTACCTGTGACTAGCGGTATACAGTACCACAAGGTAGTGTATTGGGCCTGTTGTTGTTTGTCTGTTTCATTCATGAGATGCCAGAAGCTATACACTCCTCCATACAAATGGTTGCTGACGATGCCAAGTTATTTAGGGAATTTAAGAACCAAACAGGCTGTGAAGAGCTGCAGAATGATCTTTATGAGCTTCAAGAATGGTCGAGGAAATGGCAGCTAAGATTCAATTTCACAAAGTGCAAAAGGACGCACCCGTGTCACAGCAATAGTAAGGAGATGTATCACATGTCCCAACAGGAGGAAGAGACTGCATTAATTGAGACCAAATACAAAAAGGACCTGGGTGTGTATGTTGACAATGAACTTAAGTTCTCAGGCCATTGTGAGAAGAAGGTGAATCAGTCAACGAAACTAGTAGGTCTTATAAGAAGGTCATTTAGACATGTGGATGGTCTGTCGCTCGTCATAATCTTCAAGAGTGAGGTGTTTCCTCGTCTGGAGTATTGTCACCCAGTCTAGTCCCCAAGGTATGCTGGAGATTGTCAATTGATTGAAAATGTCCAAAGGAGGGCCACCAGACTGGTGCCTGCCCTACAGAACCTCAGTTACCCAGAGAGATTGGGGCACCTGCAACTACCAAGCTTACTTGTATATACTACAGACGGGCAAGGGGCGACCTAATCGGAGTGTATAAACATCCCAGGGTACTACTCGGTCGAATGTACATACCTGGAGCAGGCAGACGTCCGCCCCACAAGGGGTCAGAGCTCAAGGTTGAAGAAGCCACAAGTCCAGAAAACTGTGAGGGCAAATTTTTTCGGAGTGAGAATTGTGAACTCTTGGAACAATCTGCCTGAGAACATTGTGACGGCACCCAGTGTGAGCTCATTCAAGGCCAAACTTGATCAACACTGGAGCAGGTTCCAATATATTTAGGAGCCAGTGCATGCCCAGTATCTGCCAACAGTGCGTATCAGACATGACTGAACGCCGAAGCAGCTAACAAGCCGATCAGTGACAAAGAGGATAAAAGTAAATGTAAAAAGAGAGAGCATGGTAGCCAGAAGGCTGAAAATATACAGTTACATAATTGGGGAATGTAGATCGACAAATAAATATACAAGTAGTATAAGTGATACAAATATGATACATAATAACTAAGTGGGGAAAAGGTTATACCCTGTACTACAGGGCATTTCAACATACCTGTAGTTACGGTGCAAAAAGATAAGATTGGCCTGGAGTGAACACACTGGTTGACTACGAGTTGTTGATAATTTTTACAATGGTGGGGAATGGGCTGTTCTTATAGCAATCAGTATGTGCCCGTAAGGGCTGGAGGCAATTATGATGTTGAACAGCAATTTGGCGATGAAGGATTTACAGTGGAAGTAGGAGCTTGTGTCGAGAATTGTGCAGAAGCTTCTCACCAAATTTGTAGATGCAAGGGCGGATCCAGGGGGGTCCGGACCCCCCTTTTAATCAGAAAATTCCAATACTCGTCTTAAATGCAGTATTGTACTCAGGCATTTTTGTATAGTAAAAATTAATTACTCTTGACCTCAATATCTCCTAATATCAAGTGCACATGGCTTCAAAATGGGCTCACTTTGCTTGCTAGGTTCCCCCACCCAAAACTTCTTGCCCCCCCCCCCCCCCCCCGTCCCTTTCATATTTCCTACAAGAATTCCATGTGGTCAGATCAGATAAGTTCTAGACTGGGTTATCCCTTGATCTTGTCATAGAACAAGTATTGATGGAAAGCTTCTAGTCAACAGGTGGACTGACTCATGGGCGAGGTATGGGTGAGACACAACGTCTGGTATGGCTGATTTCAAGCAGCGTCACATCTGAAGTAAACTTAGCAATGCAAGAGATGTCTGCAGTCACCTATTAAACGAGCGAACATTACATCAACACATCAAATACGAGAATGACAAGGGATGTGTCTGATACTCACAAGATGGTTAGCTTCTTGAATTCAAGGAATCCCTTCACAGATAATCATGAACTGTACTGTTTGGTTACTGGGGTGTCAGCAGATGAGTCCGTTAATGCTTATCAAGCATCAGATGTTGGTGATAAAGTCCTTCAAGACATGATTGGGAAAAATGTAACACAACACTCTTTCAAACGTAAAGAACAAGTGATCTCTCTCAGCAGCAAGGTTGTTGTGTTAAACATACCAAAGCTGATGCTGACTTGGTTATTTTTCAGAATACTTACACGCCGACAATCGTGGTTGCTGATGACACAGATATTCTAATTGTGTTGTGCTGGCATATGACACCAGAAACTCCATTTATATATTTCAGATCTGAACCTCGTCAAGGCAGCAAAAGAGCCCCAAGATGCTGGAATATGGAAGTAATGTGAAGAATGCTTGGTTCAGACGTCTGTGATAATATTTTGTTTGTGCTTGCTACTCTAGGGTGTGACACCACGTCTTCTTTGTACGGTGTGGGCAAGAAGATAGGTTTCAAGTTAATTCACACAAATAAGGTATTCCTGGAGCAAGCACAGGTGTTCTCTAAACGTGACAGTACACAGGTAGATATTATTATAGCTCGGGAAAGTGCATTAGTTCAAATCTACAAAGGTCTCCAGGGATACACATTGAATTTTCTTAAGTTAGAACAATTCTACCAAAGGGTAGGCAGTAGTACATCATTTGTGCAACCTGAAGTGCTCCCACCTTCACCAGCTACTGCAGCATATCACAGTTTGCATGGATATTTGCAAGTTCAGGAGTGGATGGGTAATGCAACTAGTATGTCACCTGAAGATTGGGGATGATACAAACAAGGTGACAAGTTTCTTCTTGCTCTTAGACAGACCACCAGGTCCCACATATTTTCTTGAAGTGGTCAGATGCAACTGCAAAGCTGGATGTAATACTAGACAGTGTCCATGCCGCAAGAATGGACTACAGGCTGTGGCCGCTGCAGAGGTGTTTGTACTAACATGTCACAGTCAAATGGTGAGGATGTTGATGAATGAATAAACAACTCCTAAGATTTTCTCACCTACCTATGGTATACACATTATTATTATGATTCATTTTTATATAGTGGCCCTAATTATCCTGTTATGGTACATTATTATGCTCTACACAGTTCATAGTTTTCCACAGTGAACAATACATATATAGTCTAAAGGTCAATTTGGTTCAGTTCTGTATTAATAATGAATAACATATTTATATTATAAAATCAAATTTTGCTTTATGTCCTTTTATAACATTTTCAAACAATCCAGAAAAATACAATGTTACTCACAACATAATTAATTACCAATTTCTAATTGGAATATGATATATTCTTATGACAGCAATTTTGGAATAATGCAAAGTTGGCAGTGTTTTCATACTTGGATTTAATTATACTGTACTGTACTTTCATATGTTATTTTAGACATATTTCTGAGTTCATTACTATTGCAATTTGTTGGGGGTTGACCCTCGTTTTTCCCAAATTTCCCAAGAAGATATATAGGCTATTACACTCTGATATTACAATTAATTAATTTAGTTTTTAAAATTTAATTTACTGGTAAACATGAAAGTCCATCATTTTTTTAGTGAAAGATAATTTTAAGGTCATAGGTAGCCAGCTATCAAACAGGGAGATAATACCACCTGCAAAGATATTGGAAGCATATTGTGTTGTCTAATGGTAGACCCTGCTGCCATATGGCATACAGCCACACCGCCTGGCTTTCCTGGGCCCTCGACAACCTAAGTTTTACTTTTGTCCACATTCACTGCCAGGCCTTCACCAATCTTGGGAATACCAACAGATAACTCAAAATATAGTCCTGTGGAGTTTTAATGCTCAAAAGTTGGTTAAAATGATGAACATGACACCTTCAAATACAATATTGTGATTGTTTCTGAACTTTCAGCTATAAAAAACACTAGTTTCCAAAGGTTAGGGTTGAACTACATTTATTCCTATAATAATACAAAGATGTACATTCAGGATTTAATATAGAAAATATATCACAAAAATTGCTGTATACCAGTACCTATAATAAAAATGAAGCATCCATAAATACAGTATACTGTATATATAGAAATTAAATATAGAAATCTGAAAATAAAATAACTTCAATATACAAAAAACACAAATATTACTTTATATACAGAATATATATATATATATATATATATATATATATATATATATATATATATATATATATATATATATATATATATATATATATATATATACAGTGAACCCTCACTTTACGTTGTCAATTGAACCCATGGCAGCCCGCGTAAAGCGAGAAACGCGTAAAGTGAACAACATAACACATGGGATTAATTGAAATAGAGACTGGGCCGACCCCCAAACTCCACTTTTTATCGACACAATACGTACGTTTTAGTAAAAATAAAATCTTAACTTTATGATGGTATGCACACATACATAATATAGATGGGAACAATCAATAAGAGAATAATATACTGTACGTTAGGTTAGAAAAAAACAAGGTTAGGGTTAACACTTACGTTAGTAGAAGAGATGGGTCGGCGTACGGGAATGGAGGCTGGTTCCGAGACAGAGGGCAAGCTACTGGCCCTCAGGTGAGTCTTCATCACTGTCATCCACACTTATTAGTGCCTCCCTGACAAATCCCTCAAAGTCACCATCACTGTCTCTGTCACTATCACTGGCTTGGGCTTGATCATAGAAGCACCCATTGACTTTGTGATGTTCATGTGCTCCTTTATCTTGGCTGCATCCTTCTTAATTGTCCGGATCGTAGATTCGTTACCACCATGCTGGCGCGCGAGATAAACCTGTCTTGTTCCTTTCTCCAACTCTTGGATGATCTTGTATTTAATTTCGTCGCTTAGGGAACGTCGTATCTTCTTTGACTTAGGGCGGCTGGGTCCAGGTAATGCAAGGTTTCTTTGTGGTGGTGGTGGTGGTCCAGTGGAAGCCATTCTTATGTTACAATGGATACCGATATACACGGTGTAGCCGGGAGGGATGTAACTGACACGGGTAGGTCAAGGGGCTTGAGCGCTCACGCGTCGGGGCACATCATAATACATTAAACCAATCAGAGCTAGCGGGGGAGGGAGGTAAGGATGCTTGGCCCAATCACAATCCGATACGTCATATGAAGTCACCGATAACGCAACAAAGACATACACTGCGCAACCTACTTGCGCCGCTTACCCAACATGGCGGGATGGCGGGAGGTTTGAATCCAAAAATGGCACGGTGCGAGAGGACCGCCAGCCGCTCTCCGCGTAAAAGGGTACACGCACCGCGTAAAGTGAGCATTCCGTGTTCGGCAGGGTACCGCTTAAACGTGGAAACGCGTAAAGTGAAACCGCGTAAAGCGGGGTTTTACTGTACAGTATATATATCATCCTGACATAAGGGTAACACTCACTAAACTCAACATGCGCTCTCCTACACCACACAACTAAACTGTATTAATATAATTAAAGCAATACCACACATAAAAGCACGTACGTGTCATGTGAACAGCACTGAGGTGAACTACTGAGGCTTGGAGTAACGGCCAAGCAACCTACCGCTGTCCGCTGTCCGTCCGAATGAGTCGTATGTCTGGCATTTCACACATCATTTAAAACTGCTACACCGGGCCTGTTTAATTATTATAATCCGGCACAAAGAAACTGCATTAATAGAGACCGAATGCGAAAAAGACCTGAGTGTGTATGTTGACAATGAACTGTAGTTCTTGGGCCATTTTCTACAGATACAGAAAAAGTGATTTTTCCTGGTTGATGCTTCCAATGCAATCAACATACTCAACTGCAAAGCTACACTCCACAACATCAAGATCAAGTGTCTAAGCTTTGCAATGTACAGGTATGTGGAAAACACCTATAGGAACCCATCATACCTCTATATAACAAACATCAAGGCTTTAAGAGGAGATACCATCATACAGTCAACTGAGGGAACAATGCAGGGGACCCCGTTGCAATGGCAATGTACGAGATAGGCCTATCCGTGCTTCAACACACAATAAAATTTGAAACAAACGTAGTCAAGCAAGTGGTGTATGCCGACGACCTTACAGGAGCAGGAAAAGTGGAGGACATAAAAAAGTGGTGTGACCTGATAACATCATATGGTCCACAAATAGGGTACCACCCAAATGCCAGCAAGTCCTTCCTCATTGTCAAGCCAGAACACTATGAACGGGCAGTGGAGGTGTTCGGTGGAAGTGAGGTCAAAATAACAAAGGATGGCCAAAGACACCTACAGGTAGGTGCAATCAGCACGAAGGACTTCAAGACCGAGTATGTCACGGGAAAGGTAAATCCAAGCTCTGTCAGATATTGCTAAAACAGAGCCACATGCGGCTTTTGTGGCATTCACCCATGGAGTGAAGCATCGATGGAACTACCTGATGGCACTATCCCTGATATAGGACCCCTCCTAAACCCTCTGGAAGAAGCCATCAGCATCCATTTCATTCCAAAATTAGTGAAACACCTTCACTTAATCTCAGCAGAAAGGCCACTCCTTGCACTCCCACCGAGACTGGGAGGAATGGGATTGACCAATCCAGAGAAGATTGCTGCCACCGAATATCAAAACTCAGTCAAGCTCACGGCAGCCCTCACTGACCACATACGAGATCAGAAAGCAACAGGTGAGGTGGATGCCAGCGAAGTAAACAAGATTCGACAGTCCATTACGACAGCACGGCCAATGTGATAAGTTGCAGCAACTGATGCTGCAAGTGCCAGAAAATTTGAAAAAAAAAGTAGCTATAGCGCAGGAAGTGGGCGCCTCGAACTGGCGAACTACGTTACCGATAAGGGCAAGAGGTTTTAGTCTTAACAAACAAGAATTTACAGATGCCACTGCTCTAAGGTACGGTGGGCCAGTAGAAGGTTTGCCCTCCCAATGCGTGTGTCTCTTCCTACGACGTCAACCACGCCATGGTGTGCAAGAAAGGGGCTTCATATGCATGAGGCACGGCGAAGTAAGGGATCTCACTGCAAATACGTTTAAGGAAATCTGTCATGATGTCAGAGCAGAACCGATCCTCCTTCCATTGGACAGTGAGAATTTCCAACAATGGACTTCAAACGCAACCAATGAAGCCTGTGTGGATGGACGTCAGTGCTCGAGGATTCTGGATGCAGGGACAGCGAGCCTTTTTTGAAATAAGGATTTTTGGTCCCATGGCCGCATGTCGCCGCAACCTAGCTCGCGATGCTGCGCACAGGAGGAATGAGAACGACAAGATTAGGGTATATGGAGAGAGAATTCAGAACGTTGATCAAGGCAGCTTCACTCCTCTGGTGTTCACAATCTCTGGTGGGATGGGACCAAGTGCAAGATGCTTCTATGCCAGACTCACGGAGGTGCTATCCGAACAGAAGCAGCAGCCCAGAAGTTACGTTACAGCCTGGTTGAGATGTCGACTGTTCTTCTCTCTCCTTAGGTCGGCTTTGCTTTGCCTCAACTAACTCAACACAGCCAGGGTAGCTACTAATATATTAGGATAGTTAATTTTAAGGTTATAAAATGGCGGCGAAGGTGCGGCTGTAGGGGGAGGCTGGAGGCCATTTAAAAAAAAGTAGTAGTAGTGCGTGTATGCGTGTGTGTAAATTACAGTCAAGAGTTCCGTCACACACTCGTTCTAAGGTGTAACAAGTCCGAAGTATCTGCTACTACAGATTAAGCCGGCTTGGGCAGTCCCAGGAGTGGAACGGGACTTTTCTCCTTGGAAAAACAAAACAGATGAGGAGCAGGTTGGAGATACAAGACTGTAAGAGGCCTCACCTGCACCTCCTCAGTAGTTCGCTGTATGAGCACATAGAGGGACCACACGACACAGGTGATGGCGATCACGTGGAAGGTCACCGAGCACGCGATCTTCCGTCTCTCCATCCCTGACATGTCCAACTTCTCCCACTGCAATCATATAAAATAAAATTGCTTTTGCAGCTTATTTTTCTAATTCTGTAAGTTAAAAAAAGACGTTCAAAAGCTTCGTGTTGTCTTACTGAAGAACCTCTTAGTAATACGAGAAACTTCTGTGTTACTGTGAATCCAATTTTCCCTGATATATTTATTCTAAAAACCTGTTTGTGTAGATTACTAAATTGCCTGTATGGACATGTGGTGTGAGTACATTATCTTCTGAGAAAACACAAGATGTGGGATTGTAATAAAAAAGATAAATTTCATATAAAAATGGTAAAAGCAAAGTCGCTTTGAAAAAATGGTGTTATCAGTATTTGTTTGGTACTGAAAGTGGTCATCTTAATTAAGACTAATAAAATCATGACAAGACGTGTCAGGCCCTGATGAATCAACCTGAAACACGAAAATAAAATAAAAAGAAATTAGAGTTTTTCTGTTCTTTTGTATCAACAAAGTATCTTGGCCAAGGGACCACCTGAAAGGATCCGAGTTCTCTCGAAACTCCTGACGCAGATACCAGCGTACTGTGTGAGTCATCAGACTGAAGTGTGACGGACAATCAAGGTTGGATTTGCTGTTTTTTTAACTTGGCGTTGATTCAAATCCAAGATACTTTGGTTTATTTGAGAGATTAAACTCTAATTCTGATGTCCGGAAGGAGTTAGGGGTTGGATCAGGTCAAATATAAACCTTTAGGGGGGGGGAAGTGGTGGTGTGCCCGCTACCTGCAGTACATCAAGTAGAGGCACCATGACGGGAGGCACAGGGAACCGGTTTCTGCTATTGAGGAAATGTGATCTCTTGTAGAAGGAAGGAAGAATCTAAGTGTGGATAATACTCTGGCAGGTCGTTGGCTGCTCGTAAGTAAAGAACAGACAAGGGACATGAACAGCGAGATCTTTTGTTAGAGTCAGTGCTCTCCCCCACCGTCACCCCTCCAGCGTTCTGGAAGTATCTTCATACTGCTAGTTGTCTTCCCCGTAAAGCCGCTTACACAGTTTACCAACAAGTTAGAACAGGCTTTGAAAAGTGAATGAGCTATAGTCGTCACAGTAAACGTTAAGCTCGGTTTTAACTAATGCTTACGAAAAATTTGAGTTCAGACAAGAAGAGAAAGAGAGAGACGACGTTCTTGCACATAGATTCTTACACCCCTGACATTCTTTGTTCATGTAAACTTTATTCAGAGTGTTCAGTTTGTCTTTAACCCAATATATTTTATTTTAAAAAGTAGGAAACATAAAAATGAAGTCCTAGTATCTAGTTGAGCGTCCGGATGATTTTTTTTTCGGGGGGGGGGGGGGGGGGGCTATCTACCCGCGTCATTGTAAACGTGTTTTAGAACTCAAATACACTATTTTGCATAAGCTTTCAGTGTATTTCCAATTAATATTATGTATGTTCAGTATGATTTTCATTACTTTGACACTGTCGAGTATGCTGACGCATGTTCACCGTCGTGTTTTAACTTAGCTTAATACATCGATTAAAGTCATTTTCAGTGGGCTTTCCTCGCTGCCGTCTGCATAGCCATGAAAGTGTTGACCCATGAAAGTAAGCAAATGAATAATAATATATACCAGCACATCTACAAATGATCTTACGCTCGTTGAACCCCTCATTTCTCCCTCACGTGTACATAAACTGTGAATTTTGAAGGAAACACATTTATCAACCACCTCATCACCTCTACCTCCGGCCAGCACCAGGCGTGAGTCTGGCACTCTGACTGTCTACGCCACGCCGAGTAGTGAGGATTGATACACGAGGCCTAGATGACGGGTCCGCGTAAACAAACCTAAACAACCACAAGAACACAGCGATGTACCGAATTTTGACCAATTTATCTACACCATTTTAGGCACTTATTATGTAGTCGAATATTCCCCACATTTAATTTAGAGCAGTAGGTTCGTTTTATCTATTCTGTATATTAAAAAAAAAACTAAATTTCTCCCTCCTCACTGGATTTTTTCACCTTCTTTTGAACCGGATTTAATTTATTTTACCATGTCCTCGACAACTTGTCCTTCCAAAATGTTTCATCTAAAGTAGGTAACTTGTTCTAAAGATATTTTATGAAAGCACATGCATATAACCCCAACCGATCTTGATAATCCACATTGTCTACAAATATCTAGGAAGATAAACGTGGAAATGTGCTAATTCTCTTGTGAATGTGAGAGGATATGTCTAAACCAAATGTTCCAACCTTGAGAGTTTGAATGTAAATTTTTCTTTATCATCTTTACAATAACACACTGACTTTGAATGTCTCCTCGTTCGTACCAAGGACGTTAGAACCCTCCTGTGTTCAGTGTTTCATGTACGGATTAAATTAAACATGATTGCGGATCCCCATAGACTTTATCACGGAACCTGGAAGACTCTTCTGATCCCAATGAACAAAACCATATTAGGGATATAGTGATTAAGATAATATACGTCATGGAAAGTTAAGTTTATTGGTAAGTCTAAAAAGTCGAGAGAGAGAGAGACGAATCAAGTGAGAGGCTGTGGGGGGAGACGTCGTTGTCGTGGTGACGGTGGTTGTGGTGACGGTGGTGATTTTGGTAATAGTGGTAGTGGTAATGGAGGTGGTGGCAGTGGTAGGAAGGGTTGTGTCACAGTTAGTGTCGAGGGAGACTGAAGATCGATAACATATTGAGGTCGAGTAAGGGTGATGGTAGTGGAAAGAGAGAGAGAGAGAGGGTCACCGCCCTACCATTAAAGCCACATCGCCAATACGAGCAATCAACAAGAGTCTGGCGTCACCCCCCCCCCTACCATCTCCTTAAATGGGTTTTACTTTTAAATGTTGCACCAGACGATTCGTCCGCCCGTCTTCTGCCTGTGGTGGCGTTTTCTCCGTTTTTTCTCCATAGTATGTGTATATATATATATATATATATATATATATATTTATATATATATCTTGATAAAATCACACGGGAGAATGGAAACAACGGAGTACCTTAGCTTTCGTCTTTATTCAAGACATCTTCAGAGGCAACTGGAATACATGGACAGAGAGAGGCTTAAATATACAGGGTGACCTAAAAACATGAGGTCAGGTCAAAATGATGACATCCACTAATCCCCACACCAACACAAACGTAGAGGAGCTTAAGAGAAGGGTGGTGACGTGACTAGTCAAGTCAGGTCAGAAAAAAGGGGACCCACAAAATAACTATCATACATCTAGATCAAAGGTTTTTAAAGCATTTTTAACCTTGGGCCACTGACAAATAAATTTATGTAACATATTATCAGTTTTGAACTGACCATCACTAAGGTTTATTGATTTTAATTCCTTAATCAAACTAGCTTCAACAAGAAGTCTTTCTGTGACACAAGATGATTTGAAAACTTCTAAGCTTTTTTCCCAAGCAATGGGGTGATTATTATTCCTAACATGAACGAACAAGGCACTGCTTTGTTTCCATTCTCCCGTGTGATTTTATCAAGATATATCTTATCCACGTTTTCATTGTGGATTTACATGAAATATATATATATATATATATAATTAGGTTTTTCACTGGTGAATTCTCTCTGATGGGGACGAGAACTGGCACGAGGACAGAGGGGTCATCATCACGCACTGATAACCCTTTAAGACTTACGTTAGGTTAGGTTAGTGTTAGGAATAGTTAGATTAGGTTAAATTTGTTTAGGTTAGGTTAGCGTGAATTTAGGTTAGGTTTGCATTAAGGTTAGAGTTGGGTACATTAGGTTACGTTAAGTTAGGATAGGTAAGTGAGCGTTAGAGAGTTAGTGTTTAATTTCACCTGCAGTATATAATCTGGGGTGTCTATTTTTCGGGTGATGAGGTTAATTAATTTTGGGTATTAGAGGAAGGCTGTGGCTTAATTGGATCCTGCCCGTGGTGAAGGTTTGTTTATTTTACCCCCGCGGACAGTCTCGCTTTATCTTCACGGCTAAAATGAAAATACCGCGGCCTGCTAGACAAGACAATTAGTGGAGGCAGTGTTGGGGGGGGGATGTTTTACTGAGCTCGGATCCTCTATTACATGAATTCGATCCTCTTTTGTATCTCCATGATCCTCTTTTCACTATAATGTTGATGTTCTATTTTCCCACATCTTCGATCCTCCCTTGTCTTACTGTGAGCCTCCATTGTTTGAGTTCAATCCTCTCTTGTCTAACGTTGATCCCCTCTCTTGCATAATTTGTAGCCTCTTTTGTATAATTTGATTAACTTGGTTCGTTTTTTGTGGAACTTCAAACTTCTTTTGTTTAATAAACACATTAACTAGTCCTCGTCTCCCTCCGCCTAATGGCGTACCACGTATTTAAAAGGGATTATTTCTTTGGGGTCAAACTATTAATCCATTTTGAAGTTTCCGAAAAACAAAATGTATAATATTCTCAGGAGGTTTAGAATATTGGTGTAAACAGTTTAAAAAGCAATCCATCCACCAGGACAGAGAGAGAGAGAGAGAGAGAGAGAGAGTAAATATATCTTCCTATACTCGCATGGCTGCAGTAGTACGTGTTTAGAAGGCGTCATTATATTGTGCGGTAACAAGAAGTGATTTGCCAAATTACCACAGCAGACGGTCGGTCAGTGGTCCAGTGTTATTACTGTGGCTGTCGTAAAGGGCGTGTGTTGGCGGGCCTCCACACACACACACACACACACACACACACACACACACACACACACGTTAAGAACGGCGTGTGTTTGTGGATATTAAGACACATATCCACACATGCCATAGTTGGGAGGGGAGACAAATGCACGACTCCACACACGTCCTGTTTGAGAGGGGCGCGTGTTGAGGACAGAGAGATGTGCTTCCACACACGCCTCGTGCTCTGAATATCAATGAAGGACATGTGGCTGCAGTGTGTGTGTGTGTGTGTGTGTGTGTGTCATCTTACCTCACGCTCCAATGCAATGATGGCAGCCAAATTGCACCGAGACTGTACCGAAACAGGACACGTTCTCTTATCCAAAGGAAGATAAAGTTAACGTGAAGGTTATCAAGAGTCTGACCCCCCCCCCCCCCCGTCCTCCCCTGCTTCCCGACCATCCTTATCCTGGACTTCCTTCCTCCCGTTCATATATTGTATCCCTCTCCATTCAACTTTCTCCTCTCTCTCCCTACCTACCTACCTACCTGCTTGTGTATCCCTTCTTACCTCCCTTCCTCTCTCTTCCCTACCTTCGTTCCTCCTTTCTCTCTTCTTCCCCCCTTTCTCTCTCCATCCACCTGTTCCTCTCTACTCCCCCCCCCTTCCTCTCTCCTTCCTTCCCTAACCTCTCTTCCCCCTTCCTCTCCCCGTACTTTCCTTCCCCCTCCCCCCTTCCTCTCCTCCACCAGTACACACCAAGACTAGTGCTGTAGTCCAATCTTACTTCTTATCCTCAGCATGGACAATACTGCACTGGTCTCGTTCCGTCTTACAGTTGTTTTTGTCTGTGTTATCGTGCGCTACGGGGAGAACCTTGAAGCCTAGAGTGTTTATTACGTGGCTAGAGTATCTCCCTGAAGGGTGTCTGCAGCGTCAGGAGTATATGATGTTCCTTAAGGGTCACTCATCAACATAATGACCTCATACACCAGGGCAGGATGTTGAATGTGGACGATTATCTTCTGAGGTGATGTGGGTAGTATGATTTTGCTGTTGTTTACTGTTTTTGTTTCTCTGTGTCTTTGTTTTTCCAGCTATGTGTGTGTATCTGTCTGTGTGTGTGTGTGTGTGTGTGTGTGTGTGTGTGTGTGTGTGTGTGTGTGCTTGCTTTCTCTCATTCAGTGTTTGATATTAGTGTCGGATTACCTCAAGATTTCCTCTCCTCATCTTATTCCACCTGATGAATAAACACCTTAATGTTACCTTGGAGGGTTAGGTTAGGTTAGGTTAGCATTAGTATGTTTAATCATCAGGTGAAATAAGCTGAGGGAAGCAAATCTTGAGGCGATCCCAAATGTCGTGTCAGTGTGTGTTTACAAGTGAAGAATGTTTGCATGACTGAAGTGGGTTATAAACGTTACCACTGTATAGAAAGTAACAATAGGTCAGTAGTCCTTGTTGTACATGAATGGTCAACACCTAACTAGTCTAAGGGCATGAACTTGTAGATATAACAGGGCAAGACCTAACTACGTGAAGGGCATGAACTTGTAGATATAATAGGGCAAGACCTAACTACGTGAAGGGCATGAACTTATAGATATAATAGGGCAAGACCTAACTACGTGAAGGGCATGAACTTGTAGATATAATAGGGCAAGACCTAACTACGTGAAGGGCATGAACTTGTACATATAATAGGGCAAGACCTAACTAGTTGAAGAACATTATCCCACAGCGAGTGAAGGGGGAAGAAGACCTACCCTGTTGAAAGGCTTGATCTTGGAGTGCATGATGAAGTTGAACTTGCACAGCTCGCAGGACTTGGTGTCGGAGGACTTGATCCACTGTTGGAGGCATGACTGATGGACGTAACGCAGGGAGCCGGAGCAGTAACACGGAGCGATGAGCGGCGAGTCCTGTTCCCCTTCGCAGTGGCAGATCCTGGACCACGGGAGGCAGCGTTAGTGATGATGGTAATAATAATAATAATAACAACTGTGAATATATCTACTGTCTGACAGAATCATTGTAAAAAAAATATAGAACTGGTCACCCACATGATAGCTCCAAATATTACCAAAGACTATAATATGAGACATTACCCTGGGAGTGGGGAGTGACATGAGCCTGGGAATTACACCAGCCTTAAAACACTCCACAGAACTCTTGTTTATGACCGACGAAGATCGCACGTCACTCTCAACCATATGGTGAAAAAAAAATCACTTTAAGTTATAAACGATCTTGTGGTCCGATGGTTTTCTAAAGGAATGATTCTGAGGTTAGATTAGGTTCGGTTAGGTTAGGTGTGATTTATTTAACATTTAACCATCAAAATAGGGTATGGTAAGATAGTTAGCTGTGTGCGTGCGTGGGAGAGTGCGTGTGTGTATGCGTACGTGTGTGTATGCGTGCGTGTGTGTGTGTCTGCGTGTGTGGGCGTGTGCGTCTATGGGCGGGATCCACCAAAGATTTACCTGTACACCACCACCAACAACAACACACTCACAAAACAGAGACTAAACGTAGAACAATATGACATAACAGCCAATGGATAAACCCAAACATACACTCACGACAAGTATCTAAGAGGAGTAATAAATATAGAATCTCATAAGTATAAAACAAGAGACTCCTAGTAAATATACATCGTCTGGCCTGTATAGTCCGCTCGGTGTTGTACTGACTCCTGATGTACAGTAGAATAGTAATTAGTAAGCAATGTATATAAACAAGTAAGAGTTAAGTATATACAGTATATTAAAACCTGAAGTTACTCTCAAGATATTAAATTAGATTACACCTTGACCTCCAAGGTTATTTACCCGAGAGATGTTTGAACTCAGTAGCTCTTTCCATTGTTGAGTTTAACTGCAACTAAACATTCAATCAGTTAGTTTAAATGCTTACAGTCCTCACCGAAAAACAATACTTAACTCAAATAATTTTAAACTAACAATGAGAAAAATAAAAGACAAGGAAACTGTTTTTTTTTTTTAGCCTTTCTGAAAATACCTCAAGACAAAAACCTATATTATATATAAGAGAGATATATAACAAGAGAGGCGTGACTGGTGACCAAGGACACTAACACCTAACTGGCAACTCGCGTGACCCACCCAAATTAGCCTCCCCCCCCCCCCCGGGTAGTGTGTGTGTGTGTTAAAGGTGACGTTCATTATCTGTGTTCTTCAATCATGGCCTCTGAGTAGCTCGGGGTCTTAAGTCTTGCTCCTGATTGGCTATGTGTTGTTCATTCATGTTCTAGAATGATTTGTGTTCTTCGGGTTGTGTTTCCGATTGACCACCTCTCCTCCAATCATATTCAGAGTAGCTATCTCTCCTCCAATCACATTCCAGAAAAGCTATCTCTCCTCCAATCACATTCCAGAGTAGTTACCTATCCCCAAATCACATTCCAGATAAGTACGTGGCCTCAACACACAATGACCACAACAAAACCAGTAATATCATCGTGTGTGTGTGTGTGTGTGTGTGTGTGTGCTGGTCTAATCACAATTTTTCATGGCCATCACGACAAGTATAAATAAGGTTAAACACACAGTAAGGTCAGAGGTGCACGAACCAAACCTCTGATTAGCATAAAACCAGTGAGACAGACAGACAGAACACTGACTATGAATAAGGACATGAGTTGTGTGAGGGCGAGGTAGTCGAGATATTTCTCCGTCAGTATGCTAGTGAGTCAGTTAAGTATATTTGATATGTTAGCATTAGTCAAGAATAAGTGACAGGTCAGTTAAAGATTATTCTTACACATATACAAGTTAGAGATATGAAACATGGCTAACTGAATGAATAGATAAATGTAAACATTATGGGAGATATGATACCCCGAGACAAGAGAGGTCACAAGGATTGGGGCCACGCCGGCACTCATACCTTGACCCTGATCGTTGACCTAATTATGTCAAGAACGAACCTAGTCGATAATATGTAAACAACAACAACAACAACAACATCACACACACACGCACACACACATTACTATTACTACTTTGCTGTCACTCGGAATCGAGTATGACGATCATCCAGCTATGATACAATGATATGAGTTATTAAGGATATCACCTAGGTTGGTGAGTTTTGAGGTGACTAAAGAGGCCGATACGAGACCGGCAGAGCCGTCCACAGATGTTGCATAGATGATGATGAGAAGTATGATGAGCTGGATGATGGCTGCGCGTGAGTTGATTTGTGGTGAGGCAGGAGCGCAGACTACAACCACACATCTTGTCTCTCCCTTTCCTGATCCAGTGGTGCAAGTGTTGCAACGACTGGGGAGAGGGAGAGTTGCAATGGACTCCCGATAGCCCAGTTTGTTGGGTTTCGCCATAGTAGCCTGTCCATTTTGCACTGCCTTCATCCGCCAGAGTAGTCGTTGGGTTTCCGTGTTGGTCACCTTTTCTGCCCATTCCGCCGTTTAACACACACACACACACACACACACACGTCACTGAAGTTGTCAAATCCTCCAGTTTCCGTCTCCACCTCCTCCGCCGACTCAAGTCCCTCGGAGTTCCTGCGCCCAAGCTCCTCAGTGTTTACTCAACATTCACACTTCCCAAGCTCACCTATGCCTCCCCCACCTGGTCTTCCTCCCTAAATGCCACACAACGTAAACACCTAGAAAAAGTACAACAGAGGGCACGCAAGATTATTCTCTCCCCTTCCTACTCCACATATCAAGAAGCGCTCAACACACTGACCCTCTCGACTCTCTCTGATCATCACCACGACCTTATTTGGCGAGAAGCTTCTGCACCTTCCTCGACATCGGGAGTGGTGACAACGTCGGGGGTGGTGACAACATCGGGGGGTGGTGACAACATCGGAGTGGTGACAACATCGGGGTGATGACATGGGGGTGATGAGAACTTCATGGGTGGTGACAACATGGGGGTGATGAGAACTTCATGGGTGGTGACATCGGGGGTGGTGACAACATGGGGGTGATGAGAACTTCATGGGTGGTGACAACATTGTAGTGTAGTGTAGATAGTGTACCATGTGTGGTGGAGATATATTACATATGACTCGGCTATACTACAGTATCAAGTAACAAATAAGTCTTGTCTCTACACATCTGGTTTCCTCGTTGAATGTTAGACTTTAGGGAATTTAAATTTAAACCTGCCAACGGCTCTTAAGTACTGCCCTTCCTCCTGTTACAACCTATATATTTGCTGCATGCAAAAAAAAAAAAGGAAAAAAGCTATTTTTTCTGTTTTTCATCCTTTGGAAATCGATAAAAATATCAAACTTTTATCATGTAGTCTGCAATTTGATCTGCATCCAGATATGGAGCATTTATCAGACATTGTGATAGACCTTCACACCACGACGGCCAGCTGGCAACTGAGGCCCCACCCCAGCCCCCCCCTCCCCCACCCCCTCCCCCAGGCCGCCGACCAGATGACGTCATCAGCTGCGAAGGATGAATTTTTTACTCGAAGTGAGTTGACTTGGTATAATTAGACTTTGATAGAACCTTTTAGGGACAGGCACAAGCACACCGTGTGTGAAACGGCACAACACTTTTTTCTCTAATGGCAAGATAGCTGACATAATAAGATTGTATCCACTTTTTGCACTCAGTATCTATATCGTTTCCCATGTATGGAACCAAACACACAATGTGCTTGAATACCTCTCACGCAAATGTGAATAACAAAATGTGCGGCCAGATATATTTCCTCATGTATTAGCCCCTGCCTCATGACAGTAGCAATTGTATAAATCATGGTGAATACATTTATATTATATAATCCAATCACCCGACTGTAATTTTCCATAAGCTGTGAGGTACCATGTGCCGTTCACGTGAGGGGAAATTCCTCAATCAGAACGCCGACCTTGAGAATGTAGGGTCAGCTGTGCCACACTCCCTCAGAGCCTCCCCTCACGGCACCAGTCTTCACTTGAGCCTCACGAGAATCGGACGGGTGATCTAAACTCAGTCAAGCTGAGTCCCGTCCTTAACTACACTCACAGCTTACAGTGTTAATTACGGTGAATGTACCAACAGACTATGACCAATATATTTTTACGAATAAATGGAGAAGAGACCATTTGGGGCTTTGCACCTTAACCCCTCAACTTATTTATATAAGCCAAGTTAAGGGAACTCTAACCCAAAGCTTATACCCACACTGCTCTACTCACGCGATTGTTAATAAGTTACCATCTATGTACAGAACTAAATAAAGAATTTATTTGAAATACTCTGTAAAATTCAATGCCATAATATCCTGATCACAGGGGGTTAGTTATACAGACCCTTTGTGAACTCTTCTCTGTAATCCTTTTGTGCTAACGCTCACAGGATGAGTATTGGGTGCACAATAAACTAGCCGTTATTAGTGGCAAAATTAATACAAAATATCCTGACTACCCCCAATCGTCCCCCACCACCCCTGACCCCTCCTCTCTACCCCCCAATCGTCCCTCACCTCCCCTGACCCCTCCTCACAACCCTCCGCTCGTCCCTCCACCTCCCCTGACCCCTCCTCACAACCCTCCGCTCGTCCCTCCACCTCCCCTGACCCCTCCTCACTACCCTCCGCTCGTCCCTCCACCTCCCCTGACCCCTCCTCACTACCCTCCGCTCGTCCCTCCACCTCCCCTGACCCCTCCTCACTACCCTCCGCTCGTCCCTCCACCTCCCTTGACCCCTCCTCACAACCCTCCGCTCGTCCCTCCACCACCCCTGACCCCTCCTCACAACCCTCCGCTCGTCCCTCCACCTCCCCTGACCCCTCCTCACTACCCTCCGCTCGTCCCTCCACCTCCCCTGACCCCTCCTCACTACCCTCCACCATTCATGAACAATATACTATATATATTTTTGTGTTCACCATTTTCCTACATATTTTTTTAACCATTGGGGTGGTCCTGGGGTTAACCGGTTCACTTCCGCGTTCCCTACTGGCATGTATTGTACAGGTATCTGTATTTATATTTACGGACTACAAAATATTCTGTACATATTAGTACATCCAAATATTACCTATGATTTATTTCTTTTTTTCGTTGCCAAAAAGTGGGAAGTGGTCTATCTTGATGGTCCACTCCAAAGACTATTTCCTACCAATTCATAGCAATAAAAATTAAGAACAATTTGTTCCGAACATGTACGGCATATTATATTTATTATTATTATTATTATTATTATTATATATATATATATATATATATATATATATATTTATATATATATATATATATAAATATATATATAAAAGATACCTAATCTATTTGTGTACGATAACCACACATTCAGAGATAATCAGAATATAAAGGACTGTCGAGATCCTATACCAAGATTTACCTATCAAGTCTAAATACACCTGGCCATACAGTCTGTCTCATCTAAACTTAAAACAAATGAATCACACAATTACATTTCCGCTGTGTTATGTATACGGTGTGTAGACTGACATATAAAGTTTCATAAACGTAAAGTATGGACATAAACATTACAATAATCTACTTTCGTTTATATCTCAGTAAAAGGAAGAAAGATCACAAGTGTACCTCCCTCACTCCCCTGCCTCCAACATGGCGCCATCCACCTCCCTCACTCCCCTGCCTCCAGCATGGCGCCATCCACCTCCCTCACTCCCTTGCCTCCAACATGGCGCCATCCACCTCCCTCACTCCCCTGCCTCCAACATGGCGCCATCCACCTCCGTCACTCCCCTGCCTCCAACATAGCGCCATCCACCTCCCTCACTCCAACATGGCGCCATCCACCTCCCTCACTCCCCTGCCTCCAACATGGCGCCATCCACCTCCCTCACTCCCCTGCCTCCAACATAGCGCCATCCACCTCCCTCACTTCCTTGCCTCAACTATGGCGCATCCACCTCCCTCACTCCCCTGCCTCCAACATGGCGCCATCCACCTCCCTCACTCCCCTGCCTCCAATATGGCGCCATCCACCTCCCTCACTCTCCTGCCTCCAACATGGCGCCATCCACCTCCCTCACTCCCCTGCCTCCAACATGGCGCCATCCACCTCCCTCACTTCCCTGCCTCCAACATGGCGCCATCCACCTCCCTCGCTCACCCTGCCTCTAACATGGCGCCATCCACCTCCCTCACTCCCCTGCCTCCAACATGGCGCCATCCACCTCCCTCACTCCCCTGCCTCCAACATGGCGCCATCCACCTCCCTCACTCCCCTTCCTCCAACATGGCGCCATCCACCTCCCTCATTCCCCTGCCTTCCAACATGGCGCCATCCACCTCCCTCACTTCCCTGCCTCCAACATTGCGCCATCCACCTCCCTCACTCCCCTGCCTCCAACATGGCGCCATCCACCTCCCTCAGTCCAGCAGCGAGCGACGGAGGGAAGAGGGAACCAACATATGGAGTTACGATCTCTGAGTTTACTCCCGATAAAAGGAAAGACGGAATATAAGCGACAGGAAACACGAGGTAAACAAAGGAAGGAGAGAGATACAATGGTCAAAATGGCCTTATTTTTTCCCTATATTTACTTGATGTGCCTCTTGGTGGGCGTGTAATTGTAGCCTCATCCGCCCATCATCATATCGATATTCGTATAAATATCACCGTAATTATTCTCATTTATCATCGTTCTCTTTATCGTATTATTATTTTTTATCACTCTTTTACCACAAGAAATTACATTTTCTCGTAAGCAGAAGAGAGAAAAAAATAGCTTTCTGTGAATTGTAAATGAGCGACACATTGGCTCCTTGATCTGTCACGCCCGATATGTACTACTGCAATATTTACTCCCCTCAATATCTTATTACGGCCTCCCTCCCGCCATTTCAAGTTGACACATCCTGGTGGAATAATCTACTAAAATAAGAAAGAAAAAAAGAAAGAAAGAAATCGAAGACCATAAATAATAAACACAAGTGAATATTGCACTTAGAAGGCGGGAATCGAGTGTAAACACAGTCGCCACTAACACATTATTGGCAAAAAGAAAATAAATGTTAATTCTTCTTCAAACGACTTTAAGCATCCCACACATTAAAAATTCCTAAGTACTTAAACATTTTCACTTTATATTAAAATAGAAAAAATCCAAATATCGCCAAATACTCTATAATTCTCCAGCCTGTGGTGTATTTGGTGTAAAACATAACATTATTTACACCTTAAATTAACCTTGGTTTATACTATAATGACAACAAGTATTATATCCACCAGTAGGTCGAAAAGCGTGTGTCATAAGTCGTCCTTGGGTTGTCGGGCGGACGAGGTGCAGTAGTGTGAGCGTTACCAAGAGATTTGCCGGTTAGTGAGGGCCAGAGAGGTGTGTGGGGAGAAAAGGAATCGCTCAATAAGAAAAGTTCAGCGAGTGAGTCAGGCGAGGTACTCATTAGGTTGCCAAAACATAGCCAAATGACCTTACTTCCACTTCTTACTTACCAACTCTCTCTCTCTCTCTCTCTCTCTCTCTCTCTCTCTCTCTCTCTTTCTCTCTCCAATAAGAAGCACAGTAATATGAGACTATTAGAGAGACAAAAATCCTCATATGGTAAATATTTCCCTCAATCAGGAAAAAAGCATTAGTGTAACAGTTAAAATCACATTCCTAGCTTCTTGGTGGAACAAAAACAGTCAAAGACGCGAATTAAAAAAAAAATATGTACAGTATTCCTCTTTATATTCAAATTTAATATGAGAACAGCAGAAAAAAAATCCGTGATTTTAAATCTGAAGAAGAGAAAGTTGGGATCATTCCAAGCCGCCATATTGCCAGTGTAGTATCAAACAGAACGCTTGTTGTTGAAACTGTCATCTCTAACTTAACCTACTGTGCTATATATCGCTTCATCACTGCTAAAATTAACTTAAAACAATGAGTGAGTTAAGTTACATATAGACTTCCATAGAAACGAATCATAAAAAAAAATATAAACAAGAAAATGTAAGTGCGAGTTGACGTCACACATGTATGCCAAAAAATCCAATCTTTTATTCCTCTGTGTTGCAGCTGCCACTCTTGACTTATCTCTTCATCGACCAATAGTGAAATGTTGTCTCTGAATAATGCATCAGTGTAGTGCTCGCCTCAAATTGGCACAGCGAGACAAATTTGCTGTCGTTACAGGAAAAGGTTGTGGCAGCAGTCTGCAGGGTGGCCGGGCGTTGCTCCTGACTCACGGAATTGGGTGTCTCTCTCTCTCTCTCTCTCTCTCTCTCTCTCTCTCTCTCTCTCTTACTTTCTCTCTCTCTCTCTTACTTTCTCTCTCTCTCTCGGGTGGTTTAATACAAGCATCCACATATGTAAAGGAGAGAAATATATTCAACGTGCAAATAATATACTGTGCACAATAAGATACACATTATGATTACAACACACACACACACACACACACACACACACGTAACACTATTATTTTCCTCAAATTTGAATGAAAAATAAAAACTATCGAAGGAAACAAAAATAAAAGAGTTAACAAAAGACATCATCGTCGTGACACTGAAATACGACAACATATTTAGTTTAGTTTAGTTTAGTTTAGTTTAGGTTAGGTTAGGTTAGGTTAGTGTATTTAATCATCAGATGAAATAAACTGGGACGCCTATTCTTCAGGTTCTCCAAAAATCCATAATTAACGTGAAATTGGCAACTGTTGCTGACCATAAAATACGAGAGGAAAATATCGTCTTAATTTCACATACTATCGTAACTTTTCTCAGCCCTTATATCACAGAGTGAAGAAGTATCGTAATCAATAAAGACAATGGCAATAGCGGCACATATATTAATAGGTCAACTTGTCTAAATATGGTGTTTTTATTAAGATATATGAGTCACATACATACATACGTGTGTGTATATAGACATGGTAAATAAATAATCTATCATATTGAGTGTAGAGGCTTAGCGAAGAAACGCCCGTGCCTACAGTCTGGCATAAATACGACCCAAGCTGGAGGAGTGCAGTAGGTCAACCCCCCCCCCCCCCCCTAGTCGCTACACTCAGAGGGGGTCATCATTCAATACTCTGAATTAGTGTTATATACGGACTATAATATGAAGATTAGACACCCTAGTTTATTTCACCTGAAGATTAACCACCCTAACACTTACCTACCTGGGGAGATTAGGTTAGGTTAGGTTTGAGAGAGAGAGAGAGAGAGAGAGAGAGAGAGAGAGAGAGAGAGAGACTCAAGATTGTTACGATGATGATTATTATTACTGGAAATGGAGGTGAGGGGAGGAAGGAAAGGAGGGAGGGAGGTGGAGGGAAGGAGGAAGAGAGGAAGGAAGGGAGAGAGGGGAAGAGGAAGAGAGGAAGGAAGGCAGAGAGGGGAGGAGGAGAGGAAGGAAGGGAGAGAGGGGAGGAGGAAGAGAGGAAGGAAGGGAGAGAGGGGAGGAGGAGAGGAAGGAAGGGAGAGAGGGGAGGAGGAAGAGAGGAAGGAAGGGAGAGAGGGGAGGAGGAGAGGAAGGAAGGGAGAGAGGGGAGGAGGAAGAGAGGAAGGAAGGGAGGGGGGAGGGAAGGAGGAAGAGAGGAAGGAAGGGAGAGAGGGGAGGAGGAAGAGAGGAAGGAAGGAAGAGAGGGGAGGAGGAGAGGAAGGAAGTGAGAGAGGGGAGGAGGAAGAGAGGAAGAAAGGGAGGGAGGGAGGAAAAGAGGAAGGAAAGGAGGGAGGGGGAGGGAAGGAGGAAGAGAGGAAGGGAGGGAGGTAGGGAAGGATGAAAAGAGGAAGGAAAGGAGGGAGGGAAGGGGGAGAAGGAAGAAAGGAAGGAAAGTGGGGAGGGAAGGATGGAGGGAAGGAAGGGAGGGAGGGAAGGAGGAAAGGAGGAAGGGAGGCAACGAGGGCTCTTACACTCTTACAGTGACCTGGCGTTACCATGACCACCGCTACCTGCACACTCTCTCTCGTCTGCCCACGTAATCCAACACATACATACATACATACATACATACATACATACATGCATACATACATCGCCTCCCGCAGTCCCCCACCCACCTCGCGCAGTCCGCACCATCCCATCTATTGTTAAAATAATGAACAACTCCTGATTTATGTACTGTACAGCCCTGTAAATGTATTCAACGCATATTATATCATTATGTCTCAATCAAATGTAAGTCTGTATATTTTCAGCCACCGGCTGCAACTCTATTAATAAACCGTTTATTATTATTATTATTATTATTATTATTATTATTATTATTATTATTATTACATACATACATATAAATACATCTACAGAAAGAGAGAGAGAGAGAGAGAGAGAGAGAGAGATAATACAAGGGAGCGAGACAGAGAATAACAACTGAGTATATTAATTTAAATCACCCTTGTGAATGACTATTTTAAAACACTCTTATTCACTACATAACAAAAAAAACAACAACTACAACAATAATAATAATAATAATAATAATAATAACAATAACAATAACAATAATAATAATAATAATAATAATAATAATCTAAAGAAAAATAAATATAAATAAAAGAAAAATTAATAACGCTCCTCGTGGAAATTCAACCAGATAATAATTCTCACGTAAATAAGACCACCATGAAGACACCATCCAGCTTATAGAGAAATTAACTACCCATTGTAATGTTTTCGCGGTTTAGAGGAGGATGATGATTTAATTCCATTATAGTGTTAATCTGATGAGGTTAAATAGTCATTAAGTGGATTTAATATGTCAGATCTAGTCGTAACTCAAGCTATTCTGTTGTAAGTTTTGTCTGTTTGAATGTTCGGAAGATATAAACAACTTGTGGAAAATTCTATCAATCTATTTTAAGTCCTCAAGGTCCGTATAGATGTGTCTCTGATGGTTAGGTCTGCTGGGGGAGCCGTTATATAAGTACAGTACGTGGTTCTTGATTGAAGGTCTTGTCCGTTTGGTCGACGGATTCTTAATGGTAACTCTCACACAACACCGACACCACATTGTGTTAAATACATACTGTACACGCACGCGTACATGGATACTAGTATACATGCACGCATAAATGTACTGTACACTTCATACATTTATAAAATTATAGATATCCAATACACACACACACACACACACAAAGTGAGACAAGACGTGTCCTGCAGGCGCTCCTGACTGGCTACCAGGCCAAGTCTGTTTGCCCCCTCCCCCCCTGCTATATCCTAACGCCTACCAAACAGTGATCCAATAGTGTATTCCAAAGAAAAACACAAAAACAAGCGTGAATCACAGCAAATCACCAGTGAGCAGTATAATACCAAACCGTGGGCACTTTGTCGGTGACCTCCAAAGTGCCAGAGTACCGCGGTGCCAGAGACAAGGACTAGCGCGGTGTTTACGACTATACAAATATTAACAGGTGTCTACCAGTGTACTACGCCATGGAAACTGTCGATGCCCCTCAAAGCGCCTCCATTGAGTTTAAGGCCACCGTGGACAAACACTCCCGTCCGTCCAGAACAACATATATCAACAGATGTCCACCAGTGAAGTACTCCAGACACGCCCTGTATAGTTTAAAGCGAGGGAACGGATATCCTGATGGCAGTGTTATTGTGTTACTAAAATCACTGAACATATTCCATGCTCACAGTATTAGACAAGAACGTCATAACCAGAAGCCCATTAGGACCATCACCTCCACTAGAAAACCAGAGAAACCGACTCCTGACAGACCGTACCAATACACTGAAGATCCCCGAGTATGGTACAATCTCCCCTCCTTATTGCTCTCCAGTGTCACTTCCCTCGCCAACAAATTTGATGAGCTGGCAACCACAGTCTGGTCAGTTTCACTGCTAAGGTCTTCGCCATCTGCAAGGTGTGGCAAATTGTTCCTAAACTTGCAACATTGAGGGATATCAACTCTTTCATCACCTTCTTTTACATGGACGTGGAGGGGGGGTTGCCCTCTTTTGTCAAGATGAACTACACCCGTCACGCTTGGATGCTTTAGTTTCAGCTGATGTGGAGGCATTATGGGTACGTGTTGTGCCACGTGCCCATCCTCGCCACACTGTCATAATCATACACTGTGTGACATACCACCCGCCTCGCTCACCCACCAGAGACACTCTTATCAGTCACCTCAAGAGTTAGGTACCCACGTGCCAGCTAGTATTATGCGGGGATTATAACGAAATTGACACCACTGATATCCAGGACCAGTTGTTACTATCACATGTTGTGAGCTTCCCCACACACGGTCAAAATACCCATGACCTTATCTTAACTGACTTAGCGGACCAGTACCAACCACCTCAACCAATGCCTCCTATCGGGTGTAGTAGCACACACCTATCAGTGCTCTGATCTCCAGCCGCCACTACCAGCCTAGTGCAGAGACCCTACATCACCTTGCCATGCCGATTACTGACTCTGCAGTGCGTCTCTTCAGGCAGTGGATAATTCACCATCCATAGACTGAAGTGCTTAGAGTGGATCACGTGGACACCAAATGGATAAATTGTACCAACACCACCACTTCTTCCCCGAGAAGTTCGTCAGATCACACCCAGCTGACTTGCCCTGGATCACACCTTGGATCTAAAGATTTAAGCAGCAGAGACAAAGCGCCTTTTATCTCAATTACCACAACCGCTATGGGTCCCTTCGCAACCAAGTCATCCTTGAAATACGCGCTGCAAAGAAGTCTTACTACCCAACTAAGTTGCAACACCTGAAGCAGACCAACATCAGTCAATGGTATGGTAAGCTTAAAGAACTCTGTGGACTAAACAACAAGACGCACCCCCTCCCCTTCCTTAGCCATCTCACTAATGGTGACGCAGCTGAACAATCAAACAACCATTTCGCAGATATATGCCAGACGCTCCCCGCCTTGACACAACCAGTCTCCCTGCTTACCTACCAGCCCCCTTTCCCACTGACTTAGTGGAAGAATTTGAAGTAGCAAAACGTCTGGACAAACTGAAGTTAAAGCGCTCCACACCTTAATCTGCGAAAGTTTCGTTTTTGACCGGGACTATACTGATTTGCAAGCTCCATACAGCTTCAGCAATTTGGCAATATGAAAACATCCTCCATCACTCACTGTCTTGTCAACTTTCTCGACTACATATACGGCCATCTGAAAAAAACGAAAGACGTCTGGGGCTGTCGCCTGCGCTTCACCAAGGCATTTGACCTAGTTGACCACAATTTAATCGTCAACAAAGCTATCGACCTCGGGTTTCGGAGAAGTCTTATACCATGGGTTACAAACTTCCTTAGTGACCGACGCCAATCCATACGCTTCCGAGGGGCTGTCTCCACTTTTCAGTCACTCACCTGTGGCGTCCCCCAAGGCACCAAGATGGGACCGCTGTGCTTCCTCTTCCTTATCAATGATGCTCTAAGAGACACCCCTGCTCGCTGGAAATATGTCGGCGACTCCACCATTGAGATCAGTGTGAACAACTCGGCTCCCGACTACACCGCCTTCCAGAATATATTGAACAGTCTACAAAATTGGGCCACCAACAATCATGTCACCACCAACCATGCCAAGACCATGGTTATACACATCAACCTCTCCTCTGACCTTATCCCACCTCCTTCCATTACTTTGGGCCCCAACACACTCCAGGTTGTGGACTCTACCAAGCTCCTCGGCGTGACTATAGATAACAAACTAAATTGGAAAACACACGTCAGTACACTTGTCAAATCCTCCAGTTTTCGACTCCATCTCCTCAGCCGACTCAAGTCCCTCAGAGCTCCTCAGTGGTTACTCAATTTTCATACTTCCCAAGCTCACCTATGCCTCTCCTGCCTGGTTTTCCTCCCTAAATGCCACACAACGTAAACTCCTAGAAAAAGTGCAGAAGAGGGCATACAAGATTATTCTCTCCCCCTTCTACTCCACATATCAAGAAGCTCTCAACACACTGACCCTCTCGGCTCTCTCTGATCATCACCACGACCTCATCTGCATATTTGGTAAGACGATTCTGCACCATCCTCGACACTGGCTCCTGCTTCCATCTGAGATCCCTCGTCCGCGAAATGCTGTTAGATACCACTACCGCATCATGCCCATACGAGAACTTTTTTTGCACTGTCACTATGTTGAAATGCCCTGTAGTATGACCTTCTTCCCACCTAGTTATTATATATTACATGTGTATTATTTATGTTACTTGTATATTATTTGTCAATCAAGAGACCCATTCCCCAATTATGTAACTGTATATTTTCAGCCTTCCGACTGCCATGCTCTTTCAATAAACCATCAATTATTATTATTATTATTATTTTATTACACACACACACACACACACACACAGACATGTACACCAACACACAACAGTACCAGGACGTTTATAGATTTTACAACAGACCAACGAGGCTAAAGGTCCTAATGTGTTTGTAGTTCGTAGAGACGAGTGTGTGTGTGTGTGTGAAAGGAAGGGGAGGTGGATGTCGAGAGTGATTACGGAGGTGCTGGTGGGTGGTGATTGTGGTAGTGCGAGTAGTAGTGGTGATTGTGGTAGTGGTGGTAGTAATGGTGATTGTGCGAGCAGTAGTAGTGGTGATTGTGGTAGTGGTGGTAGTAATGGTGATTGTGGTAGTGGTGGTAGTAATGGTGATTGTGGTAGTGGTGGTAGTAATGGTGATTGTGGTAGTGGTGGTAGTAATGGTGATTGTGGTAGTGGTGGTAGTAATGGTGATTGTGATAGTGGTGGTAGTAGTGGTGATTGTGGTAGTGCGAGTAGTAGTGGTGATTGTGGTAGTGCGAGCAGTAGTAGTGGTGATTGTGGTAGTGTTGGTAGTAATTATGATTGTGGTAGTGGTGATAGTAATGGTGATTGTGATGGTGGTGGTAGTAGTAATGGTTATTGTGGTAGTGGTGATTGTGGTAGTAGTAGTGATGGAGGTGACTGGTAATAGGCGGGTCACAGTATATTGTATATCTTAACTGAATAAATTCGTTGTTTATTGTCAAGGTTTATTGATGGTAACGATGACTGGATTACGATCGAAGGAGAATTATCTACTGAAGTGTTCTTTAGTTCACTCGCCCATCTCCTTCCTCTCACCCCTCTCCCTCTTGTTCACCCCTCTCTCTCCTGTTCACCCCTCTCCCTCCTGTTCACCCCTCTCTCTCCTGTTCACCCCCTCCCTCCCTCCTGTTCCCCCTCCCTCCTGCTCAACCCCTCTCCCTCCTGTTCACCCCTCTCTCTCCCTCCCTCTCCCTCCTGTTCACCCCTCTCTCTCCTGTTCACCCCCTCCCTCCCTCCTGTTCCCCCCTCTCCCTCCCTCCTGTTCACCCCCTCCCTCTCCTCCTGTTCACCCCTCTCTCTCCTGTTCACCCCCTCCCTCCCTCCTGTTCACCCCTCTCTCTCCCTTCTCTCACCCCCTCCCTCCTTCCCTCTCACCCCTATGCAATATGTGAACGAAGAATGTAAACAAGGCAGAGAGATGCAGACCTCATGGCACTAGGGACAAACTCATCCCCTCCGCCATTGGGTGTGGTGATGACAGGCAGCACGGGGAGCAGTAAGGTGTTTCTCTGTTGTTGTACGTGTATGTTGGAAGGGATCACCCGTTGATTAGTCTCCCTAGGTTATTTCACGTGATGATTAAGTACCCTAATACTACTTGGGGTTAAGTTAGGTTATTATTAGGGTATTTAAACATTATGTGAAATCGTGTAGGGTTGTTAATATTTAAGTGACCCGTAGCTGGTTAGACACACAAACACCTGACACCTTGCCAGAAGAGAAAGGCGTTGTACAATACAGTAGGTATTCCCGCGTTTATAGTGTGTCGTAACTCTCACCTCAGCCGTTATGATCCCCGTGGCGCTACAGGTCATATCAGAAAAACAATAACACAAGAGCTTCTCCTCGTCTTATAATGCTCTCTCTCTCTCTCTCTCTCTCCCTGTGTTGGTGATAGAGGTGGCGGCAACACTCCCTCCCCCCCTCC
>CAUDMG010002622.1:185000-410000 GCA_958450375.1 Homarus gammarus | reverse complement strand
AGCAACACACAACAGCAGACAATGCCTTCAGACAGCAACACACAACAGCAGACAGCAACACACAACAGAAGACAATGCCTTCAGACAGCAACACACAACAGCAGACAGCAACACACAACAGCAGACAATGCCTTCAGACAGCAACACACAACAGCAGACAATGCCTTCAGACAGCAACACACAACAGCAGACAGCAACACACAACAGCAGACAATGCCTTCAGACAGCAACACACAACAGCAGACAATGCCTTCAGACAGCAACACACAACAGCAGACAATGCCTTCAGACAGCAACACACAACAGCAGACAGCAACACACAAAAGCAGACAATGCCTTCAGACAGCAACACACAACAGCAGACAGCATCACTAGCAGACATCACCAGCAAACAGCAGCACAGCAGACACTCCGCCAGCAGATAGCGCTAACAAACGGCATCAGCGGCCAACACCAGTAGACAGCAGCAAACAAGAGGCGGATAACAGCAGCAGCAGCAGACAGCAGCAGACAACAGCAGACACACAGAGGAAGACATAATGGCATCAGGTTCGGCACTCAACGATTTCCACTAACAGGACAGACGAAGACAAATTGTTACCACGAACTATATATACCGTATACCCTTAGTGCCGCCACCCACCTACTACCTACACCCACCCACCTACCTACACCCACCTACTACCTAAATCCACCCACCTACTATCTACACCCACCCACCTACTACCTACACCTACAGGGTACACCCACCCACCTACTACCTATACCCACCCACCTACTATATACACCCACCCACCTACTACCTACACCTACAGGGTACACCCACCCACCTACACCTACAGGGTACACCCACCCACCTACACCTACAGGGTACACCCACCCACCTACTACCTACACCTACAGGGTACACCCACCTACTACCTACACCCACCTACCTACCACCACCACCTACACCCACCTACCTACCACCACCACCCAACTACCTACCACCACTACCTACACTCACCTACCACCACTACCTACCTACCACCACCACCTACACCCACCTACCTACCACCACCTACACCTACCTACCACCACCTACACCCACCCACCTACCTACCACCACCACCTACACCCACCTACCTACCACCACCACCTACACCCACCTACCTACCACCACTACCTACACCCACCTACCTACCACCACTACCTACACTCACCTACCACCACTACCTACTACCTACCTACCACCACCACCTACACCCACCCACCTACACCCACCTACCTACCACCAAAACCTACACCCACCTACCTACCACCACCACCTACACCCACCCACCTACACCCACCTATCTACCACCACCACCTACACCCACCTACCTACCACCACCACCTACACCCACCTACCTACCACCACTACCTACACCCACCTACCTACCACCACCTACCTACCACCACCACCTACACCCACCTACCTACACCCACCTACCTACCACCACCACCTACACCCACCTACCTACCACCACCACCTACACTCACCTACCACCACCACCTACACTCACCTACCACCACTACCTACACCCACCCACCTACTATCTACACCTACCTACCACCACCACCTACACCCACCTACCTACACCCACCCACCTACTATCTACACCCACCTACCACCACTACCTACACCCACCTACTACCACCACCACATACACTCACCTACCACCACTACCTACACCCACCTAACTACCACTACCACCTACACCTACCTACCACCACCACCTACACCCACCTACCACCACTACCTACACCCACCCACCTACTATCTACACCCACCCACCACCACATACCACCTACACTCACCCACCACATGCTCACACCTACCACTCCCCCCACCATGGGCGTCCGCAGAAAAAAATGCAGGGGGGGGGGGGGCAATGTTATCCTGAATTCGACGTGTGAAGACATCTTTGACAATTTCGGAAGAGATCCCCGACGGCTCCAATTCCTGTTCCAAGAGTAGTAACCTGCTCTAACTGAATGAACTGTTCAGAAATGTTTATGTTATTTTATTCATTTTGTATTTTCCATGTAATTTTTTCAATTTTTTTATTTTCCAGGGGGGGGGGGCATTTGGCCCCCCCCCCCTTGCCCCTCCCTGCGGACGCCCATGCCCCCCACCCTTCCCTCAACCCCTTTATTAGTTACAATATAACCATCATCTACCTCAATTAGCTAACTACGTCACATTTAATTAACGTTAGAGGAGGTTCAGGTAGAGTAAGGTAATCGTTATATAAAGGCATCTCATCATATCCAGATATTCCTTTGAAATGCCGTTATATCTTACCTGGGTCTTAGGTGTAATGTCAGTCAGGGCCAACACACACACACACACACACACACAGCCATCGACTCATAATAATCGAGATTGATAATGACTGCCAACCCACAAATTCCTTTACCCAGGCACAAAACTCACCATTCACATCGTATATCGTTAAAACCAATGGAATGTTAACAATATTTAGTTGTAAAGTCACGGCTGATTACCTGTACTTCAATAAAACCATCGCGAATTATCGATAACAGAACACGGACATAATCACACAGATACAGCGACTAATATAATGTTATGGTCATTCAGTATAGATCACGGGAAAGAGACGTAATCCACTCGTGCTGGGTAATAAGTTCTGTAAGGGTGAAATATGGTTCGTGTAGCATCGATTGGCTGCCGTGCATGTAGACCTGAGAGAGAGAGAGAGAGAGAGAGAGAGAGAGAGAGAGAGAGAGAGAGAGAGAGAGAGGCCCAGCAACAAGTGAGGACTGAGTGAGGAAGGCGGGTATGGCAACCAGTCAACTCTCACGATGTCAGAATGCCAGAGATTCCTAAGATAAATTTTCTACCTAACTAAAGCTGTAAGGACACTTCTGTTTATTTTAAGTTAAAGCACAAATTATAACATCTAATAATAACGTCAAATGAAAGACTTTATTATTATTTACTAACTACATACATTCATTTTACACCACTTATGAGAGATTGTGAGTTCTAATTTTGTCTTCTCTTTGTGAACGTATCCAGGAAAAGTAGATCGTCAGCGTAATACTGTTACTATTTTAAGACACTATTTCTGTGCCTTATCTTGTATCAACGGTGAGTGCATTGGTCCACCTTCACTTACGAGGAATATTGATCGTAAGAATATTTAGGACTCTGGACACAGGACTCTCAAGCTATGCAAATGATTTACTGTCAGGGTCGTGAGTGTCAAAGTTTATAATATGTAAAACTGTACACGATGTTACCTATATTAATGTGAATATAGATGAGGATTAGTGGAACAGTGTCATGTTCTTAACTTGTGGTCAGGGAAGGAAGTACTTAAGAAAACTTTTGGCTAAGTGTGATAATTATATTTGTGATCACATTTTGAACTTAAATAATACTACTACTACTACTACTACTACTACTTCTACTACTACTACTACTACTAATAATAATAATAATAATAATAATAACCCGTGACCATAGGCTTGCCAGGCTTCTAGGCTACCCTCCTACCATGTCAACTAGTAAGATTTGAGAAGTTTCCGACTGAAATGATTTATCTTTGGCTGTCTGATGTGTATATATATATATATATATATATATATATATATATATATTATATATATATATATATATATATATATATATATATATTAGTGTACATTATTTATATGATTGTTCTCATACATATCAGTGTTATTACTTATCATTGTTTCTGTGGTGATCAAGAAGCATTACTTTATATAACAGTCGGTAGTGAAGACCGTGGTACAAAAGGCCTTCACTCAGCTTAATAAAACAGCCTCAGTGCCTCAACGTCGCCGAACAGAGACACCTGATTATCCTTCCCCTTCATCCTAACGAGATTAACTTTATTGTTCCGGTCATTATATTAAGTCGGGTCTGGTTCTCATGTTTCCTTCGAAGATCTGACACAGAGCACGACCACTAGGGGGAGCGTGTGTCCTGCCACCAGTGTATGTTGTGTCCTGCCACCAGTGTATGTTGTGTCCTGCCACCAGTGTATGTTGCGTCCTGCCACCAGTGTATGTTGTGTCCTGCCACCAGTGTATGTTGTGTCCTGCCACCAGTGTATGTTGTGTCCTGCCACCAGTGTATGTTGCGTCCTGCCACCAGTGTATGTTGTGTCCTGCCACCAGTGTATGTTGTGTCCTGCCACCAGTGTATGTTGTGTCCTGCCACCCGTAGATACATCAGTTTGCCTTAAATAGTATTTTGTTTTCTTTCGCTTCACGAAGTAAGCGTGAAAGAAAATGGTGGGTAATTTACAGTCAATATCCAGTTAATTCCTTTACACACCGACTATGACTCACACAGTGGAGTCATGGCAGTGCTGTGGGTTCATACCTTCAATAGGTTTTGGGTCACCTTAAGAAAAAAAAAACCTAACCTAACCAAACCTAACCTAAACTAACCAAACCTAATACTAACCTCCCAATAAATTATGGGATGGGAACTAATCTTCAGGTGATCCTAACTTTTGAGAACAGAAAAGAAACACATTTGAAGCAGTAACCCTTCAGTTCGTTCACCTCAAGGGGGGGGGGGAGGGGAGGGGAGGGAGTGGAGGGAAGGAAGGGGGGAGGGGAGGGAAGGAGGGGGGAGGGAAGGGGGGAATGGTCCTATTGCTTCTATTGACTGACTGTGCAGTATGTCGAACCCAACACACACACACCAAATATGGCGTCACCAATATAGACTCTCCACCTCCTCCCCCCCCCCCCTCGCTCATTATGCCATTCCTTCCCGCTTACGGACCTTGTGGTACTACCTCCTCTCTTCCGCCTCCTCCACCTTTTCTCTTCCCTCTTTTTCTTCCTCCTCTTCCTCTTTCTCTTCTCCCTCCCTCTTCTTCTTCTTCTTCTTCCTCATCTGCCTCCTCATCTAATTCTCCCTCCTCCTCTTCTTCTTCTTCCACCTCGTTATCTAATTTTCCCTCCTATTCTTCCAACCTCTGGCTCTTCTTCTTCTTCTTCTTCTTCCTCTTCTTCTTCTTCTTCCTCCTCCTCCCTCACCACCACAGCACACGTCAACAAAGTGGCGGCTGTTTGCTATACTCTCTCTCTCTCTCTCTCTCTCTCTCTCTCTCTCTCTCTCTCTCTCAAGTTAATTAGTCACTTAATCATTCTCGCTGTCTTATCAAATTGGCCAAGTGATCTTATTGTTTACAAAGGAATCTGTCCGAGTCAAACCCAGAGAGAGAGAGAGAGAGAGAGAGAGAGAGAGAGAGAGAGAGAGAGAGAGACTGACTGCAGGTGGTACTTAATGGCCAGCAGGTGTGCATGGCAAGACACCTGTTACCTGCACTTTGGAGGCGTTGGTACACGTGACACACCTTCCTTCCCTCCTCTCCTCGGACCCTCCCTCCTTCCCACCCTCCCTCCTCTTCTCGAACCCTCCCTCCTTCCCTCCCTCCCTCCTCTTCTCGAACCCTCCCTCCTTCCCACCCTCCCTCTTCTTCTCGAACCCTCTCTCCTTCCCTCCCTCCCTCCTCTTCTCGAACCCTCCCTCCTTCCCACCCTCCCTCCTTCCCACCCTCTTCCTCTTCTCGAACCCTCCCTCCTTCCCACCCTCCCTCCTCTCTCCACCCTCCCTCCTCTCCCACCCTCCTCCCTCCTTCTCCCTCCCTCCCTCCTCCCCTCCCTCCTCTCCCACCCTCTCCTCCTCTCTCACCCTCCCTCCTTCCCCCTCCCTCCTCTTCTCGGACCCTCCCTCCGTACCTCCCTCCCTCCTCTGCTCGAACCCTCCCTCCTTTCCACCCTCCCTCCTCTCCTCGCACCCTCCCTCCTTCCCACCCTCCCTCCTTCCCCCTCCCTCCTCTCTCACCCTCCCTCCTTCCCACCCTCCCTCCTCTTCTCGAAACCTCCCTCCTTCCCCCTCCTCCTCTCTCTCCCTCCCTCCTCCCACCCTCCCTCCTCTCTCACCCTCCCTCCTCTCCTCACCCTCCCTCCTCTCCCCCTCCCTCCTCTTCTCCCCTCCCTCCCCTCCTCCCTCCTCTCCCCCCTCCCTCCTCTTCTCGACCCTCCCTCCCTTCCCTCCCTCCTCCTCTCCTCACCCTCCCTCCTTCCCCCCTCCCTCCTCTCTCACCCTCCCTCCTCTCCCACCCTCCCTCCTCTCTCCCACCCTCCCTCCCGCACCCTCCCTCCTCTCTCCCTCCCTCACCCTCCCTCCCTCCCTCCTCTCTCACCCTCCCTCCTCTCCACCCTCCCTCCTCCTCTCACCCTCCCTCCTCTCCCCCTCCCTCCTCTCCCTCCCTCCCTCCTCTCTCACCCTCCCTCCTCTCCACCCTCCTCCCTCTTCTCACCCTCCCTCCTCCCCTCCTCTCTCCCTCCCTCCTCTCCCCCTCCCTCCTCTCTCACCCTCCCTCCTCTCCCCCTCCCTCCTCTCTCACCCTCCCTCCTCTCCCTCCCTCCCTCTCTCCCTCCCTCCTCCTCCCTCCCTCCTCTCCCTCCCTCCTCCCTCCCTCCTCCTCTCTCTCCCCTCCCTCCTCTCCCCTCCTCCTCTCTCCCCTCCCTCCTCTCTCTCACCCTCCCTCCTTCCCACCCTCCCTCCTCTTCTCACCCTCCCTCCTCTCCCCTCCCTCCTCTCTCTCACCCTCCCTCCTTCCCCCCTCCCTCCTCTCTCACCCTCCCTCCTTCCCACCCTCCCTCCTCTCTCCCTCCCTCTCCCCCCTCCCTCCTCTCCACCCTCCCTCCTCTCTCACCCTCCCTCCTTCCCACCCTCCCTCCTCTCTCACCCTCCCTCCTTCCCTCCCTCCCTCCTCTCTCACCCTCCCTCCTTCCCTCCCTCCCTCCTCTCTCACCCTCCCTCCTCTCCCTCCCCTCCCTCCTCTCCCTCTCCCTCCCTCCTCCCCTCCCTCCCTCCTCTCTCACCCTCCCTCCTTCCCTCCCTCCCTCCTCCTCTCACCCTTCATCCTTCCCTCCCTCCCTCCTCTCTCACCCTCCCTCCTTCCCACCCTCCCTCCTCTCTCACCCTCCCTCCTCTCCTCACCCTCCCTCCTCTCTCCCCTCCCTCCTCTCCCACCCTCCCTCCTCTCTCACCCTCCCTCCTCTCTCACCCTCCCTCCTCTCTCACCCTCCCTCCTCTCCCACCCTCCCTCCTCTCTCACCCTCCCTCCTCTCTCACCCTCCCTCCTCTCTCACCCTCCCTCCTTCCCACCCTCCCTCCTCTCTCCCCTCCCTCCTCCCTCCCTCCCTCCTCTCTCACCCTCCCTCCTTCCCACCCTCCCTCCTCTCTCCCCTCCCTCCTCCCCCTCCCTCCTCTCCCACCCTCCCTCCTCTCTCCTCCCTCCCTCCTCTCCCACCCTCCCTCCTCTCTCCCCTCCTCCCTCCCCTCCCTCTCCCTCCTCTCCCTCCCTCCTCTCTCACCCTCCCTCCTTCCCACCCTCCCTCCTCTTCTCACCCTCCCTCCTTCTCACCCTCCCTCCTCTTCTCACCCTCCCTCCTCTCCCCCTCCCTCCTCTCTCACCCTCCCTCCTTCCCTCCCTCCCTCCTCTCTCACCCTCCCTCCTCTCCCTCCCTCCCTCCCTCTCCCCCTCTCCCACCCTCCCTCCTCTCCCACCCTCCCTCCTCTCTCCACCCTCCCTCCTCTCCCACCCTCCCTCCTCTCCCCTCTCCCTCCTCTCCCCCTCCCTCCTCTCCTCACCCTCCCTCCTCTCCCTCCTCTCTCCCCTCCCTCCTCCCCCCTCCCTCCTCTCTCCCTCCCTCCTCCCCCCTCCCTCCTCTCTCACCCTCCCTCCTCTCCCACCCTCCCTCCTCTCTCACCCTCCCTCCTCTCCCACCTCTCCCTCCTCTCTCCCCTCCCTCCTCCCACCCTCCCTCCTCTCCCCCTCTCCCTCCTCTCTCACCCTCCCTCCTTCCCCCCTCCCTCCTCTCTCCCTCCCTCCTCCCCCCTCCCTCCTCTCTCACCCTCCCTCCTCTCCCCCTCCCTCCTCTCCCTCTCTCCCTCCCTCCTCCCCCCTCCCTCCTCTCCCCCTCCCTCCTCTCTCACCCTCCCTCCTCTCCCCCCTCCCTCCCTCCTCTCTCACCCTCCCTCCTCTCCCACCCTCCCTCCTCTCTCACCCTCCCTCCTCTCCCTCCCTCCCTCCTCTCTCCCCCTCCCTCCTTCCCCCCTCCCTCCTCTCTCACCCTCCCTCCTCTCTCCACCCTCCCTCCTCTCTCCACCCTCCCTCCTTCCCCCCTCCCTCCTCTCTCCCCTCCCTCCTCTCTCCCCTCCCTCCTCTTCTCACCCTCCCTCCTCTCCCACCCTCCCTCCTCTCCTCTCCCCTCCCCTCCTCTCCCCCTCCCTCCTCTCTCACCCTCCCCCCCTCCCACCCTCCCTCCTCTTCTCGAACCCTCCCTCCTTCCCACCCTCCCTCCTTCCCACCCTCCCTCCTCTTCTCGAACCCTCCCTCCTTCCCACCCTCCCTCCTCTTCTCGAACCCTCCCTCCTTCCCACCCTCCCTCCTCTTCTCGAACCCTCCCTCCTTCTCACCCTCCCTCCTCTTCTCGAACCCTCCCTCCTTCCCACCCTCCCTCCTCTTCTCGGACCCTCCCTCCTTCCCACCCTCCCTCCTCTTCTCGAACCCTCCCTCCTTCCCACCCTCCCTCTTTCCCACCCACCCTTCTCTATAACTCCAGCTCAAACATTACCAGATCTACAGTTAATCTATATGTTGATTCCTTGTTTCTTTATTTTCGTATTGAAAGTTTTTGTCAATCAAGTGACCCACTCCCCGCTCCCACCATATGTAACCTATCACCTCTGTTCATTGTTTTCAGTCTTCGGGCTACCGTGTTGTCTTAATAAAACGTTAATTATTATTATTAACTCCCTCCCACCTTTTCAACTCCCTCCTGCTCTCCCTTCCTTCTTCCCCCCCCCCTTCCCCCCTACCTACCTCCCTTTACTCCCTCTCCACTAAACCCCCATTCACACTCACTCTCTTCTCTTGTATTTCTTCATTCCCCTTCCCATTCTCTACTCTTCACTCTCTTTAACCTCTCCTCACTCCCCTGTTTCCACTTTTTATCACGTCTCTCTCTCTCTCTCTCTCTCTCTCTCTTCTCTCAATTTCCTCTACAAGTTCTTTTCACATCTTCTCTTTTATCTCCTTTCTCCCCTCCCTCATTATTAGCCTCCTCCTCCTCCTCCTCCCTTGAGACTGAGTTATGTCTCTCATAATTCGTTCTCTTACTGTATCTCTCTCACTAAGATGGATGTTGAGGACGTCATGTGTGTGAGAGAGAGAGAGAGAGAGAGAGAGAGAGAGAGAGAGAGAGAGAGAGAGAGAGAGAGAGAGAGAGTAATCCGAATCGCTGCTAGGCTGGGGGGGATAACGGCGCGGGCAGGCAAGGAAATGCCTCTACGCACCATGAGCCGTGGGCGTGGAGATGCGTGGGCGTGGTTGAGCTTTAGATATGAATGACGAGTAGGCGTGGGCGTGTAAGAAATAAGGGCTGTAAGAGGGATGGGCGTGTGGCGATATGGGTGTGGAGTGCTCAGGGACGTAGGAAAAGGCATGTGAGAAGAGGTACGTTGGGGTGGAAGCGTGGGCGTGGTAGAGGCGTGGGTGTGGTGGGAGCGTGGTGGGAGAGTGGGCGTGGTGGGAGCGTGGACGTGGTGGAGGAGTGGGCGTGGTGGAGTGGGCGTAGTGGAGTGGGCGTGGCGGGGGCGTGGTGGAGGATGCGACAGGGGAGGAGAGAGAGAGAGGCAGGGAGGCGTGTGACCTACATGAAGGAATCAATACCAGCCACGCACCGCCACTCGGGTCCTGCCACCCGTGCCCTCACCACACCCATACCACGCCCATGATGCCCCCACCCGTGCCCTGACCACGCTCATGATGCCCCCACCCGTTCCCTCACCACACTCATGATACCCACACCCGTGCCCTCACCATACCCATGATTCTCCCACCCGCGCTCCTCACCACACCCATACCATACCCATGATGCCCACTACACGTGCCCTCACCACACCCATACCACATCCACCCACTCTATTGTATCCATAAAACTAAACAAAACAAATATACCTTTCTTGATGTGGCCTCTGTTTGGTCTCACCTAAAACAAATTATTCTATTATTGTTCATCGTAACTCGGTGTCTAAGTGCTGTACGATAGTTTGGGTCGCTAGTAGTCCCATGTTTTTCCTCCCATCCTCCCTCATGGCAGCTATCAGCACTGGCAGACGTATGATGAGCTCTTTAATCTTCTTTAGATACAACCTCTTATGTCATAGCCATTTGTAACCATTCTGGGGCAGGGAAGGAGAGTCACCCCATATGTCTAGTTTGACGACAATTAAGCCAAACTTCTAGAGGTGTTAACATACAGACAGACTGCATGTAAGTTTTGGATCACCTGAAGATTAGGCATCCCAGCTTAATTCACCTGTTGATGAAACGCCCTAATGCTACCTGGACTTAGGTTAGGTTAAGTTAAGTTAGGTTAGGCTAGGTGAAGGCTAGTGTTAGGGTGTTTAATCCTTAGGTGATCCTAAGTTTCGTTACTTTATAAACCTGTCTTAAGTAATTTAAAAACCGAGTAAGATGACATCAACCGGTTCCTGGGAGATGTTTTGTGGGTATCTGAGTACATGGAAGGAGGTAACGCTATTGGTGGAACGCCTGGGGCGACGTCGTGTGATTGGTGGAATACTTGGAACAACGTTATATAACTGGTGGAACAGACGTGACGAGATCGTGTGATTGATGTCTTGGGTGTAGGAGATTGTGGAGGTGTTGGAGGAAGAGGGGGAGGTGTTGGAGGGGGAGGTGTTGGAGGAAGAGGTGTTGGAGGAAGAGGAGGTGGTGTAAGAGGAAGAGGTGTTGGAGGAAGAGGTGTTGGAGGAAGAGGAGGGGGTGTTGGAGGAAGAGGTGGTGGTGTTGGAGGAAGAGGTGGTGGTGTTGGAGGAAGAGGAGGGGATGTTGGAGGAAGAGGAGGTGGTGTTGGAGGAAGACGAGGAGGTGTTGAAGGAAGAGGAGATGTTGGAGGAAGAGGTGTAGGAGGAAGAGGTGTTGAAGGATGAGGAGGAGGTTGACGTACCTGCATATGTCCTGGCTGAAGGAGAAGGTGGAGGTGTTTGAGGCGCATCTCTCCATGGGTGGCGCTGGGACCCCTCTCACATCATACAGCTCCTGCAACACAGACCATACCTGCTCAGTGTTCTGCCTCCCTCACTACTGGTACTGTGTTAGTAGTCAGTGTTCCGCCTCCCTCACTACTGGTACTGTGTTAGTTGTCAAGTGTTCCGCCTCCCTCACTACTGGTACTGTGTTAGTAGTCAGTGTTCCGCCTCCCTCACTACTGGTACTGTGTTAGTTGTCAGTGTTCTGCCTCCCTCACTACTGGTACTGTGTTAGTAGTCAGTGTTCCGCCTCCCTCACTACTGGTACTGTGTTAGTAGTCAGTGTTCCGCCTCCCTCACTACTGGTACTGTGTTAGTAGTCAGTGTTCCGCCTCCCTCACTACTGATACTGTGTTAGTAGTCAGTGTTCCGCCTCCCTCACTACTGATACTGTGTTAGTAGTCAGTGTTCTGCCTCCCTCACTACTGATACTGTGTTAGTAGTCAGTGTTCTGCCTCCCTCACTACTGATACTGTGTTAGTAGTCAGTGTTCTGCCTCCCTCACTACTGGTACTGTGTTAGTAGTCAGTGTTCTGCCTCCCTCACTACTGATACTGTGTTAGTAGTCAGTGTTCCGCCTCCCTCACTACTGACACATTATTTAGTGCTCTATCCCTGACAGCTGACACAATATTTACACCTCCAAACAAAATGTAAATTAACACATGAAAAATATATGTTTGCAACTGACGCTCTGTTTACAAGGAAAAAAATAACATGAACAGTCTAGTTTACATTACAATCATAAACATTAAACAAAACCTTTTTCCTCCATTGGCAGTAATTGATATCATTGTTTACTATGTTTAATATCACTAATAACATTTACTTCACATAATACTAACACACACAAAACTAATCAGTACATTTTCTATACCTAATGACCATTTTTTATCCCCACAGGTAATAAAACGTAGAGTAACTGAAAATCTGAACGAGGAACCATTATATAGCCAAGCTGAATATAAAAACCACTTTGCCACACGAACATCTACTGTAAGTCTATATCTGTTACCATTACTTCCTAAAGCTTATTTATAACACATGTGAACAGAGGAATCACCTGATGATTAAATACCCAAAGGACACCTGGAGGGGGGGGGGGGTAAGGTAAGTTGGGTTAGGTTAGGTTGGGTCAGATTATATTAGGTTAGATTAGATTAGGAGAGTTTAGGTTAGCGATAGGGTGTTTGTATTCATCTGGTATTATAAGCTGGGGTGTCTAATCTTCAGGTAAACCGAACAGTGTTGAGTCATCATTACAATGAACAAACACAACACTAGACACTATTGAAACCAATTAACGCAATATATTACTTTATTCTACTTAGGAAAATTTTACTAAATCATTAAACAAAACATAAAAGAAAATGAAAAACAATTAAAGAAAACGAAACACAAAGAAAACAAAGACCCATCAAAGAAAACAAAAGAACAATTAAAGAAAACAAAAGAACAAATAAAGAAAACAAAAGAACAATTACAGAAAACAAAAGAACAATTAAAGAAAACAAAAGAACAAATAAAGAAAACAAAAGAACAAATAAAGAAAACAAAAGAACAAAAAAGAAAACAAAGAACAATTAAAGAAACAAAAGAACAATTAAAGAAAACAAAAGAACAAATAAAGAAAACAAAAGAACAAATAAAGAAAACAAAAGAACAAATAAAGAAAACAAAAGAACAAATAAAGAAAACAAAAGAACAAATAAAGAAAACAAAAGAACAAATAAAGAAAACAAAAGAACAAATAAAGAAAACAAAAGAACAAATAAAGAAAACAAAAGAACAATTAAAGAAAACAAAAGAACAATTAAAGAAAACAAAAGAACAAATAAAGAAAACAAAAGAACAATTAAAGAAAACAAAAGAACAATTAAAGAAAACAAAAGAACAATTAAAGAAAACAAAAGAACAAATAAAGAAAACAAAAGAACAATTAAAGAAAACAAAAGAACAAATAAAGAAAACAAAAGAACCATTAAAGAAAACAAAAGAACAATTAAAGAAAACAAAAGAACAAATAAAGAAAACAAAAGAACAAATAAAGAAAACAAAAGAACAAATAAGAAACAAAAACAATAAAGAAAACAAAAGAACAAATAAAGAAAACAAAAGAACAAATAAAGAAAACAAAAGAACAAATAAAGAAAACAAAAGAACAAATAAAGAAAACAAAAGAACAATTAAAGAAAACAAAAGAACAAATAAAGAAAACAAAAGAACAAATAAAGAAAACAAAAGAACAAATAAAGAAAACAAAAGAACAAATAAAGAAAACAAAAGAACAATTAAAGAAAACAAAAGAACGATTAAAGAAAACAAAAGAATCATTAAAGAAAACAAAAGAACAATTAAAGAAAACAAAAGAACAATTAAAGAAAACAAAAGAACAATTAAAGAAAACAAAAGAACAATTAAAGAAAACAAAAGAACAATTAAAGAAAACAAAAGAACAATTAAAGAAAACAAAAGAACAATTAAAGAAAACAAAAGAACAATTAAAGAAAACAAAAGAACAATTAAAGAAAACAAAAGAACAATTAAAGAAAACAAAAGAACCATTTCATAAAAGTTAACAAAAACACTAAAATAAAGTCACAAACAATAAAAATAGTAAAGGAAAATAAAGATGCAATGCAGTTAATATATAAAACACTATACACGCAGTCCCCCCCCCCTCCCCCCCCACCCTCACCCTACCTAGTAACTACACTGTCACACGCCACATACTTGTATAACACGAGGGTGACACGAACACTTCCCTATTTGGACATGACGTGACAATTTAGGACAACGTGACAGGAGAGAGAGAGAGAGAGAGAGACTGTGTGTGTGTACGTGAGATAGATAGATAGATAGACCAACCTTTGCCTATTAAATAACTTATGTATAATTTCCCCACTAAATGTCTTCATAAATTAATCTAACAATAGAAAGTGTATCGTGTTTAACAAGACTTACGTACACAGACAGACACACACACACGAGGTACACAGACACAACATATACAGACACAGACATAAGGTACACCTATACATATACAAGGAAGACATACACACAGACAAGACACACACAGACAGACACACAGACAGACACACTCCCATTACTCTTTATCGTTCGTGTCAAGTATAAGTTAAGACAGCTCGTGGTTCAAGGTCGTCTTCTTCACTCTACTGATTATTATATCAAACAAAACAAACAGACCTTCACTCATACATTAATTACTGGAATGTATTAGTTATTAAAAAAATCATCGTACTCAAAGGGCTAACTGCGTCGGCTTAGTATTATGAGAATTATATAAAATTAAACGAAAAATGAGTAAGATATTTCTGAGTACGCGTCACTCTGTCGTAATGACTGATAAAGGCGACGGTGATATGTGAATATTAATTTTTGCAACACACGCGAAGATGTATAAGGTCTCTTGAATTTTGTAATACACGGAAAAATAAATACGGTCTATTAACTTCTGCAACACACGGAAAAATAAATGCGGTCTATTAACTTCTGCAACACACGGAAAATAAATACGGTTTATTAACTTCTGCAACACACGGAAAATAAATACGGTCTATTAACTTCTGCAACACACGGAAAATAAATACGGTCTTTTAACTTCCGCAACACACGGGAATATAAATGCGGTTTCTATTAACTTCTGCAACACAACTTCATATACTTCGAGCATAAAATCACACCACCGAGAAAACATAACCTAACCAAACACACGAATGAATGGGATTAATATTTCTTTCTCTTCACGATTAGCATGTAAGACCTCAGGTAATATTAGGTTCACAATAAAGTGTATATTTTCAACTTTGGTATTATCTTATGACTCGATATAATGTCTTGGTAGTTTCTCAATAGATATAAGTAATAATTATCATGGCTGTTTTATTTGTTTCGGAATAAAAACGAAATAGTGTGTGTGTGTGTGTGTGGGTGTGTGTGTGTGTGGGTGTGTGTGTGTGTGTGGGTGGGTGGGTGGGTGTGTGTGTGTGTTAGAGTATAGGCGGGTTAGTCAGTGTGGCGCCCAAATATGACAACTACAACCATGTCCTCCAGAGATTACACACACACACACACGGAGGCGCTTCATTTGTGTGCTGAAGGCGTCGTGTAATGTTGTTTTATTAATATAAATCCAAAGCTCTAGTCGGATCACCTGAAGATTAGGCACTCCACTTTATTTAACCTGATAATTTACGCACCCTAATTTTATCTGCTAGGATTGGGTTCGGTTAGATTAGGTTAGGTTAGGGTGTCTATTGATCACGTAAAATAAGCTGGAGTGCCTAATCTTCAGGTGACCTGGATGGAGCCCCAGAGAGTAATGGTGTGTGTGAGTGTGTGTGTGTACGGTAAAATAACACAGGGTTTAGGTGTCTGTATGTCGATATGAGATGGGTCCTGGTGGAGATGAGAGATGCTGTTGTTGTTGTTTTTATTGTTGTTGTGAGAAGCAACAGGAGAGGGGGGGAGGAGTAAACCAGGTGGAAAATGTTGAAGCCTTGTAGCGGAGGAGGAAACACCCACCCCAGCCAGAACACTCCCGGGAGAACACACCTGTTACAGCACTTCAGGTAGAATGAATGACGGTGAATGTTGAGAGAATGTGTTCCTTGTCATGCCACCCAACCCGCACCGTGCACGCGAACAGTTAGAGGGGGAGTGGAGGGGGAGGGGGAGTGGAGGGGGAGGGGGAGTGGAGGGGGGAGGGGAGGGGGAGGGGGGAGGGAGAGGGGGAGAGAGAGGGAGAGTGGAAAAGGGGAGGGCAAAACTATACGCGAATATTATTGTTTTTTGATGTTTACAGAAGAGATGAATATGAATAGTGAGAAAAATATTTAATTAAACATTTTGTGATTTAAACATTTTTATGAATGTCACATTATTTCGTAATACAGAATAATATGAGAGTATTGTATTTATCCGGAGTTAATACAAAAATGGTTACGAACCTACAATTGTCTGGATTTTAGTCACGTTTACTGTTTCCTGGTCCACCACCGCAGTGCACGCACACACACACACACGTCACCCCGGGAGGAGAGGGTCATATGTCTATGTCAGGGAGAGGGAGGAGCTGTGTGTGAGGAGGCCCCAGACGCTCAGGCCACGAACTGGGACGTGCCGAGAATGTGTGTGTGTGTGTGTGTGTGTGTGTGTTTTACATGTAAGTAAATAAAATTGAATAAATAGATAACAAAGAAAACAATATACCAAACCTCAGCAACAACAATAAAATATACTACTACTACTACTACAAATAATAATAATAATAATAATAATAATAATAATAATAATAACAATAACAATAATAATAATAATAATAAAAATAATAATAATTTCAACCCGAGACAAAAATAATTATAGCGAACAAGAATGAGAATCTAAACCTAATAAAACTGAAAACATAATAATAATACATAAACAGATAAATGATAAACAAATAATAATAATAATAACCACTGAAAGACATCAACACACGTGGCGGACTAAAGCGTAAATAACCCAACAGAGTGAAATCGAAGCGGTTTTAATCTTCATAAATTACCAAAAAAAAAAATACATAAGCTATTGTTTATATACGCATATTATATAATTTCTTTCACATATCCTCCATATAATAACCGTGAAGATGTATATATCAAGTCAGGAGACCTTTATAAAGAACTCACGAGAATCTCACAAATGCGTCGTTATTATTCGTAAAAATACACGGTGATCAAAAAGTCCCTGTGTAATGTAATGCTATAGTTGTTCTTTGTTATTTCCTACATTATCATATAACCTCGTTCTACTTACGGTAAATAATAAAAATGGTATCCACTTCCAACATTTAATACGACAAATTCCAATATTTATTTTTAAGCAGAAAATGGTAAAACAATGCAGGAAATAACAAAGAATTACTATATCGTTTAATTATATCAAGTGCAAAGAGATTTTTCGATCACCTGTAATAACTTTTCCAAAATGATTCTTAATAAGTCATTCATTCTGTTAGATAAAATATAAAAAAATTCGTCAAGTCGGATCTGTAAAAACTATAGAGTGAACGTCAAGGATGGTGTTAATTTATAAACTGTATAAAAAAAATCTATATCAATAATTTTTTCTTCAGAATTTCGTAAACTTTGTCCCCAAAAATATCAATTTAATTAACATGGGAGTGTTTGTTTGTGACGGGTAATTACGGTTGTGACGGCTGTGACGGGTAGTGACGGGTAGTGACGGTTTTGACGGGTAGTGACGGGCAGTGACGGGTAGTGACGGTTGTGACGGGTAGTGACAGTTGATGGGTAATGACAGATAGTGACGCTAGGACAGGAAGTGACGTTGTAGATGTAACAAACACACAAGACCAAAATTCACAAGCAAAATACAAGTCTCCGTCAATTAGTTCTATAAGACTATCGGTGACCTTTGACCTCTGTATAGTGCGGGGGTTCCCAAGCTTTTTCTAGCACGACCCCATCCAGTGTTGTCAACTATCCAGTGCGACCCCAAATCATTTCACTGGCAGACCCAAAGGACCCCAGCGACCCCATGACCTCTTTGCGACCCTACCTAATGAGCCTTCCGACCCCAGGTTTGGGAACCCCCGGAACTATAGTGGCTAAAAAGACAAAAAACAAACAAAATACAGATCTATCCATAATGATGTCTGGGGTCTGTTGAAAGTCGTCTGTATAGTCCCAGGTAGATTAAGTATAGCACTATGATGGGCCAACACACACACACACATAGCTACTCCTCATATAGCCTTTACAGTACACAAGGAGGCAACATGGCCGGCACTGCATTCGATCGTCTTCCTTTTCTCATCCGTAAAGTTGGGTACCCATTTATAACTAGGTGGACTAGATGTATCATAGACTCAAACCAGTGACCTATAGGACAGAAGTAAGTGCTTGTAACCACTCAACCACCGCAACCCTACATTATCCACAATACCAAAATAATTTCCATGTTGCAGTAAAATTCACACTTCAGTAAACCAGGAAAATAAAACTTACAAAAAGAGATATTTACAGACTCTCACACTAAAACCTATCATAAATGTACACACCGACACCACAATGGATTTTTAGATTTGCCCCCGAGGGGGCTAGTTTATTGGGCACCCCCTTACATCCTGTGCAAGGTGAAGCGCAGAAGCGTTTACAGCGCCCAACAGGGAAGTATGAAAATTTCATACTTGCCTTTATGACTCGTACATTAAGGGAATAAAAACCTGAAGGGTCATAGGTTCTGTCAAGTTACATACAGTGAGAGAATGATGAGTGTGTGGGGGGAAAGTTCCCGGTACATTTTATCTGTTTATGGCAAAGAGTGGCAGGTCCCTAGTGCCAGGCCTGTGACTAGGAGGAGGGATATCTGGTCTGGGAGGGAAGAGGTGTTGGTAACGGCTGGGGACCTATAGGAGGAGGTCATAGGGCAAGTGAGGATGTAGTGAGAGAGGGTGTGAGAGTCGGGTTCGACACCACAATATACGAGAGTAATATATTGGCGGTGTTAATAATAATACTTATGTTACGCCAAATATAAACGACTGGTAAATTCAAGCATCGAGTCTGCGCATACGTCAACTGGAAGCCACACCATGACTCATTGTTTTCCCTTCAAAATAACGCTTAATTCTCACTAAAGTACCCACAGTTTATCGATATTACTTTCCTATATTTTACCGTTACTTTAATGCAAGTGATTTTTAAACTCGTAAGAACATAATAGTGAAAAATTGATATAGTAATTGTATAGTAAATATTTATATATTTTATCGTTACCTTAATGCGAGTGATTTTTAAACTGGTAAGGACATATAGTAAAAATTTATATAGTAATTTCTGGAGTAAAAGAACTTCTCCCTGTGGATGGCGTCCTCGCAGTGAATCATGGTGGCCGCAGCGGTTCACTCTTGAGAATGATGATTTATATCTCTGAGTACGAACAATGGACTGTCCTCTGGAGAATGATGACTTTGTCTCTTGTGGTATAAGAATTGGGACCGTGAGATGGCTTTGATATTTTCAGTGTTGTGACCTGTCGTTTGGAGTACGATAAGTTTAACCCCTTGAGTACGATGACAGTCCCCTGAGTACAATGACAATCCCCTGAGTACTATGACTGATCTTTGAGTAGAACTTCAAGAGTACAGTATACAGAATTTGAGCCTTATGACGTACACACCTTAGAGACATTGAATTCGCCACCCAAGTGTGATGCCTGCCTGTCTGTCAATCTGTCTGTTTGTCTGTCTGTCTGTCCATGTCAGTCAGTGCTGTATATACATAAGGGCGTCAAGGCTAACTGTTTCTTATCATGCTTAATTGTCAAACCTCTCTCTCTCTCTCTCTCCCTCCCTCGTTTATTACCTTCCTCCACTTCCATAAGACAGTACTGTACATCACTGTCTTACCTGTTCCCCCCTCCTCCCGTCCATTACCTGTTCCCCCCCTTCATTCACCTGTTCCCCCTCCCCCTCCACTCACTCTTCCCCCGCCTGTCTCTCTTCTTCCCCTCCTCCTTCCCCCACTCCTACATCCTTCACCTCTCTGTCTCCCATATCCCTTTACCTCTCCCCAACCCTCACATTCCCCTCCTCCATATTCCTCCTCACCCCTCGCTCGCACCCTCCCCACCTTCTCCCCCTACTTCCTCTCCCCAAACCCCCCTAGCCTCTCCCCACCTCCTCCCCACCACTGAAGAAAAAGACACACTGGAAGTCATAAGTTAACCTCGGGTAAAAATTTATTCATTATACTGACAGAAAAAAGTTGGCGTATACATCGTTCCATATGTATACCTACGAGGATAAACAGGCATGTATAAGGTGATTCAATTATACAGTATACATGAAGGTATTTATTTTTAAGTATTAGTAGTAAATTTATCTGTTTTTGTTGTTGTGGTGGTGGTGGTGGTGCTGGTGGTGGTGGTAGGTAGATGGTAGAGGCGACGGTGGTGGTAACGGAGAATGTAGTGGTGGTAGGAGTGGTAAGTAGATGGTAGCAGCGACGATAGTGGTTGGAGGAGGTTGTGGTGGTTGTAGTAATAGTAGTTGGTGGTGGTGGTAGTAGTAGTAGTGGAGGAGGTAGTGGAGGAGGTAGTAGAGGTTGTAGTAGTAGTAGCGTTCGTAGTGGCTGAAGGCTGGAGCAGTGAGCGGTGAGAAACATGACATATGATCAAGAAACACAAGGAAACATCCCCCTCCCCTCCCTCACTGTCCCCCCCCCCCAAAAAAAAAAGGTCCCTCGAGCCTATGAAACACACCGCCACAATCATACATACATACATACATACATACATACATACAGACTACCAATGAAAAGTTTACACCACACACAGCAGACCGGCAGACTTTATTAGGCGGAAGTGACGTCATGAGAGGTAGTACAGGAGAGTGACCATTGGATTAATGTTTATTACCTGAGTTAATTAAAAGATTATCTCACCTCAACAAAAGGATAACTTAGTAAATAATATAAATACAAATACAGGTAATGTAACAATATGCAAATGAGTAAAAAAAAATACATATTAATAATGTATAAGACAAAATCCAAGTGAAATATATAAGTAAATGAAAAAATTAAAAACTAATTAAAGAAATAAACAGACGATAAAGTAAAGGTCACCTGGCTGTTAGACATTCAGCCAAATTACACCTGTATCCTGACCTCCCCCAACCATAATCTAACCTAATCTAACCTAACCTAACCTAACCTAACCTAATCTAACCTACCCGAACCTAACTTAACCAAACTAACCCAAAGCTATCCTAACCTAACCTCCCTTACCCTAACCTAACCCCCCTCCACGTACAGTACCGCTAGGGTGTTCAATCTTCAGGTGATCCAACACAACACTAGACACTCGTGTACTGTACCGGCGGATGGCTGGTCAACACAACAGACACTCACACGAAAATAGGAGTCTTCCCGGCAGGATATTTCTGGCAGGAGTCCAATATTCCTGAAGTAATCCCAAGTGAGGGGAGAGGGGAGGAGAGAGGGACTAGAGGGGGGAGAGGGGGGAGAAGAGGAGGGACAGAGGGAGGGGAGAAGAGGAGGGACAGAGGGAGGGGAGAAGAGGAGGGACAGAGGGAGGGGAGAAGAGGAGGGACAGAGGGAGGGGAGAAGAGGAGGGACAGAGGGAGGGGAGAAGAGGGACAGAGGGAGGGGAGAAAAGGAGGGACAGAGGGAGGGGAGAAAAGGAGGGACAGAGGGAGGGGAGAAGAGGAGGGACAGAGGGAGGGGAGGGGAGGGACAGAGGGAGGGGAGAAGAGGAGGGACAGAGGGAGAGGGGAGGGGAGGAAGAGGGAGAAGGGGGGAGAGAAGAGAGAGTGGGAAGGGAAACGGGGGATGGGAGAGAGGAGGAGGGAGATTCGAGGTTAATAGATTACTCGGCATATACCAAGAAAGAAAGAAAGAAAGAGATAGAGAAATAGATAAATATATAGACAGAAAGAAAGAATATATCGACATTATTAAATTACCCTAGAGACGCTACAACAGTCTTGGTTACCACACGACCTTCACCACAGACACACAGATAGACACACAGACAGACACAGAGACAAACAGACAGACAGATAGATACACAGACAAACAGACAGACACAGAGACAAACAGACAGACACACAGACAGACACACAGGCAGACAGACAGACACACAAACAGACACAGAGACAAACAGACAGACAGACAGATACACAGACAAACAGACAGACACAGAGACAAACAGACAGACACACAGGCAGACACACAGACAAACAGACAGACACAGAGACAGACAAACAGACAGACACACAGAGACACACAGACAGACAGACAAACAAACAGACAGACACAGACAGACAAACAGACACACAGACAGACACACAGAGACAGACAGACAGACACACAGAGACACACAGACAGACAGACAAACAAACAGACAGACAGACAAACAGACACACAGACAGACACACAGAGACAAACAGACAGACACAGACAGACAGACAGACACACAGAGACAAACAAACAGAGACACAGAGACAAACAGACAGAGACACACAGACAAACAGACAGACAGACGGTACACCCAGTTCCATCACCAGTTCTCTCCCTCATAACACAACTAAGAGAATTGATCAGTAACAAGATACCATAAACAAATTTTACTGTTAAATTTTCACTGAGGTTTAAACTGTTGAAGAATAATGTTGATTTTTGTTAATATATAAACTAACAAGATCTTTTTGCGGTGTTTGTATGTATGTATGTATGTATGTATGTATGTCTTCTCCCTCCGGGTCATAACTCGGCTGTTCTTGTCTGTAAGGTGAGACCGTGACTGATGGTTCAGTGTTGGACGGTCCAGTGTGTCAGTGAGGCTTTGTACAGTCTGTGCGAGTCAGTGTGTCAGTATGAGTCAGTGTGTGTCAGTATGAGTCAATGTGTCAGTATGAGTTAATGTGTCAGTATGAGTCGTATTAGTCATTGTGTCAGTATGAGTCAATGTATCAGTGTGTCAGTATGTGTCGTATGAGTCAGTGTGTCAGTATGAGTCAGTGTGTGTCAGTATGAGTCAATGTGTCAGTATGTGTCAGTGTGTCAGTATGAGTCAATGTATCAGTGTGTCAGTATGTGTCGTATGAGTCAGTGTGTCAGTATGAGTCAATGTGTCAGTATGAGTCAATGTGTCAGTATGTCAGTATGAGTTTGAGTGTGAGTTAGTATAAGTCAGTGTGAGTCAGTGTATGAGTATGAGTCAGTGTAAGTCAGTATATGTCAGTGTGAGTCAATGTGTCAGTATATGTCAGTATGAGTCAGTGTGCATCAGTATAAGTCAGTGTGATATACAACACCTGTGTGGTGGTTATGTGGTGAGGCGATCAGGCCAGGCTGCTGAGGTTTGGTTACACGAGAGAGAGAGAGAGAGAGAGAGAGAGAGAGAGAGCGCTATAAAACCCTCTCCTCTGATGGGACGATAACAACAGCCTGCAGCTAGCGATCACAATTACCAGCCAATGATACTCCTGGCGTACATTAAACCGCCGCCAATTATACCACAGGCGGCAATTACTGACAGCGAGGTATGCAGTTAGGGCAATGACGCACTGTAACAACAATATAACATGGGCTGAGTACTGTATGTATAGTGACGGGGGAGGGGAGGGGGGGTGGGGAGGGGGGAGGGGGGGTGGGGAGGGTGGGGTGGGGTGGGAGGGGTGGGGGGAGGGGTGGGGTGGGGGGGGAGGGAGGGGTGGGATGGGGTGGAGGGATGGGGTGGGGTGGGGTGGGGAGGGTAGGGTGGGGTGGGGTGGGGTGGGGTGGGGAGGGGAGGGGTGGGGTGGGGAGGGGAGGGGTGGGCTGGGGTGGGGTGGGCTGGGGTGGGGTGGGGAGGGGTGGGGTGGTGGTGGGGGTGAACGGTAGTAAATCAATTATGTATGGTAATTAAGTGGCGGGGAATGCTTGGGGAAGAAGAGAGGGAGGGAGTGGTGGTGGAGTGAGAAAGTGAGTGGGAGAGGAGGAAGGAAGAGAAGAAGGAAGGAAGGGAAGAAGGAAGGAAGGAAGGAAGGAAACGGAGAAAAAAGAAACAAAGAAGAGAGAAAACTGCGGAGAATATACTGTACTTCAAGCAACACTCCCTCCAACACCCCCTCCAACACTCCCTCCAACACAATCGTCAACAGTAGTACATGTATATAACTAGTGGTACACGTGACTCACCTGGGACCAAGCAACCTGTCATTACTGGTATAAAATATGACACCTCGCCCCTAATATAAACACACACACACACACACACACACATACACACACACACACAATGAGAACTCAGGTTAGGTTACGCCTTAATACTGAAAGATGAAAGTAAGTTGGGTCACCTGAAGAATAGCCTCCCCCCCTCAGCTTATTTCACCTGATGATTAAACACCCTAATGCTACTTGAGGGTTAGGTTAGGTTAGATTAGGTTAGAGGTTAGGTTAGGTTAGGTTAGGTTAAGTTAGGTTAGGTTAGCAATAAGGTATTTTCAATCATCATATGAAACTAGGGTGCCTAATCTTCATGTGATCCCATAAATAACACACACACACACACACTCACTCACACACACACACACACTACACGTTTATTATGCAAAGAACAAATAAACACAAATAACCAACATGTATATAGTCAACACTGCAGTGCACTTTCTTGTCTGTCGTTTAGGATAATTTACGCCAATATGTGGGTGAGCGGATGGTGTAGCGGCGTAATTGTGGCGTTAAGAGGCAGGTGGAAGGGAGCGGAGGGGAGGGGGGGGGGGCTGTATGTTGTAATGTAAGGTGTTAAGTGAATGGTCATGTTAGCCTTGTGTGTTAGAGATGAAAACACACACACACAAAACACCTACCCCCCCCCCTCCCCACACACAACACAGAGGTGGTGGTGGTTAGGTTAGGTTAGTGGACGGGGGGGAGGGGAGGTTAGGTTAGGTCTGGTTAGGTTAAGTTAGATCAGGGAAGAAAGTGGTGGTGGTGGTGGTAGATGGGGGTAGGTTAGGTTAGGTTAGGGTAGGGTAGGTTAGGTTAGTGGACGGGGGTAGTGAGAATAAGGAGATGAACGTGCGGAATGAGAGGAGGAAGAGGAGGAAGAAGAGAGGAGAAGAAAGAGGAGGAGGAGGAGAGGAAGGGAGAGGTAAAAAGAAAAAGGGGGAAATAGGAGAAGAAATGGAAAGAGGGAGAGGAGGAGGAGAGCGAGGATGAGAAAGGAGAGAGGGGGAAGGAGAGAACAGGAGGAGTATAGGAGGAGGGGGGAAGAAGAAGAAGAAGAAGAACAGGAAGAGAAGGAAGAATGACTGAAAAACTGGAAGAGATATTCTGATGAGAAAAAGAAGAAGAACAACAACAAACAAGAACAATTAGAAAGAGTACAAAGGAGGAAGAGAGAGAGAGAGAGAGAGAGAGAGAGAGAGAGAGAGAGAGAGAGAGAGAGAGAGAGAGAGAGAGAGAACAGCTCATGGAGTGGACAGCGGAAGTGATGATAACGACAATAAAGAGAGATAATGAGAAAAGGAGAACAGAAGAATGGTCGGTGGTGGTAAAAGTATACGTTGACAACTGTTAGCTTGTGGTGGCCAGTATGTTTGGTTAGGTTATCGGAATAAATTAAGTTAAGATAGTTTAGGCTAAGTAGTGAACCCATATTCGGTAAGAGAAGGTCTGTCTGAACAACGTTATTATGTGTTAGCCTGTCTGTTTGTTTGTTTACCTGTCTCTCTTACCTGTCTCTCTGTTCACCTGTCTCTATGCTCACCTGTCTCTCTGTTTACCTGTCTCTCTGTTCACCTGTCTCTATGCTCACCTGTCTCTCTGTTCACCTGCTCTGTTCACCTGTCTCTCTGTTTACCTGCCCGTCTGTTTACCTCACCCTCTCTTAATTCTCAGAAGACCTTGCTCACTAAATTACAACACTCACCCTGGCCTGTCTTCTTGTCTGTCATGGTCATCTATTATCAAGTATAAGTCATTAGTATCTTACAGTAGGTCGTAATTTAATATGTATAAAGCGTTGCAATTCCACACCAGTTGTATCGTTGGCTGGGGGGGGGGGGGGTTAACTATCGCCTTCAAACATCCTGTACTGCCAACATTCACAACTATGTATCTAAAAAAATATATATTATTTAATACTCTTTTATCTAACACCACTTCTAATGTACATATCTCTTAAACTTAGAAATTATATATATATAATGATAGAATATTAACCAGTGTCGTGAATTTTGTTTTTGTTTTTCCTCCTTTTATGAATACGAGTTTCATCTGTCCATTTCCGCCATTTGAAACAAGTATAAACATCAAGGGAATTTATTAACATTTTGTAATTTTAATTTATTTTTTTTTTCATACTGTGCATGTTTTATGTGATATCAACCGATTATTTCAGCCCGGATACAAGCACACAAGAATCTAAACACAAAATTGATAATAGTATCATTTCGCTCCCTCCGCCATAACGTACGTACAACATGTGTGGATACCAGAGTGGCAACAGCAATAAATCAGTTGCCAGTTATTATTTTTATCACCTGGGCCACGCCTCTCCTCCCAGTAAAGTACAGTATAGGGTGAGGTAATGACTCGTGGTAATGATATGTTATAAAACCGCTACCCCACCCACCCCTCCCTTCACCAACCACCACCACCACTATCCCCTTCCCTCCTCCCAACAACCAATACCACCTCCCCTCCTCTCCAACAACCACCACCACTACCACCTCCCCTCCTCCCCAACAACCACCACTACCACCTTCCCTCCTCCTCAACAACCACTACCACCTCCCCTCCTCCCCAACAACCACCACTACCACCTCCCCTCCTCCCCAACAACCACTACCACCTTCCCTCCTCCCCAACCACCACTACCACCTCCCCTCCTCCCCAACAACCACCACTACCACCTCCCCTCCTCCTCAACAACCACCACTACCACCTCCCCTCCTCCTCAACAACCACTACTACCACCTCCCCTCCTCCCCAACAACCACTACCACTTCCCCTCCTACCCAACAACCACCACCACTACCACCTCCCCTCCTCCCCAACAACCACTACCACCTCCCCTCCTCCCCAACAACCACCACCACTACCACCTCCCCTCCTCCCCAACAACCACCACCACTACCACCTCCCCTCCTCCCCAACAACCACCACTACCACCTCCCCCCCTCCAACAACCACCACCACTACCACCTCCCCTCCTCTCCAACACCCACCACCACTACTCTTACCCTCCTCTCAGACATAGACACAACACATTCTCAAATAACTCAATCACATATCATAAGGAAGAAAATTAACATTACCATATTAACTAAACTACCAAAATTAACATTATTTCGTGTACATTATTTTAACGTAAAGTAAATAGCTTGAATAATCCAGTGTAATTATTTTTTACTCACTATTATTCAACATTTCTAACAAAATATATAACACTGAAGATTCCTTGTTATATATCCCAGCATAACACAATACTCACTATACATCTCATGAATAACACAATACTCACTATACATCTCATAACACAATACTCACTATACATCTCATAACACAATACTCACTATACATCTCATAACACAATACTCACTATACATCTCATGAATAACACAATACTCACTATACATCTCATAACACAATACTCACTATACATCTCATAACACAATACTCACTATACATCTCATAACACAATACTCACTATACATCTCATAACACAATACTCACTATACATGTTGCAGAATGAATAACGTTGCACACAATGTCACCTCTGCCATCGTCGCTTCCCAGTATGGACAATTTACCAAACACTGACATTAAAAATACTCCTCCTATCTACGTGAGACTGAGGAGATGGTAAGATGGGTGGGAAATGAGTGAGTCTTCTACGTGTGGGAGGTGAACACTGTCCGCTCAGTTATACGTTCGGCAAGTGTCCAGGAAGCTTGGTAACTGTCGAGTGGATGTGGGGACTTTGTATCACAGTTTGACTAGATACTTCTCTCTCTCTCTCTCTCTCTCTCTCTCTCTCTCTCTCTCTCCTCTGTTACTTCACAAATTCGTCAATAGGCATCAGTGTGGCTACACCTCCAAGTACCTCACATCATGAAGGTATTCTACACACCTGGGGAGGAGACCCGTGTGTGTGTGTGTGGTAAACATGTCCTCCGTGGTTAGTTTAACATGCAGGATGATGTAGTTGAGGTAATGGATCGTCCTGGGCTTAAATGGGTGTACTGTATGTTAAATATTAAACACCCAGACTCCCGTATTGTGGCTTGTGTTCTGAATTTGCCGAGCTGAGAGAGAGAGAGAGAGAGAGAGAGAGAGAGAGAGAGAGAGAGAGAGAGAATGATTTCACGCGGGATTGGAAGTGTGATAGGGCGAACGTTTCCTGGAGAGCAACACTGAGACAGGATGCGCAAACATATATATATATATATATATATATATATATATATATATATATATATATATATATATATATATATATATATATATATAAGCACGTATACACACAAAGATATACCGCAAGAACAAGGCGCCAACCAAAAGGCCACGGTGTAAGCCATGAAGGCCTGACGTCACATTTAATCACACAAATTGACAGACTCTTAACTCTTCCTTCCTTCCTACCCTACGCTACCCTATCCTACCCTCAACATTCACCCTTGCATCAGGGTATACAGAAGAAATGGTTGCCCCTCGTGTAACGAGGATGGCGGACCTCCACATAGGAGTGAATTTGTTTAAGGTGTACAAGCTGTCGCCAACACAACAACCACACCCTAAGTTAACGAGCTGCATGACCCAGTGTCAAGGAATAGTCCGAGAAGACCGGACAACTCGCCAACCGCACTGGCTAACCATTACCCTGGAACACGATCCGCAAATCGATTAACATCCAGGTCCCCAATTACTGCTGGGTAGACCGAGGCAAATGGCGTAAAGAAACTTGCCCATAGTTTCACCCTGCCCGGAGATCGAACCCAGGTCCTCTCGCTTGCGAGGCGAGCATGCTGACCATTACACCACAGGTCACACACTGGGTATATACAACAAGGCCACACAATAACATATTGGCTCTTACCGGAGGCCTAACTCACGTTACTTACCCGGAAAAAAATTACTTACCACTTACTCAACCACTAGAGTGTGTGTGTGTGTGTGTGTGTGTGTGTGTGTGTGTGTGTAATAATAATAATAATAATAATTAACGGTTTATTGAAAGAGCTTGGCAGCCAGAAGGCTGAAAATATACAGTTACATATTTGGGGAATGGGTTACGAATTACAAATAATATACAAGTAACATAAGTGACACAAATAAGACATATAATAACTTAGATGGGGAAAAGCTCAAACTACAGTTCATTTCAACATAGTGACAGTGTTACAGTATTACAAGTTATTGATAATTTTTACAATGGTTGGGACTGGGCTGTTCTTATAGCGATCAGTTCGTGCACGTATGGGCTGGATGCGGTTGTGGTGTCGCACAGCAATTCTCGGACAAGGGATCTCAGGTGGTAGTAGGAGCCGGTGTCAGGGATGGTGTAGTGTGTGTGTGTGTGTTTTAACGCATTTTCTCAGATTTTTTATATTATTTTTCTTATGGTTCCGACAAAAATTGTGATGAGAAACAGCGTTATAAAATATAAACCAATCATATATACGACACAGAAATAGATACCAGATATTGCCAAGTGTTGAGGGAATATTGTCTCTCCAACTACAACTGGCCTACCAAACTCTTCAACACACATTTAACGTCAAAAAATCCGTCAAAATTGCACTGAAAGTCGAATAAATCTTGAGGTTCTCTTATCCTCAGCTCAAGTGTGGAGAAAATAAAAGTAAATATAAGCTTGGGTACGTATTTAAGAGTGAGTGTGTGAACCCTTGATCCCTGGGGAGGGGTTCATCTCAGTACAGTAAGGTGCACCAACGAGATGTGGCGAACGACAGGCAGACCCGAGCGGTAACCCCGAAGCAGCGAACGGCAGGCAGACCCAAACGATAACCCTGAAACATGGTAGTAATAAAACACACTACAGTATATACATTTTGTAGAATAAAACTAAAACTAAATCATATATAAACGCACAACAGAGCCTTAATTGTCCTCCTGTCTAACTGTTGTGAAAATCAGAAAGGTTCTACATATTTTTTTTTAAACCTGGTTGTATTATTTTAGTTGTGTTTGGTCGTGAACACAAGAGGCCAGGCCACAGTGCGACTCCCAGCGAACGATACAGTATTAGCGAGGCTTTTCCTTGTCAGTTCATTTGGTCGTGACAAAGGTTATGTTACAGGTATTTCTTTGTTTGTGATAAATACGTAAAATTTCAGTCTGTTTGGTGTATCATTACGACAATATTATGGTAAGTGTGACCAAAGAGCTTCAGTAATACACACTTACCTCTCGTACACACTCACTCTTCATACATACACTCACTCTATACACACACTCACTCTTCATACACACACTCACTCTCCATACACACACTCACTCTTCATACACACACTCACTCTTCATACACACACTCACTCTTCATACACACACTCACTCTTCATACACACACTCACTCTCCATACACACACTCACTCTCCATACACACACTCACTCTCCATACACACACTCACTCTCCATACACACACTCACTCTCCATACACACACTCACCCAGCGTACACACACTTACCCCTCGTACACACACTCACCCCGTGTACACACACACTCACCCCTCGTACACGCACTTACCCCTCGTACACACACTCTCACCCCTAACCTAACCTAGGATGTGAGTCTCGTGGATATGGCGTCAAGTTATCACAGACAGACACACGATACGACGATAAATAGACCCTCCCCTCCCCCCTTTTTGTGCATGTGTGGGGGTCCCGGCTGAATTTGGTGTGGTGTAGTGTAGTGTGGTGTGGTGTGGTGTGGTGTAGTGTAGTGTAGTGTGGTGTGGTGTAGTGTGGTGTGGTGTGGTGTAGTGTATGTTCGTCTTAGCTAAACTAATGGATTTTGTTGTGAGTTGTTCTTTTATTTTTTCCTTCATCCTTATTCTAAATTTTCTTTCATGTTTTTCTTTCGTCTCTCTTTCAATTTCTCTCTCTCCCTATCCTATTCGTTTTTTTCTCTTTGTTTCTCATTCTCTCATTCTGTCTCTCTCTTTCTCTGTCTGTTTGTCTCCACCACCACGACCCAGGGCAATGTTCGTTGGTCACTGTAAGAGCTCCACAATTCATGAGAAGGCAAAGCACGGCGGCTGGCAGTTCTCCAGGTCCTACCATACTGACGCCTCTCACCAGGTCCTGCCATACTGACGCCTCTCACCAGGTCCTACCATACTGACGCCTCTCACCAGGTCCTGCCATACTGACGCCTCTCACCAGGTCCTACCATACTGACGCCTCTCACCAGGTCCTACCATACTGACGCCTCTCACCAGGTCCTACCATACTGACGCCTCTCACCAGGTCCTACCATACTGACGCCTCTCACCAGGTCCTACCATACTGACGCCTCTCACCAGGTCCTACCATACTGACGCCTCTCACCAGGTCCTACCATACTGACGCCTCTCACCAGGTCCTACCATACTCCGGAGAGAGAGAGAGAGAGAGAGAGAGAGAGAGAGAGAGAGAGAGAGAGAGAGAGAGAGAGAGAGAGAGAGAGAGAGAGAGAGAGAGAGCACTACCATCTCTGTCAACCACTGCCACCACTACCCACACCATCACCGCTACCATCAACACTACCACCAACACCATCCATCACCACCCTACAACATTACTCCCATCACCATTACCATTGCCACCACCACTATCACCACCACCTGTCAGCTTAAGTAATCACTAGGTATGTATATATAAGGGGACAGCCAATATGCCCCCACGGACAATAAGACCATTATCACCCAGGTTGTCCATTAGGCACCATTCATTATTTACTATTCTACATCGATCCTTAACCACCACCATGAATACCAGCTTCTCAAGACGACACACACACACACACACACACACACACACGATAAGAATTTAGCTTGTGGATTTTCCCCCTGACATTACCGTTCAACTGTAAATTCTAACCTAACCTAACCTAACCTAATTCTAACCTAATTCTAACCTAACCTAACCTAACCTAATTCTAACCTAACCCAGCGAAACCCAACCCAAAAGAAAAGAATTTACGAAAGCAGCAATAAACAACAATAAACGATAATAAAGACGAATTAATAAAGAGAAGAATGAAAAATGTTAAAAGATGAATGACAATGATATGAATAATGAAAGATAATGATGATGATGATGGTGATGACGGTGATGATGATAATGATGATGATGACGGTGATGATGATAATGATGATGATGGTGATGACGGTGATGATGATAATGATGATGATGATAATGATGATGATGGTGATTGATAGATAGGTACTCAGCAATACACCATTATGAATAAATGAATAATTATGGGTCACGAGTAGAAGATGAATATTGAGTAATGCTGGGTGAGGTGAGTGTTATTCATCAAGGTGAGGTGAGTGTTATTCATCAAGGTGAGGTGTGTTATTCATCAAGGTGAGTGAGTGTTATTCATCAAGGTGAGGTGTGTTATTCATCAAGGTGAGTGAGTGTTATTCATCAAGGTGAGGTGTGTTATTCATCAAGGTGAGTGAGTGTTATTCATCAAGGTGAGGTGTGTTATTCATCAAGGTGAGTGAGTGTTATTCATCAAGGTGAGTGAGTGTTATTCATCAAGGTGAGGTGTGTTATTCATCAAGGTGAGGTGTGTTATTCATCAAGGTGAGGTGAGTGTTATTCATCAAGGTGAGGTGTGTTATTCATCAAGGTGAGGTGAGTGTTATTCATCAAGGTGAGTGAGTGTTATTCATCAAGGTGAGGTGAGTGTTATTCATCAAGGTGAGGTGTGTTATTCATCAAGGTGAGGTGAGTGTTATTCATCAAGGTGAGTGAGTGTTATTCATCAAGGTGAGGTGTGTTATTCATCAAGGTGAGGTGAGTGTTATTCATCAAGGTGAGGTGAGTGTTATTCATCAAGGTGAGGTGTGTTATTCATCAAGGTGAGGTGAGTGTTATTCATCAAGGTGAGTGAGTGTTATTCATCAAGGTGAGTGAGTGTTATTCATCAAGGTGAGTGAGTGTTATTCATCAAGGCGAGTGAGTGTTATTCATCAAGGTGAGTGAGTGTTATTCATCAAGGTGAGGTGAGTGTTATTCATCAAGGTGAGTGAGTGTTATTCATCAAGGTGAGGTGAGTGTTATTCATCAAGGTGAGGTGAGTGTTATTCATCAAGGTGAGTGAGTGTTATTCATCAAGGTGAGGTGAGTGTTATTCATCAAGGTGAGTGAGTGTTATTCATCAAGGTGAGTAAATTATCTAGTCAAGATGAATGACTGTCAAGTGTCCCAGCCTTACTAAATGACTGTACTTATTGTCAATGTCTATTTTACGAATAATTAATTTAGTTTATAACTTTGTATATATGGATGACTTTGATATAATTTGGCATAGTTTGCTTAGATTGTAGTTTGTATAATTATATAAACTACAATCTAAGTAGTAGTTTGTATAGTTTTTAGTCTATATAGTTAAATAATTTGTATAGTTTAAATAATTTGCATAGTTTAAATAATTTGCATAGTTTATATATTTTGTACAATGTATGTAGTTTTTAGTTCATATAATTTGTATAGTTTGTGGAATTTGTTGGGCTAATTAGTGCAGTGTGTATAACGTGTATAATTTGTATGTGTGTATTCCAGCCATTCCTTCTGTATATTATGCGGTTGCCAACTATTATTTATTAACCTCAAGTTTCTGCTCTACGTCACTTCCCTCTTTCGTTAGTTCTTCCCTGTCCTCTTCTATTGTTCCTTTTGTCTCTCTTCCTCCTTTGTCCTTCCTTCCTTCCTTCCTTCAACCCCCCCCCCACTCTCTCTCTCTCTCTCTCTCTCTCTCTCTCTCTCTCTCTCCTCACATCACTTCTCAGCCTTCCCCTCCTTCTCTCTCCCTCCTCCTCCCCCTCTCTCCCTCCCTCCCTCCCTCCTACCACAAATCGTTGCTCCCCTTTTGTTATATTGACCCGAGAGAGAGAGAGAGAGAGAGAGAGAGAGAGAGAGAGAGAGAGAGAGAGAGAGAGAGAGAGAGAGCATGACGTCGATACATTGACTAACACGTACAATGACACGCCCTCCTCCCCTCCCCTCACCTCGTCGCCCCTTCCCTCTCCCCTCCCCCTCACTTCATCCCCTCTCCCCCTTCCATCATCCCTTTTCCCCCCTCCCCTCACCTCCTCTCTCTTCTCTCTCTCCCTTATCGCCCTTTAGCCCATTCTTCTCCTCTTCCTTCTCTACAACGTCCCTCCCCTTCATCCCTCACTCTCTCCCACTTCCCTCTTCCACTCTCTCTCTCACATCCTCCCTCCCCTTCCATTACAGTCTTTCTCCTCCACACTTAGTCCCCTCCCCACTCTGCCCCATCTCCCCCATCCCCTCCCCACTCTGCCCCATCTCCCCCATCCCCTCCCCCCTCTGCCCCATCCCATTCCCCACTCCCCCATCCCCTCCCCCTCTGCCCCATCCCCTCCCCCACTCCCCCATCCCCTCCCCCTCTGCTCCATCCCCTCCCCCACTGCCCCATCCCCTCCCCCACTGCCCCATCCCCTCCCCTAAAAAGGAACACAAGCACTTCTTCAGGGTATCGATCCTGGTTTGTCAAATGTCAGGACGCCAGGCATACCCACTACGCCACCTCCAGGGAGATCTTGTACCCTTTCGACATGTCCCCCAGTAGGAAACACACGAACCCTTGTCCTTGGGTTCACGAGACGACTATTGAAACGTATTAGCCTCCTGAGACACATTTCTTATCTTATTTTTTCCGCTGTTGTTGTTGTTACGTTAGGTTAGGTTAAGATACGTTAGGTTAGGTTAGGTTAGGATACGTTAGGTTAGGTTAGGATACGTTAGGTTAGGTTAGGTTAGGTTAGGATACGTTAGGTTAGGTTAGGATACGTTAGGTTAGGTTAGGGTACGTTAGGTTAGGTTAGGATACATTAGGTTAGGTTAAGATACGTTAGGTTAGGTTAGGGTACGTTAGGTTAGGTTAGGATACGTTAGGTTATGTTAGGATACGTTAGGTTAGGATACGTTAGGTTAGGTTAAGATACGTTAGGTTAGGTTAGGTTAGGGTACGTTAGGTTAGGTTAGGGTAATGAGAGTTGCTGCATCACCCTGGTAACAGTGGTGTATATAACGAATAGTGCAGGAGTCCTAGATCGACTACCTCTACCTCCTTGACCCCCGCTCCTTCCTCCTCCTCCTGATCCCCCTCCACCCACTCACCTCCCCACTCCTCCTGATCTCCCTCCACCCACTCACCCTCACTCCTCCTGATCTCCCTCCACCCACTCACCTCCCCACTCCTCCTGATCTCCCTCCACCCACTCACCCTCACTCCTCCTCATCTCCCTCCACCCACTCACCTCCCCACTCCTCATCTCCCTCGACCCATTCACCTCCTCCTTCACCTCCCCACTCCTCATGATCCCTCTCCACCCACTCACCTCCCCACTCCCCGTCACTCCTCCCTCCACCACTCAACAGAACTCGACTCTTCATTCAATTTCATTTCACACAAAGTAAAAAAAATAGTGAATAGATAAAATAATTGTATTTTAATTAACTTTTATATATACTGTTCTTTATATTATTTCACCGGCGATGATTTAAGAATATTTAAAACATATCAAACACTTATGGTACAGTTAATATGGATTGGTAAATTTAGTTGTATCAGATGAAGATTAGTCACCCTAACTTATTCTACCTGATTAAACACCCTAATGCTCACCCAACCTAATCAAATGTAATCTAATCTAACTTAATCTAACTTTGCCTAATCTAATCTAACCTGATCTAATTTAACCTAACCTAATTAAATGTAACCTAACCTAACCTAAACTAATCTTCAGGGGATCCGTCATTGGTTGAAGACAGGATGTTGCTGTGTATGTCATAGTCAACCTGTCTGAGGGCCTCTCCTATATCCTTCCAGAATCCTTTGAGTCCTTCCTACACAGTGAACATCTCCAAATATCCTAAAACTTCCCAGAATCCTTTATCTAAAACAGTGATCCTCTCCAGCCATCCTAAAGCTTCACAGAATCCTTTATCTAGAACAGTGATCCTCTCCAGCCATCCTAAAGCTTCACAGAATCCTTTATCTAATACAGTGATCTTCTCCAGCCATCCTAAAGCTTCACAGAATCCTTTATCTAAAACAGTGATCCTCTCCAGCCATCCTAAAGCTTCACAGAATCCTTTATCTAAAACAGTGATCCTCTCCAGCCATCCTAAAGCTTCACAGAATCCTTTATCTAATATAGTGATCCTCTCCAGCCATCCTAAAGTACCACAGAATCCTTTATCTAAAACAGTGATCCTCTCCAGCCATCCTAAAGTACCACAGAATCCTTTATCTAAAACAGTGATCCTCTCCAGCCATCCTAAAGCTTCACAGAATCCTTTATCTAATACAGTGATCCTCTCCAGCCATCCTAAAGCTTCACAGAATCCTTTATCTAAAACAGTGATCCTCTACAGCCATCCTAAAGCTTCACAGAATCCTTTATCTAATATAGTGATCCTCTCCAGCCATCCTAAAGCTTCACCTCTCCATGCAGCAGCTGATGGTATCCTTCCGGGTCTTATCGACTGTCATGAGAGGTGTTGTCTGCCACCCTGCACAGTTCTCAACAAAATAACATCTCGCGCGTTGTGGTGTCAAGTCTCGTCTGGTCTGTGGTGTCCAAATCTTAATCTATCTACCTATCAAATCTATCTATATATCTATCAATCTATCTATCAAGTCTATCCATCAAATCTATCTATCCATCTATTCATCTAAATCATTACGCAATTATCTTCTGTTACAATAATTCGCCCAGTTGTTGTAGTCAGGGTCGTATGTGTCGCAGGTATAATGATGATGATGTCGGCAGTAACACGGATATAATTAAGGAAGTGAAGTTCGATACTGAAAGCCCGCATCTACCCCAGCCAAGACCTTCCTCCCTCCATCACAAGTGAGAGAAAGACGTCACTACTCTCGTCTCCTCTGTCTGCCCGATATTAGATAAACAGACTTCAAAGATAAGATAGATTAGATTGATATACCAAATATATTAGAAGTATGTTAGATAGATAATAGATTAGACCGATAGATAAGATTACATACTGTATCCTAAAAATACAAATAAATAAAAATAACAATACGGAAGCTTGATTTATCTGACGGTATTATCGTATATTCATTAATATTTCTTATATCAGCCATTATCGTATTTATTTACTTATTGAACTGTTCTTACGTCTACCTGGAAAATTTTTATTAATATTCTATATGCTACTTACATTATTTTATTATATATCAATATTCTAGTAAAAAAATATTATTATTGATATTATTATTATTATTATTATTATTATTATATATTTTTTTATTGTTGATGTTATTGTTATTATTATTTATATTATTATCTTTATTATTATTATTATTATTATTATGTGAAACTGTTGTGTGGGTCTCCTAGTTACACCCACCAGTCATAAGACAATTAATTCATAAACACATCTACACAACACACAAGGTTGGAAGAACACGAACCACCTACTATAATATAATAATAATAATAATAATAATAATGGAAACATAACAGGGCACCATCACCATCCTGGCAACATAATACGGGGTCACGGTCATGGCACCATTGGTTGACCTACAGGATTGTCATGGTAACGTCTCAGGGTGGCGTGCGCATGTGTTTACAGCGACTCTCCTGCGCACGCTATGACGCATTCTTCCTCTCATTATTTTTTCAAGGTTCCAACAGTGTCAATATGACTGGGTTCACACACGAATTGTTTATTTATTATTTTTCTACTTTTTCTTTTAGTAAAAACATAGGGAATGTCGCTAAACTGTAGTTGAACATTTCATATTTTCTATTTACTGGCTGAATTGAAGCATAACGAACCAATCTGTTTTGAGCTTTGAGTCTAAAGCATTTTTGGGAAGGATAAAACACTTACGGGTTCGTGTGTATTTTAATAATTTTTGTGTGTTTTTCATACATTTGCATGCACATTAAGATGTCTGTCGTGCTTTTAACAGTAAAAACACGGCGACCTGAATATGTCAGAATGTCGTGGTGAGGACATTAATTGTATTGTATCGCTATTATTAACAATCCATAAAGGCAATTATTATAAAAGTCTAAGCACTGAGCTTGTCTATGTGAAGTTAGACGATAATAATGATATTTAAATTCGCTACAAACTGGCTAGTCAGGGATAATATCGCTTTATCCATTTCTATTTTTTGCTTATTACAATTTCTGAAAATAACAATTTACGGGAATGGGCGAATAGCCTTGGTGGTTGAGATAATACTACTACTACTACTACTAATAATAAAATAAATAAATAAATAAACATATTTATATATATATATATATATATATATATATAATACGTACCGATATTTACTAAAGCAGATCATTTAGATTTAATAATAAAGGATGTTAGAAAAGAAGAGCGCTCTTTGTACTCTTCCCGGGCAGATATTAGAGCTCAGATTGTGTGGGAGTTGCGTTATCTTGCTCTGAAAAACATTCGGGAGGAAGTGCTATACGCGGCACCAACACCCATGTTAGCGCGATCGTCTCTGCTGGCGGACCAGGGAATGGACGCGACCTATCTCTCATTTACTCTCACCCTTTGCCTGAAGTTACAAGGTATGGATATCAATAAATAATTTGGTGCAGTATATTTTCCAGTACATAATGGGCATTTAAGTCCAGTATGTACTAAATATTAACGGTTAATGGTAGCGTTATGATGATCCCTTTGTGTGTGTGGCGGTGAAGGTTTCTGCTAGTGTGGTAGTGGTGGTTTTTGTTCATGGTGTTAGGCTTTGTGGCCGGTCTTAATGAATTTATATCGTGTGGTGGTTTTGTCTAATGCAACTATCTATATTTTGTCCAGTGTGAGCAGGAATATGTTTTTTTCCTTGATAGGTTATAATTATTTCGTCCAATTACACCGTATTGACTGTCCAGTACACTAATGATAAAGATTTTGTTATTGTTATTGATTTTTTCCTATGTGGTTGTAATAAAGTCAAGTTTTAAGAACAAAATACCATCGATGAAAATAACGCTGCCAATTGAAACTTTACTAAACTTATCCTTACTTAACTTACCCTAACAACCTAACCTAACCTAACCTAACCCAACCTAACCTAATCTAACCTAACCTAAACTAATGTAACTTGACCAGACCTAACCTAAGCTAACCTAATCATTCTTACCTAACCTAACCAAATCTAATCTAACTCTAACTAACCTAACCTAACCATAACTTAACCAAACAGTAAATCCTTTGATAAAATTCCGTCTGCTAAAATTTCAATCATACACAGACAGTCAGGAAAAACTTATATATTTTCTCATAGCAGTTTCTATTGAGTATCATTGTGAGAATTATGACATCGACAAGGAATTCCTAAGTGCCAAATGGATTCTAGGAAAGCTATAATGAAAGGAGGGAGGGAGGGTGGGAGAGAATTGGAGGGAGGGAGAGAGAGTGAATTATGGGTCCAAGTTCATAATTTGTAAAAGTTTGTGTGAACCACCCGCCTCCCCCCTTCCTTGGTGAGGTGAGTAGCCAAGTATATTTTGTGGCTACGATGCGGCTTTTTTCTGTACTTGGCTATTAATACAGTTATTACATGAACAATTTCACAACCTTCACTAGGCTATCGACACTGTACAAGAACAATTGAACAGCCTTCACTAGCCTATCGACACTATACAAGAACAATTCAACAACCTTTACTAGGCTATCGACACTATTAGTACAAGAACAATTCAACAACCTTCACTAGGCTATCGACACTGTACAAGAACAATTCAACAACCTTTACTAGGCTATCGACACTGTACAAGAACAATTCAACAACCTTCACTAGGCTATCGACACTATTAGTACAAGAACAATTGAACAGCCTTTACTAGGCTATCAACACTGTACAAGAACAATTCAACAACCTTCACTAGGCTATCGACACTGTACAAGAACAATTGAACAGCCTTTACTAGGCTATCGACACTATTAGTACAAGAACAATTCAACAACCTTCACTAGGCTATCGACACTGTACAAGAACAATTGAACAGCCTTTACTAGGCTATCGACACTATTAGTACAAGAACAATTCAACAACCTTTACTAGGCTATCGACACTATTAGTACAAGAACAATTCAACAACCTTCACTAGGCTATCGACACTGTACAAGAACAATTCAACAACCTTTACTAGGCTATCGACACTGTACAAGAACAATTCAACAACCTTCACTAGGCTATCGACACTATTAGTACAAGAACAATTGAACAGCCTTTACTAGGCTATCAACACTGTACAAGAACAATTCAACAACCTTCACTAGGCTATCGACACTATTAGTACAAGAACAATTGAACAGCCTTTACTAGGCTATCGACACTATTAGTACAAGAACAATTCAACAACCTTCACTAGGCTATCGACACTGTACAAGAACAATTGAACAGCCTTTACTAGGCTATCGACACTATTAGTACAAGAACAATTCAACAACCTTCACTAGGCTATCGACACTGTACAAGAACAATTGAACAGCCTTTACTAGGCTATCAACACTGTACAAGAACAATTCAACAACCTTCACTAGGCTATCGACACTATTAGTACAAGAACAATTGAACAGCCTTTACTAGGCTATCGACACTATTAGTACAAGAACAATTCAACAACCTTCACTAGGCTATCGACACTATTAGTACAAGAACAATTGAACAGCCTTTACTAGGCTATCGACACTATTAGTACAAGAACAATTCAACAACCTTCACTAGGCTATCGACACTGTACAAGAACAATTGAACAGCCTTTACTAGGCTATCAACACTGTACAAGAACAATTCAACAACCTTCACTAGGCTATCGACACTATTAGTACAAGAACAATTGAACAGCCTTTACTAGGCTATCGACACTATTAGTACAAGAACAATTCAACAACCTTCACTAGGCTATCGACACTGTACAAGAACAATTGAACAGCCTTTACTAGGCTATCGACACTTTACAAGAACAATTCAACAACCTTCACTAGGCTATCGACACTGTACAAGAACAATTGAACAGCCTTTACTAGGCTATCGACACTTTACAAGAACAATTCAACAACCTTCACTAGGCTATCGACACTATTAGTACAAGAACAATTGAACAGCCTTTACTAGGCTATCAACACTTTACAAGAACAATTCAACAACCTTCACTAGGCTATCGACACTGTACAAGAACAATTGAACAGCCTTTACTAGGCTATCGACACTATTAGTACAAGAACAATTCAACAACCTTCACTAGGCTATCGACACTGTACAAGAACAATTGAACAGCCTTTACTAGGCTATCAACACTGTACAAGAACAATTCAACAACCTTCACTAGGCTATCGACACTATTAGTACAAGAACAATTGAACAGCCTTTACTAGGCTATCGACACTATTAGTACAAGAACAATTCAACAACCTTCACTAGGCTATCGACACTGTACAAGAACAATTGAACAGCCTTTACTAGGCTATCGACACTGTACAAGAACAATTCAACAACCTTCACTAGGCTATCGACACTGTACATACAAGAACAAGTCAACTTTCACTCGGCTATCGACACTGTACAAGAACAATTCAACAACCTCCACTAGGCTATCGACACTGTACAAGAACAATTCAACAACCTATACTAGGCTATCGACACTGTACAAGAACAATTTAACAATATGTACTAACTAGGCCATCGTCGGTGTACATATACGACCGTGTTAGTACAGGATCATTGTTTGGGTAAACTGGTCATATGTATAAACTGTGTACATTTAGAAGCGTCAAATATTAGCATAGTTCGAAACAAACAAACATTAACCTAAAAAAAACACACCAAGACTAAAATTATCTGTAATATGTAAGTATCTATAGCCTTGTCTTGTGTACCAACTGCAATGATAATATATAGTTATTTCCATGATATATGATGGCCATGGTTCCTCTTTGTTACCAACTGTGTTCTGTTACATATAGTGTACTGTGTCGTAATATGACCATTTATGTACATATTAAGCTGTCTACAAATATATAGTCTGTATAATTATCTGAGGGAGTATAAGTTTCTTGGTGGCACACAACACATTCATTTATAACTCTCAACACGTCAGGCATAAGACTCTCCTGCAGTGGATAACTATGCTGAATTCAACCACCATCTTGTATAAACCTTAAATTTTCTTGCCAACAATCAATGAACACGACAAAAAAATCATCCACCGCCCCCCTTACACAAGCAGTATTATTGTGTTTATATGAATATTTTAGAACGCGAACTGCCATTATGTTCATTCTTACAATATTCCCTATTTAATGTCCTTAAAAGACCTTCACATGGTCATCCAATTTGACAAGTGATAAGCAATATAAACAGGTACAGTACCTCCATGAGAATTAGTTATTTCCGAACAAGGGTCCATCAATCGCAGTGTTGGCGGGTGATAGCCGTGGTCGGCGGCTCACTTGGCGCCAGGATAACCAGTTATTGTGGATCGTGGGGAGCTACGGCTGTCTTCATAATCTTAATACTTCCCCACAATGTTTGTTTTATTCAGTGTGATGTGATTGTTTTCCAGATTTATTTATCTATAACCAATTTACCCATCAAAATATATATATATATATATACATATATATATATATATATATGGTGTCCCGAAAGTATCTCCGGTTTTAAATATTTATTACTAAAAAAACAAAAGGGATATAGTAATACAGTTTGCTGCATCATATTCCTTAGTTAATCGAGTTTTTTTCTTTACAGGTGCAGCGGATTTGAGAGGTATTATCTAGGTGGAGAAAATAAAGAGTAACAATGGCGTCTAATCAAGAGAAAACGCAATGTGTTGTCTGGTCTGCAGAGAGCAAATCAGTGACAACAGTGCAAAGACAATACCGCCAGAGGTATGGTAAAGAACCACCCCCAAAACCCAGCATTAGGGCCTGGTTTAAAAAGTTTCTGGAAGCAGGCAGCGTTTGTGACTTGTCCCGAAGTGGCCGCCCAAGGATGTCTGAAGAGTCCATTGAATCTGTTCGGGAAGCATTCCAACGAAGTCTTAGACTGTCTGTTCGAGCTGCATCAATGGAGTTTCATCTACCTAAGACATCAATACACCGAGTACTCCATAAAACACTGAAATTGCATGCTGATAGTCCAAGCATTAGAGTCGGGACGACAAACCTCGACGTTATGAGTTTGCATGCTTTATGTTGGAGCACATTGCAGAGAATCACAGCTACCTGGACAGAGTGATGTTCAGCGATGAAGCAACTTTTCATTTGTCAACCACCATAATGTACCCATATGGGGGTCAGAAAACCCACACGAGTATCAAGAGCACATTCGTGACAGCCCCAAAATTATATATACACCAACATTGTGATACTCAAGCTTCTTGTAAAACTGAAGAAAAAGTCTGGCACGTGTGTGTGTGTGAAGGAGTGGGAGGGCCGTGGCGGCCCCTCCTGACCAGAGCAGTAAAGCGGCCGTAGCCAGCCAAACAAAGCCATAAAGTCGCCGTATGTTGTTAGATATGTGTGTGAGCGGCCACTCCGAGACAGCAGAGAGCAGTTTTATTGTAACACTTGGCCGGACCACTGCCCCGCTTCCCCACAACCCTCTCCTCTGGCTCCTGGTCCTCATAGCTCTTGTACCCTCCGTGTATTCTTCCTTTTATTGTGAAATTGAGGCATATTGTTACGGTGCTTTTTAATCCTCTTTCGTTGAGTCATTTATCTGTTTCTCGTCTCTCCTGGTACTCTCTCCTCCCCGTGTACCATCTGGTCCCATCTCGCCAATATTTGTGTGTCGTATTTTACTTTTTTTCCCCTTCCTCTCTCCAGTTGGCCTCCGTTGTTCGTTCCGGTAGCTATTTTTCGTTTATGTTTTACGGAAACATTTACAGTACTGGATTCTCACTGTGCCTGTCTTACTTTTCCCTGTGCGAGCTGCTTTGTCGATACTTTTGTTTTAATTTCTTCAACAATTTAGTCTTTTTCTTCACGAGTTCTTGAAAGAGGCTCCATGTATGTATGTATGTATGTGTGCATGTACTGTATGTATGTATGTGTGTATGTATAATTTGCACCATGATATCATGATAATTTTAATTAAAACTTGGTACATGTAGTGTAGGATTCTAAGAAACTACCATTAAACTACTTACAAATCAAACCAACTCAAAATCACGTACTCGCAAGAGTCCATTTTAACCCGGTGGTCTCTAGGTTATAGTTACATGAGTTTATGGTAGAGAAATATTATCCTCCATCTACTAATATAGTCAAGGTCATTTAAGTAGGAATCAAATGAAACATAAACACTTAGCACACACAAGCGTGATCAACACCCCATAACTCTACCCTGTGAAGTCAATTGAGGGCCTTTCTTAACACCAACACTCGCTTGACTGTCGGGTTTTTAGTCATAGAGGTCAAGGTCAACGTCATTCAAGCAAATGCCAATTGAAACTTAAACACAAGGGTCATCAACACCCCGTAACTCTGTCGTATGAAGTCAATTGAGAGTCTTAACACCAGCACTCGCTTGACTGCCGGGTTTAAGGTCACTCCTATAAAGGGCAGGAGGAGCTCAAAGGCTTCCCCGGGTGAGTGTGTGGCCTGAGTTACGTAAGGTCGGTGCTGATGGACTAAGACAAATTACTCGAGAAAATAATTATGGAAATATTATCGTACCTTTGACATTGAGAGATTGTGGAAATATATTGATTATTGCTGTACATTTTATCCTCTATAAATTATATAATGGGTTATATACTACATATAATTGTTTACAAGGAGGGAAATATAGTTTTAATATAATTTCTCATTTTCAATTACTAATATAACAATAAATATATTCATTATCAATATAGCTTTCATTCTCTCTAAATATTATTCTATAGCGTATAATAAAATAACAAGTTAACGGGAATGAATAAAATAGTGAAGTTAAAAACAAAAACAATTAGTACTGACCGTGTGTGTGTGTGTGTGTGTGTTAAAGGTGAAGGACACACATTCAGACACACACAACTACATCGCCAGGGAGTTGATAGAATATTGTGACGTGAGGTGAGAGAGAGAAGGAAAGCAAGCCAAAGAGAGAGAGAAATGGAGAGGGAGAAAATAAGGAGAGAGGAAAAATATTGAAAAAGAGAGAAAAAAGAAATACAGATAGATAGATAGATATGGATGGAGAAAGATAAAAAGGGGGATAACGAAGAGAGAGAAGAAAGAAAAAACGAGAGAGGAAAGAGAAAAGACAGAAAGAGAGAGAGAGATAGAGCAAGAAAATCATCACTCACTAACAGTACACAATGCAGCGATCCAGGGAGAATGAATCCAGGTAAAAAAGTCACAGGAAAAAAAGTCACAGGAAAAAAAGTCACAGGAAAAAAGTCACAGGAAAAAAAGAAAAGTTAACTATCGAATTCTCACATTTTTTAAGGTTAATATGTCAATCAGTTTCAGTAACCTAACCATTATTACCGGCCACCATAAATTAATTGTGACTTTTTTCCTGTGACTTTTTTTCCTAGCCAAAATTGTGACTTTTTTTTCCTGTGACTTTATTACCGGCCACCGTCGAGTCAATCACTGCCTGGGGGAGGTTACTTGGCGGTGTTACCACAACAAACTGCTCCACCCACCACTTACAGTACGCTTATTCATCACCAAGGGAGCCAATGATGTTACATTTTATACATATATCTCTTCATGTTCGTTAGACAATCGATTTATTTCTCCTGTAGAGTTAATAGATCATCTGAAAATTAGCCACCCCTGGTTTATTTTATATGATGTTTAAGTACCCTTGGGTTAGGTTAGTGGTTGGTTAATAAGTTAGTGTTAAGTTAGGTTAATCTTAAGGTTGGGTTAGGTTAGGTTAGCAGTTGGTTAATAAATTAGGTTAAGTTTGTGTTAAGTTAGGTTAATCTTAAGGTTAGGTTAGTGTTATCGTTAGGTTAGCAGTTGGTTAATAAATTAGGTTAAGTTTGTGTTAAGTTAGGTTAATCTTAAGGTTAGGTTAGTGTTATCGTTAGGTTAGGTTAGCAGTTGGTTAATAAATTAGGTTAAGTTAGTGTTAAGTTAGGTTAATCTTAAGGTGAAATAAAGCGAGGGCTAATCTTCAGATGATTCCAGCTAACCTTTTTTGACTGAGTCAGTATACACCACGAGATGTAAGATCTTGACCTTTCCCCGTGACCTTGACCTCTATCCGTGACCATGACCTCTATCCTTAACCTTAAATTGTGACCGTGACCTTGACCTCCATCCGTGACCTTAAATTGTGGCAAGCATGAACCTAGCATGTTTCCCTGTTGGGCACTGTAAACGCTTCTGCGCTTCACCTTACGCAAGGATGTAGAGGGGTGCCCAATAAATAAATAAAAAAAAAAAAGCTTCATCAATATCACTTCAGCTACAAAAAAAAAACAACAGGGGGATGGAATTTCAATAAAAATCCACAATGGCGGGAAATTCACCAGATAACTGTATATAACTTTTGTAAACAATAACTAAAAACAAAAGCCGAAGGTCACGAGGTCATGCACTTTGACCTTTGAAAAGAATATCAGGTAAAGTGTGTATTGGGGGAATACCCGTTTGATGTACTATACTTGAGGGATGGATCACATATATATCATACCGCGGACACATACTGTATACACACCTGTTAACACCTGCCTCAAACCTATCATACCTATGACACGTGGACACACATGTCAACACCTGCCTCAAACCTATCATACCGCTAACACATATACACACCTGTTAACACCTGCCTCAACCTTACCTTTAGCACCTGTGAACATCTGACTTTACCTTATCTCTCACACAAGTACACACCTGTCAACCTTACCTGCTATTATTATTAATACTCTACATATACCTAAAGATCACTGCTCTTCAATATAATCTTAAACATAACATCTCTTTAATAACTCAAATATTTTTAAAATTACTTATCTATTAATATTACGTGAAAGAAGATTATTTAATATTCGTTAGCCAAGGTCCAGGTGAGTCTTGGTGTGCAGTATATCACCAGGTGAGTAATTAGTCTAGGTATTAAAATATTACCTGGCAGTACAAACAGATTTAGTTGATATATTTTTAACACTTGATGAGGAATTACCTGAAGATTAGACACCCACTAACTTATTTTACTTAAGATTAATGACAGTAATGCTACCTAGGGGGGGTGGGGGAGGTTAGGTAAGGTAAGGCAAGGTAAGGTTAGGTAAGGTTAAGCTAGCTAAGGTAAAGTAAGGGAAGGTTAGGTTAGGTTAGGAAAAGTAAGGTTAAGTTAGCTAAGGTAAGGTTAGGTTAGGAAAAGCAAGGTTAGGTTTGGAAAAGTAAGGTCAAGTTAGCTAAGGTAAAGTAAGGATAGGTAAGGTAGGGTAGGTTAGGGTGTAGGTGCTGAGGCAGACCTGAGCCTCCTGACCTCACTAATAAAAGATCACCTTTCAGCGCCTCTCTGGTTCATTAATCCGCGTTAATTGATTCTTGTGATCAATCATTACAACTCGATCTCCACTGGGTAGGGTAAGTCACGTTCAGTGTTGGTGGGGGTAAATGTGAGGAGGTGGTGGTGGTGGGGGCGGGGGTGGTGAGGGGGTGGTGGTGGTGAGGGAGAAGAGGGTGTTATGGTGGAGGGGTGAGGGTATGGTGGAGGGGTGAGGGTGTGGTGGTGGTGGTGAGGGAGTGGTGGTGGTGAGGGAGAAGAGGGTGTTATGGTGGAGGGGTGAGGGTGCGGTGGTGGTGAGGGAGTGGTGGTGGTAGAGGGGTGGTGAGGAGGTGGTGGTGAAGGAGAAAGGGGTGTTGTGGTGGAGCGGTGAGGGAGAAGAGGGTGTGGTGGTGAAGGAGGAGAGAGTATGGTGAAGGAGGAGAGAGGGTGGTGGTGACAACAAACGTCTTGGCCAGGCACGAGGGAAATGCTATTGGTGAAGGAGAAGTGTGTACAGTAGGTGAGGCAGCCATGAAAAGGTCAGCAACAGTCTCATGAGAAAGTACAGGTGTCCGGCAGCCCTGAATACCTGCACCACGACCTCCCTAACACAAGCAGCAGCACCAAGAAGCGTCTCATCATAGTAAATAACACACCTGTTCTTCTGTTCGTCCTCAAACAAGCAGCATCTCCTTAAAAATGTTCTTCAGGCTGTTGATTAACGTGAGGTAGATTCCCCCAAGAATTGAGCAGAACAAAATTATCACGTTTAGTTTGTCTACTTCGAAACAGATCAAAATATACAGGTATTTAGTATATGCCTGAAGGTTGTCCAGGGTTCCTACACACACACACACACACACACCACAGAGAAGATAAGTGCCAACACATGAGGAACACCATACCACTTATCTCATCAAGGACCTGCCATCTCCACCCTCATGTCTGTGTGTGTGTGTGTCGACGTCTTGGTCCTCTTTACCTGAAAGACACAAGAATAAGCCAGCATTAGAAACAAGTAATTAAGAGAAGACGTATGTAGGAAAAAATGGCATAGGAAAAAAAGGCACCGCAAAAAAAAGCATAATCATCATACTAGGAAAAAATGGCACATTAACTTTTATTGACATGTTTTCGCTAAAATTTTATAACGTTTGTTACTGAAACTTACTTAGAGTTATATTAACATCATAACAAAACGACCTCACGAGAGGTGACCTAACACAATGTACCCACAAAGGACGACCCCACTTTACCAAGTGAACATGAAAACGATAATGACGGTTGAGGATGACCTGATCACGAGATCTGAAGTTGTCGAGTTCCACAACAATTCAAATAATGAGTTACTTCATGCACAAAGGCAGAACATACCATATAGAAAACAACAATGACCCCCAAATGGATAAACAATTATTTAAAGAATATTATTGGACAAAGGAAGGCTATAGGTAGGAGAATAAATAGTGGTGAGGTTTACCTCCGAGATTATTATAAGGTATTGGCCAGTAGGGTTAAGACCGAGATAAGAAAAGCAAAGAGGAAAAATAAACTGAAGGTAGCAAGGGAGGTGAAGTCAAACCCCAAGGGATTCCTTCAAATGTATCAAACTGAAACACGAGATATGATCGAGGTCAGGGCTATACAAAGGTGATATAGCAAGTTACCAAACATCATCATTAACTCGAATACGCTGGATAGCTTCAAACACAGGCTCGTTAGCTCATAAGTTCGTTTGTGGTTTGTGAGCTCGAAGTGAAATTTGTTGTGCCATTTTTTCCTAGTATGAAAATTGTGCCATTTTTTTCCGAATACCCACTCGTCTACCACCCTACCAGTTCCTTCCTATCCCCCCCCCCCTAAACCTAAACTTATTCAACTTAAATCCGTTGCTCCGAGTCCTATCCTGCTCGGATATTATTATAACTTTATCTATATCTCCTTTATTGATTCCTTTCACCCACTTAAATACTTCTATCATGTCGCCCCGCACTCTTCGTCTTTTTAGGGAATGCAAGTTTAGTTTCTTTAATCTATCTTTATATGGAAGGTTTCTAAGTCCCGGAATCATTTTCGTCATTCTTCGCTGCACCGACTCAAGTGAATTGATATCCATTCTATAATTAGGGCACCAGAACTGAACCGCATAATCGAGGTTGCAATATGACCTCCACACTCTTATTACTTACACTTCTAAATATAAAACCTAATACTCTGTTTGCCCTACTTCGAACATAACGCACTGTTTTCTAGGCTTACAAATACCCCTAAGTCTCTTTCACAAGTCGACTTCTCTAGGTTGATGTTGTTAAGGCTGTATACATTGACAGTATTTGTTCTTCCAATATTAAGTACGCTGCACTTGCTGGTGTTGAATTTCATTTTCCATTTTTCTGGCCACTCCTGCAGTTTATTTAAATCCTCCCGTACAGTAGTGCATTTGCATCCTGCCCCGAATTATTCCACCGCCCTATTTTGGTGTCATCTGCAAACTTGTTTATGTCACTGCTAATCCCAGTATCTAGATCAGGGGTTCTTAACCTGGGGTCCGTGAAGGTCAGATAAAAATTTAACATTTATCTTCAAGCCAAACAACAACAACCTTCTCATTGAAATGAACTTTTGAGCAGAATTAAAGTTTTGTTTTGTTTAATTTGCACAAGATGATTGTATTTCATTTTTGTATGGAGTGGCCATTAATTTTTGCATAAAAAAGTGGGAAACATAATTCTTTGTTAAGATTGTTTACTTTATACATACTTTATGTATGTCATACACTGTATGAGGCAATGAATTTTCAATAAAATAAAGTATATTCATTGCATGCAAAGTTGTGCTTATGCGCATTTTTCTAGGGAGGGGGTCCATAGCTTTCACCAGGTTCTCAAAGGGGTCCGTGACTCAAAAAAGGTTAAGAACCACTGATCTAGATCGTTTATGTAGATTATGAACAGGAGTGGGCCCAGAACTGACCCCTGAGGAACCCCACTGGTTACACAGTCCCACTCAGATTTAACACCATCTACGCTGACCCTCTGCGTTCCATCGGTGAGCCATGATTTTATCCAATTTAAAACTTTCCCCTCGATACCATGAGCCTTAATTTTTCTCAGAAGCCTCTGATGCGGTACTCTGTCAAATGCTTTGCTAAAGTCTAAGTAAATAACATCGTAATTTTCGTCATTATCTACTACCTCGAAGACTTTCCTAAAAAACGTTAGCAGATTTGTTAGACAAGATTTTCCTTTGTAAACCCATGTTGATTCAAAAAATTTCCCCACTACTGACGTCAAACTAATCGGCCGGTAATTTAACGCTGGTGGTCTGTCTCCCGTTTTGAAAATGGGTACTACATTTGCCTGTTTCCACAAGAATGGCACAACTCCCGTGTCTAATAACTTTGTAAATAAATAAATAAATAAATATGCACACAACACACCTGTTCAACATAACACTGAAATGGGGTACAAAACAAGACATCCAAGACTCGTATTTTCATAGACTAGGTTAGGTTAGATTACGTTACGTTAGCGTTAAGGCAGTGAATCTTCAGGTGAAATAAATTAGGGTGTCTAATCTTCAGGTGAAATAAATTAGGGTGTCTAATCTTCAGGTGAAATAAATTAGGGTGTCTAATCATCAGGTGACCCCTTATATGTAGACAAGTACTGGTCGCTCCCAAGATAAGGTAAACACAATTGCCATACCAAAAACACAGCCGAGTGTCACCAAGTCAACATCAGACTGTACACTGCTACAGGTTACGTTGGGTTGGGTTCACGAATGACTTGTGAACTGTCTCTAACGTCTCCCCTTGTTGTTTGGTGTTATATTGTCCTACAGTGCAACCACCAAATAACGGACAGTATGGAGAAGGTTTTGTTCGGTGTAATACCTCTATATAATGGATTATATAGAGATGGAAGTCCGCTATATCGAAAGTTTGTTATAAGTAATACCTCCATGGAACGGATGACGAGATTTCACTATAATGTGTCTTAATAACTAATGACTGAACATCACCAGTAACAAGCTGTTGTGTGATTGGTCAAAATCGGATGCGCAAAAACCAAGATACTGTATGACTGGTCAATACTCAGTGTACAAGTGGTCAATATCAGGAGATACAGCGATTGGTTATTCTCTCAGTGGTAGCTAACACTGTTTGGTCGAAACTCTTGCACACTTCAGTACGAACTTCAGCCGTTGCTACACTCCAGAAAGGTGTGGGAAGGGGGGGGGGACGAAAAAACGGGGAAGAGAAGAGAAGGGAGGGGAGAGAAGAGAAGGGGGAGGGGAGAGAAGGGGAAGAGGAGAGAAGAGAAGGGGGAAGGGGAGAGAAGAGGAAGGGAAATGAGAAAAAGAGAGGAGGGGAGGGGGGTGTGGTACATTACTAATAGCCATAAATCATTTATTGCGACGCCGATTATTGTGTGGTTGTGACGCTCTGTAATGCACTGTGTTGTGGCTCTGACGACACCTTCCCATAAACGTAACTGTTCAATAAATTCAAGACGTTATTTTTTTAGTAATTCAAACCCAAAAAAACTCCAGCAACACTCGATCTAAGGCATGACGTCATCAGAGGTAATTACCCACAATTATCACTAACTACTTAACTCATTGGACTCGTTTATTTTCGTCTAGTTACAGATTCAACTCTTTTAAAACAAAAACAAAAATGCATATATGACATGATTATATATATGGGACTCAGGCCTTATATAGATTATTATATAGTAATTAAGTCTGAATATATATTGATGTTTTATTTACAGTACATGTTTTCACGCCCTCAGCTCAACACCACTTGACGTCATAGTGGGGAGTGGGAGGGTGGTGGATGGAGTGGGGAGGGGGATAGAGGGAGAGGATGGGCAGAGAGGTTGTTGGAAAAAGGATGGGAGGGTGGTAGGAAGAGGGGGTGATGGAGGAAGGGAGGGAAAGGGGGTAGGGGGGGACAGGCATGGTAAAGGAGGTGAGGAAGGAGATGCTTTCTGAGGTCTCAAGTGAGATCCATACCTCCAATGACGTCATCACATACCTGGTCAAAACTAATGCATTTTTCCCTCTATCAACTTTATAATTTTAATATTTTATGGTTTCATTATTTTCTGGGCGTAATGTGGGGTCGACCTATACACGAGGTGAGGTCGACCTATACATGAGGTGAGGTAGTGTGGGGTTGACCTATACATGAGGTGAGGTTGACCTATACATGAGGTGAGGTAGTGTGGGGTCGACCTATACATGAGGTGAGGTACTGTGAGGTCGACCTATACATGAGGTGAGGTAGTGTGGGGTCGACCTATACATGAGGTGAGGTACTGTGAGGTCGACCTATACATGAGGTGAGGTAGTGTGGGGTCGACCTATACATGAGGTGAGGTAGTGTGAGGTCGACCTATACATGAGGTGAGGTAGTGTGAGGTCGACCTATACATGAGGTGAGGTAGTGTGAGGTCGACCTATACATGAGGTGAGGTAGTGTGAGGTCGACCTATACATAGGATGAGGTATAAGGAGGTGGTAAGAGGCCAAGATGGAGAGTCCTATTCAGACCTTCTCTTTGTCTCTTATGATTCATGCTGTGGTGGAGAGAGAGAGAGACTTCAAGGTAAGGAGCCCACACAAAAAACTCATTCAAGAAAACCTATTCATTTGCCTCGAAAAGAAATGTCTGCAATGCTCATAATTCCTTTAGTGTGTGTGTGTGTGTGTGTTTCCTAAATCATGTGCGTTTGTCAGTGAAAGCCAAGTGACTCACGGGTTAATTAATCTACAACACAACAGGTAACAGTACACAATCAATTATTCAGAAACAGAAGACTAACTTCCTTAACGTCACCTGTGCGTGTATACTAAAGCATAAGACGAGAGAACATTCGCCTGGCGTAGTTTTCTTCGCTTCCACAATGCACTAGAGAAAAGCCTACAAGCGCTCGTGATTGCCAGTACTGACGCTATTTTTTTTAACGGTCTGGTGACTGAGTTTTGCCGGGTTTAGGCATGCGTGTACAGGAGCCATAAATCAGCCCGCCTAATCGAGTCTTATTTTAGGGAGTAAATCACCTCCACTTTTGGGTGTATCTTTTAAACACACTATCACTTATCATACTTCCTCCCCAAATTACATGTTGCACTCAGCCACGCCCGAGTATAATAGTTTTTAGCGCTTATTCTTTTAAATATTCTCTGGTTGTACTAAAAAAAAAAAAATAAGTATATGTATATATATATATATATATATATATATATATATATATATATATATATATATATATATATATATATCATCTTGTATATACTGAAATATATCACCAAACCTAAAACTAACCTAACTTAAACAAACCTAACCTTACCTAACCTAGGTAGTTGTGACCTATAAAGGAGGTACAGAGAAAGTTCTTATAAGATCCGAGCAGGATAAGACTCGTAGCAACGGATTTAAGTTGGATAAGTTTAGGTTTAGGAGGGAGATAGGAAGGAACTGGTTCACAAATAGGGTGGTGGACGAGTGGAACAAGCTTAGCAACTTTGTAGTAAGTGCTGGAACGCTGGAAAGTTTTAAAAGGAGGCTAGATAGATTCATGGATGATAGAGAGTGGTTGTAACTCTCGACAGGAGCTGCCATGCACAGGCCAACCGGCCTATTTTAGACTACTTATTTACTTACGTTAACCTGACACACCCTAACCTAACCCAACCCAAATGTAACCTAACCTAAAAACAAACCTAATATAACATAACGTAATCCTAACCTAACCTTATTCTAACGTAACAGAGCCTAACCAAATCTTACAATGTTTTCCACAATCTTATCTCAACTAACCTGTAAGTGGGACCCATAAGCCTGGCGGCCCATCTGGGAATAATGTGGATACAGGACAGTAAGGGCTTCAGCACACAAAGAGACAGTGTGGCCAGCTTTAAAGTTAAGTAACCATTTTGCAGCTGGGTCGACTGGGAGCGCCCCACCCATTGCGCCAATCGCGGGACTCTATGCACTCGAAACCTAATCTAATCTAACCCAGCCCCTAGCCTTACCGAACCTAACCTCCTAGTCTAACCCAATGGGGAAGGGGGTGAGGGGTAGAGAGGTGAGGGCATATCGAGTGGTCGGTTATTCATAGTTGTGACCAATTAGTAAACTATTAGGTTGAGATCAATACAAGTGTTGGGCAGCGAGGCGACCACACCATCAGGCCACACCAGTCAACACCACCACCACACCACACCTCCCCACGCTTAACCAAAGTCATCACACGCACAACCCAGCTTCATCATCCGTTCTTCCCTCCCCTCCTTTCACTCACTCACTCACTCACTCTCTCTCTCTCTCTCTCTCTCTCTCCACGGCAACCACACACACACACTCAAAGCAGTCTCTTCCGTACCCACACACTCCCCGACACTCACACACCCACACGTCCCCCATCTCCCACACATGCTCTATTTGGGTCAGGACTCAGAACCCCGGAGGATGAAGGCTCTGGGGTAATTGCACTGTCAGACACGAAGATGAAGGCTGGCAATAAGTATGTTCTGACTTAAACCAGGTGAGCATCATTTACGTGTACTATAATTTGCTTAGTAAGTTTAGTTTTTGGCAGGACCTTCCCTTAAGCCCTCCTCCCCCCTTTAAATTGTCTCTGGGTGACCTGAAGATTAAGCACCCCCAGCTTATTTCACCTAATGATAAAATATCCTCACTTAATCTAACCTAACTCCCCAAGGTAGCGTTAGGGTGGTAGTCAATCATCAGGTCAAATAAGCTCTGGTGTTTAATATCCAGGTGGTACGTGACTCATTAGTGTATTTGTTATGTAGCGTTAAGTGCTGACGACGTGCATTGAATTAATACAGGTAGTTAAAATGTTGAAGAATTTATAATGAGTGACGTGAGGTTATGTTCAAACAATGCCACAATGTACACCGCCATACTAGATGCAAGATCATGTTATCATCACATTGCAAGCGTGTTTAATATTATTCAACTCTACATCACACTCACACAAACACATTCAGTATTTCTGTCTCAACTCTCAGTAAAAGAACTGCACACGATTACCACTTTCTCAGTAAACAGAAAATCTTATCTCTGTGACTTGAGATCCTATGCTAAGACTTTGCCTACTTGTTGTAGCTGTAGTGGTGATACTGGGCAGTACTTCACGTAACATCGTACACCCGAACACACTAGCAAGTACTACAACACAGGTCTCCCTCTCAGTCAGTCAGTCTCCGTCCACTGTTTACAAACACTGTCACGCCACCTACCATCTAATCACTCAGAGCCTCTGACCTATACTAGCATGACCTCATCATTTTGGAGTCAGTTCACACCGCCAGAGTGAAGCAACAGCTGGATGACTCAACCACACCTGTACACTCACACAACAGCTAGATGACTCAACCACACCTGTACACTCGCACAACAGTCGGATGATTCAACCACACCTGTACACTCACACAACAGCTGGTGATTTACCTATTCTTAGACATAATTAACATATTTTAGTAATTTATTTTCATTTTAATATCAGTAGTTAAATTTCCGTCAAACTTTACCTGAATAACTACTCGTTTAACATTGTGTGTGTGTGTGTGTGTGTTAGTTTCTTTTTGTTTCGGACAGATTTTCTTTCTTAGATATCGCCATTTTTTTTAATGTCATGCAATAATTAAACTATTCTTCATTAGCTAAGTGTGTGTGTGTGTGTGTGTGTGTGTGAGAAAGAGAGTTTGCAGAAAATTGTTCCATACGTGTGGCGTCAAATTAAGTAAAATTCTGTAAACTATTTAGCCTGAGTGCACCACCCGCTGCAAAAAGCCATAATTGGGTTACTTGTACACTTTAACCAAGATACACTGTGTATTCCTTGGGACGCGGAGTTCACTACTACTACTAATAATAATAATAACAAAAATCATACTAAAATCATCGTGTTGACAGGTTGAAAGAAACACACACATTTAACAGTTGCTAAGAGAAACAGATGATGTGGTATTTACATTATAAACTTCCCTTCAAGACATCGTGAGAACTTACTGAGCACACAGGTCACGTCGTTGTTGTTTCCTACACACCTACAGGACAACTCTCGCACTAACACAAAACACACACGAAATCAATAACAGTCAACGTATGCCTCAATAATTCACTACATACACTTAGAATATTCTGTCTATTCTTTTAATCTTCTTCAGTTGAATATTCTTGGGTGTACAACAGAAGCTCGTTTACGTAACCTGGATCACTGTTGTCCAGAAAAACTTAATATTTCTGAGTATTGGTAAAAAAAAAAAATCTAAGACCTCAATAATTTACACCTTTACTGAATTATGTCTGTCCAATGGGTCTTCCTCACAGGTGAATATTACTTAACAATAGCTCGTTTACGCAACCCTGGATTAATGTTGTCCACGAAACCCCTTGTGTTGAGTAGTTCCTGGACCACAACCTAAACTTTAAATGATACATAAATAGACATTCTCAAAAAATGTGTCGTATTTTATATAAACAACGTATTATGTTAGAGCGAGTGTGTTTGGGGAGATGCCCTAGATAACGTGTGTATTGTGTCAGAGTTCTTGGAGAGTAAATCCCATAACACCTAACCTAATATAACATAATCCTAACCTAACATAATCCTAACCTAACCTTACTGGTAGCCAACACAGCACACACACCTCTGCAAAGAACACCACTTCCACCCCTTCCTCGCCACGGGATAGAACATATGTCTATCTATGAGAGTTGGGAAAGAACAGTGTTACCACCTAAGGAAATGACGCCTCTAGCAAGTATTATTTTGTTCTTATACGAATTAACCGAGGAGAATTGGGCATGGGATGTGTTGTGTTTATTAAGCCATGATAATGTTTAAGTTCCCCTTTAAACTTTAAATGTGTTTTCTGTTATTGTTTTTTCTTTACTTTGGTTCCTAATTTACTTCTCGCCCTGGAGCGCCTCACGTGGCAGGAGAAGCAATAAGGTGTTGGTCAGCTTAATAATATCTCCTTCAGGTACAGGGAGTAACAGATATAATTAAATAAGCCTCACTCTAGCTTATTCCAATTACATAAGACAAAATATCTTCCCTCCCAAAAATATATTTCAAAATAATACACAAAAATGATCATCAGGAAATATAATAATCACGAGAAGTCAAATATTAAAATGTCATATGAATTTAAAATGTCGGGAGAGATTCTTTTTTACTAATATACTGTCAAGTTTTTCGTTCCTGAGTTTCGACATGTGTTGAGGGACATGCGAGGACGGCTGCTGCTGGGTGTTCAAGGGTAACTGCATTAAACCTTTACACACACGGTGGCTGTGACAACGCTTCACTCTGACTGTAGGCATAGAGGTGGTGGATACAAAGGCGTCGATGTTGTAGTGAGACTCTTTTGGATTATTAGATTCGTTGTTATAGTCTTTAGTTATGAGGAAATGAGTAATGTAGACATCTTTGTGGGCCCAAGGTGAGGAGGCGGTGGGTGGAGGGGTCATGGGTGGTGGGGTGGAAGGATAGAGGAGTGGAAGGGTGGTGATGAGTGGAGGGGCTGGGGAAGACTCCACATCGACTCACTACACTAGAGGTCAGGGGTGTCACCTTCCGTCTCATGTTCACGTTAACTCTACCTTATAATATTAAGTCTGGCTCCTAAATTATTCAAATGTTAAAAATTCCACCAACTTGAAAGCATTGCAAAGTATATATCACTCACGACACAACATTAAAAGTGTTTAAATTACAGTGATTATTATTTTTTGTTATTGTTGATAGAGAAAACACTTACACGTGTTCTCTCACTTCCAGGAAAGGTAATCACTGTGGTGCACACCCCTAAGAACCACGAGTAGTCACCTGTGTAGACCTAACAAACAATAGGCAATTATTAACCTAGTTTAAAATATAGTGTGTGTAATAATAACAATAATAATAATAATAATAATTAACGGTTTATTGAAAGAGCTTGGCAGCCAGAAGGGTGAAAATATACAGTTACATATTTGGGGAATGGGTTTCGAATTATAAATAATATACAAGTAACATAAGTGATACAAATAAGATATATAATAACTAGATGGGGAAAAGCTCAAACTACAGTTCATTTCAACATAGTGACAGTGCAAGAAGTAGTGTTTACTGGGAGTGAATACACTGGTCTATTACAAGTTATTGATAATTTTTACAATGGTTGGGACTGGGCTGTTCTTATAGCGATCAGTTCGTGCACGTATGGGCTGGATGCGGTTGTGGTGTCGAACAGCAATTCTCGGGGTGTGTGTGTGTGTGTGTGTGTGTGTGATGCTCAAGAAGAACACCATGACATTAACACAAAGTCGTTTATTATATTGACAAAAAGCAACCATGTCACACTCCTGTACCCGAGGCCAAAACCCACATATACTCAGCAAACGTTACACAACCAACACACAACACAGCATAAATCAAGAATAAAACACAAAAACACAAACCATAAATAACAGATTAGTCATATTTCCACATCTAAATGACAACCTCCAAAACTACCTGCCTTCACCTGTCGTCAACCTCAGGTGAGAAAATAACCAATAAAGTGTCAACAAAAATCTATGATGATAAGTTTGCCACAGAGAACGACAGGGCGCCAGGTATGCTCCCACGAGTATTAATACCCTCTCTACCTACCAAGGCTCAACCTTCGTGTTTACGCCCAAGAAACACCCGATTGTCACGTACAGGCAAGGAGTCAAGTCGACCATGTTGAGAATATACCCCGTGCATGACTGGCCCTTATAGATCGATCATCATTGTTTTTGGAGGAGGGGGAGGGAAGGGGTCCGGCCTGAAGAGTGACTGTGATGGTTTTAAGGTCTGTTGTAAAGCGTTCTTCAGTTTATTTCTAAAGGTCTTAAAGGGTTTAGAGTTCCCCTTACAACATACATGGAGTACATATACATGCGTGTGTATTCAACCCCGTAGCTTGTGGCATCATTGGCAGACCATGCGACACCGCCCACTCCCTCGACCTCTTCAACACCCCACCCATACACTTACCCATCCAGTCCCCTCCACCACCCACACTTATCCCACCCACTTCTTTCCCCCACCCTCACCACCAGCCCACCCACACACCTCCCACTACCCCATCCACTCCCCTTCACCACCCTCAATGCCAGCCCACCACACACCTCCCACTACCCAAGCCACCTGATCTCCACATACACGTAAATGAGTGACCACTACACTAGGTCGTGACCAGGTGAGGTACAAAGCAGGTGGCTGGATACTGAGTGAGTGACCACCAAGTCATCAGTCACGCAAACTAGTCTGGTGTGTGTGTGTGTGTAAAACACTCCTGACCTAACGTGACCTTAGCTTGAGTTATCCTGACCCAACCAAGTCCAACTCTAATCTAACTTAACCTGACCTTATCTGACATGACCTAATCTTACCTGACAAAACCTAACCTTACCTGAGCAGACTTAACTTAATCTTACCAGAGCTGACCTAACCTAACCTTGCCTGATCTAAGTTAATCTACCCCAACTTACCCTGACTTACGTTAACTTCTCCTTACCCAACCTATATCACCTTAACCTACACTGACCCAATCTAACCTGCACTAACCTACCCTAATCCAACCAGCCTATGCAAACCTAAACCTAATTTATATTAACCAACCAAATCTAATCCAAGTAACCTCACTATCCTTAACGAAACTAAATTAACCTAACCTAATCAATTTAAACTAACTTAAGTAGCTTTAAAATAACGAACTAAAACATATTTCTACTGTTTTGTGATACCTTATAGGTCACGAATATCCACACAACTCAACTTAAGCCGCGCGTGCGTGTGTGTGTGTGTGTGTGCGTGTGTAACATTACTAGAAACTGTCCATGACAATCAGCGCTACACCATCAGGAGAACAATGCCAGCCAACACTACAGGTGGTGGTGTCAGCGAATACCCTTGTGTGGGGCTTTATACTACACCCCCACACAAGTCTCACTTAATCGGGATAATTACCATGCAATTAAAATCCCATTACAACACATCGTCCTTAGAGCTATTCTACCCTAATTGGTAAAAATGTGTTAATAATCAGAATAGTAAATGAGATCAAGCTTTCGAAAACTCATTACTGTGAGTGGGTGGTGGTGGTGCTGCTGCCTGTTGCACCTCGGCTCTGAAACATGACACATGGAATATAAACTGTTAATAATAAACAAGTTTAAAGAATACGAATTTATGACCTTTCACGGAACACACCGTGTAAGAACAATCTGCTCAAAACTACCAGTTCGTGTACAGTACATTTACGACTCAATGTGGAGCGTGAGATGGTTGTTGCACTAACTCAAGCTTACACAATGGTTTCCCCTTGCCTTGCGTAGAGCTACTGTGCGTGTGAACAGTCAACCAGAGATGCACTGACCCCACCCTGGCCATTTTACCTGACAATACTTGGTAAAGTAAGGCTGTATGTAAAGGTGATTGTGATTAGAAGATCTATTTTCGGCTGTCACAACTTCACAAGATTCTCACATCAAATTTTTTTCATTAATTAAGCAAATACGAACATTTAGAATCTTCTCATGATCTTAAATAACGATGAATAGTTTTTTATTATAAAAATTCTACCTTTGGTTTGTTTAATGTTTATCCTGACAGTAATACAGCTGAAAATAGATCCACCAATCACAATCACCTTTACATACAGCCTTACCTCACCAAATATTGCCAGGGTGGGGTCAGTGCATCTCTGGTTGACTGTACATAGCGTCCTTGTATGACCATATCTATTCTTGCTCTCAAGATTTTCTGGAGCATTATCGCGGAGTGTGACTGTGTGAGACTGGCCACACCTTCGCGGAAGTCCTCGTGTCCAGAAGGCGGCAAGGCCAAAGGAGATGACATGCATGGGGCTGTTAAAATAGGAGCCACTCCTTGTGCTATCACTTGAGAACACATAAGTATCGCACACAATGATCATCAACACAATAACGTTAGTTCAGTGTACCTAACAATTTTAATTTTGTGATCACTTAAGAAAATTATGGAAGCATACAAAGCAAGCGGCGAACCAGTCACTGAGGAAACTAACGTTCTGCCTTGACAATTCTTCCAAGTATGATCGCTTAGAATACAAGGCCTTACGAACTTCTTATCCTTCTCCAAACTGCACAAGGGCGGTGTAGTGATGACGTGAACTTGGGATATACTGCATCTCTGCATTAAACCTTATTTATCATTTTTCAGTTCATGTTAAAAACAATTAATCGTTCCTGCATTCCTCTTTAGTCTTCATCTGAATTAATTATACACTTTCTCTCTGTCATCAGTAAATGGACTCAAGTTGCTGCCAATATAACTATACACATAACTGTAAATCATGATTTGTTTATTCTTGATGATTAGTGTATTCGCTAATCTAGTATAAGCCCTTAATGATCTTAGCTGTTGGAGCGCATTAATATATTATAATATCAACATATCGAAGTAATTTACATTCGTGAAAGTGGGTCCCCATATGCATGACTGCCTCTTAGGGACAGTGTGGATACAACACTGTATAGTATAGTACAGTACTAAGGGAGCAGTATGGCCGGTACTGCACTCAACCTCATTTAATTCCCTAGGTTGTAACTTTTAAGTACCCATTTACAACTGGGTGAACTGGGAGCGAACCACGGACCCCTGGAACAGGAGGCGAGCGTTGTATCCTCTCGACAGCCGCACTTCACATTCATACACACAGTATAAAGAACTGTAAAGGATCGAGCTCTATGGTCTACCGCATGTAACTTTTCCCGACCCGGACTTTACAGCGCTGATGATGGCCGTCTGCTTCCTGTCTGTTAATACATTAAACCAATTTAGAATCTCCCTTCCCATACTGTGTGCCTCTGTCATATTATTGTCCAGTGTGGGTTCCAAACACAAGCTTTCCTACGTTCTGGTTAGTAAAAAATATCACAATCAAAACTTTGCGAATGTCGAGGTAAATTTAGGGTGTCAACCGTGTCACATAGTAAATGTTAAGTACAGTAACACAAAGTAACACAATAAGTACAATAAAGCAGTAACAGTCGTGATCAAAAATATAATATAATACAGCATCTAACAAAGTCATTTTATATCCAGTTCTGGCATCCAACTTGGGTCCTTTAGTTAACACACTTTTCCTTAATATTGCATAAATTCACATAAATATACATAATTTGCATACGAATTATAATAATACGAAAATACGAAGCAATAAGAAATATTTAAGAAGAAGAATTTTAGTTCCCCAGAACGATAAAACAAACGTGTGTAAAACAGAGAAAGGGTGAAGTGCGGGGTCATGAGGTGCGGCTGGTGAAGTGCGGGGTCATGAGGTGCGGCTGGTGAAGTGCCGGGTCATGAGGTGCGGCTGGTGAAGTGCGGGGTCATGAGGTGCGGCTGGTGAAGTGCCGGGTCATGAGGTGCGGCTGGTGAAGTGCGGGGTCATGAGGTGCGGCTGGTGAAGTGCCGGGTCTTGAGGTGCGGCTGGTGAAGTGCGGGGTCATGAGGTGCGGCTGGTGAAGTGCCGGGTCATGAGGTGCGGCTGGTGAAGTGCGGGGTCCTGAGGTGCGGCTGGTGAAGTGCCGGGTCATGAGGTGCGGCTGGTGAAGTGCCGGGTCATGAGGTGCGGCTGGTGAAGTGCGGGGTCATGAGGTGCGGCTGGTGAAGTGCGGGGTCATGAGGTGCGGCTGGTGAAGTGCCGGGTCATGAGGTGCGGCTGGTGAAGTGCGGGGTCATGAGGTGCGGCTGGTGAAGTGCCGGGTCATGAGGTGCGGCTGGTGAAGTGCGGGGTCATGAGGTGCGGCTGGTGAAGTGCCGGGTCATGAGGTGCGGCTGGTGAAGTGCGGGGTCATGAGGTGCGGCTGGTGAAGTGCGGGGTCATGAGGTGCGGCTGGTGAAGTGCCGGGTCATGAGGTGCGGCTGGTGAAGTGCGGGGTCATGAGGTGCGGCTGGTGAAGTGCCGGGTCATGAGGTGCGGCTGGTGAAGTGCGGAGTCATGAGGTGCGGCTGGTGAAGTGCCGGGTCATGAGGTGCGGCTGGTGAAGTGCGGGGTCATGAGGTGCGGCTGGTGAAGTGCGGGGTCATGAGGTGCGGCTGGTGAAGTGCCGGGTCATGAGGTGCGGCTGGTGAAGTGCCGGGTCATGAGGTGCGGCTGGTGAAGTGCAGTTTCATGAGGTGCGGCTGGTGAAGTGCGGGGTCATGAGGTGCGGCTGGTGAAGTGCCGGGTCATGAGGTGCGGCTGGTGAAGTGCCGGGTCATGAGGTGCGGCTGGTGAAGTGCCGGGTCATGAGGTGCGGCTGGTGAAGTGCCGGGTCATGAGGTGCGGCTGGTGAAGTGCCGGGTCATGAGGTGCGGCTGGTGAAGTGCCGGGTCATGAGGTGCGGCTGGTGAAGTGCCGGGTCATGAGGTGCGGCTGGTGATGTGCCGGGTCATCAGGTGCGGCGCGGCGGGGCAGCACGGGGACCACGCCTATAGCCATAGCCGCTAGGTTAGTGTGATTAATCTTCAGTTAAAATAAGCTGGGTGTCTAAGCTTTGAGTAAGATAAGCTGGAGTGTCTACATTTCAGGCGATCCCAAATCTCTTTATCTTCTTACACCTGATGTCACCTTTATTAAAACCAAACTGACTCATGTGTTTACAAATTTCATCCCAAAATATTTAATCCACACTTTTAACAAAAAGTTGGTGTAATCTACTAACCAGACAGACAGATGCACACTTAGTGGTATACCTCGTCACTGTGGTAGGGCGTAAGAACACACAAGCTCCTCACTATATCAAACAAAAGTTACCATAGTGTCCCCTGTGTTGATACTATATGAAACACCAGTGGGCATCATACTGCTATGATATTCTCAGACTATCGGCTCTTGCGCACTACGACTGTCTCCATATTAAATGCCAAGAATTGTGTATAAATTATCTTTTAAACCATCTTTCCATGTCTAGTTGATTTTTAAAGCGTCATATCTCAAACAGGGTGGTACATTAAGTCACTTTGAGAACATAATAGTACATTGTTCTCGGCAAAGCTATATGTGCACCACCCTGTATATTCGACAAATATTTAATAATAATTTAATTATATCCATATTATAGCAGGTATTTATGATATACGTCCCATTAAAATTTACACTTTATCACGATCAGCCGATATCAGTCCAGTGTGCAAGAAAGCCCGCAACATATGCATCTATAGCCTAGGCCCTAGTGTCTTGAAGTCTCTCTCTCTCCTTATCGCTCTAAATATCCTGATTTCATTTATTCATCTTGTAGTTGGTTTCGCTTATCTTTTCTTATCTCGTGAGATCCAGGGGAGGACTTAAATTCACTTTTTTATTTTTTTTTACTGCCCATTTTGCCTGCTTCTTCGTTCCTTTATCTCTTACAAGTCCTTACAAGAATAAACATCAGTTGTCAGCGTTTCTCTGTGTGTCATCTCATTTTCAGTTTTGTTCGGCTATTTGCTGGAAGTTTAGACCATTTGCCACTGGGAAACACACACACAGGATACGGTACATGAGGGCGTGACAGCGGCGCCTGAAGGTTGATGTGCACCATAAAGCACCCTGCAGGGGGAGGAGGGGGGGGGGGGGGGTGACGTCAACCGTTCCTTGTCAAAGTTCCAAACTAAATCCTCCAAAACTTATGCTGCTTTACATAACTTTGCCTACAGCTGAGTCAAGTTCCTCCAAATACTTTTATTTTATTTTAACAGAAGTAGAGTTGAATAAAAATATAAATTGGTTGAATCACACGCTCGTTTACTGATGTAACGTGATTAACTTAATAAACTTTTTTGTCATAATACAAATTTGGCTTTGTTACGAATCATTCATTGAGGAAAATTAGGTTATGTTCCGACCAGTGATGGAGGAAGCTGGTCGCTGCTGGCCGTGTAGGATGAGGGCGTTATTGCGGCACTCATATCCACTGCCATTAAATCGATCGAAATCTATCTATAGCTCTTTGCTTGACAGATACTGAGCAACCAGCCACACATTATGCTACGGTGGGTGGGGGTAGACTGCCAACCAATGTTTACCATCACTTATAGATTCCGTTTTACCTCAGAATAAGACATGTTTCTTATGGCGCCAAACATGATGTTATTATGACCTTTCGGGAGTTATATACAGTATATCAGCTGGCATTTTTGCTTTGATGATACAGTGTATAACGTATACGTTCTAGTATGCTTCTTTCGCTATTATATATAAAAAATATAGTACATATAGTACACACACACACACACACATATTTATATATATATATCACCTTGAACTTTACTTCACTGAATATCGCTCATCTAACTTAACCTTTACAACAAAAAGCATCACCCACACGTCTTGGAAAGTAAAGAATCATGACACTGTAGTGTATTTTTAGTAATTTATTCACGATATATATATAACAGAGAACACAGTACATGTGCCCATCAAATACTTTGCTAGACAAGGGTAGAATAGATTACAAATAAAGAAAATAAACGGCACATTACTTTCAATAAAAATCGACCGATGTCTATATACATCATAGCAGCAGCCTTCACCTAGGGCTAAATATACCTCGGGGTGGGCGGCTGCTTGTCGTCTGCTACACACCTGTAAACACTACCAGCTGGCAGAGGCGGCAGGAAGTTGCATTAATATTCACACACACGAAGACTTGCCTTTTAACACACTACCGACACCCACCATTATTTTAAGCTTAATAAGGTGATCTAAGCGTCACTAGTCGACACAGGAGTATGGTCGTCACGAGGCTGAGAGATACTGAGGGTTGGTGACGAGTGAGCCGGGGACACAGCTGACTGAAGATGAGTCGTTCGTTAGAGACGGTAACAACATTCCAAGTGTTCGTGTACAGTAATTTATGACGCTGCCTTCCTTCATTTTAAAGGAAGTGCAAAAGCAACACACATCCCAGGTGAAGGCAATACAAACTTTACCACATTCTCTTATGCCTGTATCCATGCAGATCTCTTCTTTACGTAGTAATATATTGTAAGAAAATGTAAGAAAATATATACTATAAATTCCATGACACAAATTTCGTTTTAAACATTATAAAAAGATCACCTAAAGAATAGGTACCCCAGATTATGTCACCTGATAATTAAACACGCTAACCTAACCTAAACCTTCCAGATAGAGTTAGGGTGTTTAATCATCACGTGAAATAAGCTTAGGGTGCTAATGTTAAGGTAATCCAGAAATACACTTCACTGAGTAGCAATGTATGTTTCCCTGTATGTTTATGTAATATTCGTGACTAATACACTTTACAATGATAAGTACATTACAATATACAGAGAGAGAAGTTTTGGGTCATGGCCAAGCACAACACAGAGAGGAGGAATTTGGACGAGGTCACATCAGATTCAAACAGGACTACTGGAGGGTTAGGTCATTGACAGTGTGTGTAGTAGGTAAACAAACTCGTGGAGGCAGTGGTGAGGGCGTGGTGTAGGCGACCCCGAGGCAAGGGAGGTATGTGGGCGTGAGGGAGGGAGAGTGAAACACAGAAGGAGGTAGGAAGGTGTGTGAGGGAGGGACGAAGTCCACACACAAGTCGACGTGGCGGGGCTGTGTGGGCTGTAATGATTATTTGGTTATGGATGCGAAGTGTCAGCGAGGTGAACTTATTCACATAACAAAGAGAAATGTTAGAATAAGCATTGGTTATATTAGTCTATCACCTGGCGCTTAGGCATCCCAACTTATTTCACCTGAGGATTAACCAACCTCATGTTACCTGTGTGGGGGTTAGGTTACGTTAGTTTAGGTTAGGTGAGGTTAACATCTGGGTAATTAATCTTCAGGTGATCCAGCAACCCATCGACACCACAACACAGCGACGCCACACCCTTCCTCTCACCACTACACGGAATCACGAATCAACACCATAAACTGGACCAGATATTCAAGGTGACTCACTGTTATTACCCGAGCCTGAGGTGGGTGAGGGGGGAGGTGGGGGAGGTGGGTGAGAGGGAGGTCGGTGAGGTGGGTGAGAGGGAGGGGGTGAGAGGGGTGAGGTGTGCGAGAGGGAGGTGGGTGAAGGGGTGAGGTGGGTGAAGGGGTGAGGGGGAAGGTGGGTGAGAGGGAGGTCGGTGAAGTGGGTGAAGGGGTGAGGTGGGTGAAGGGGTGAGGTGGGTGAGGGGGAAGGTGGGTGAGAGGGGAGGTGGGTGAGGGGCGGTGGGTGATGAGGGGGTGAGGTGGGTGAGGGGGAAGGTGGGTGAGAGGGAAGGTGGGTGAGAGGGAGGTGGGTGAAGGGCGGTGGGTGATGAGGGGGTGAGGGTGTTGCCTGTTCTGACTATTATCACCATAGTCTTAGCATTCTTTACCATACCCAGCTTATTAATAGTCTTCACCATACCCAGCTTATTAATAGTCTTCACCACACACAGCTTATTAAGTCTTTACCATACCCAGCTTATTAATAGTCTTTACCATACCCAGCTTATTAATAGTCTTCACCATACCCAGCTTATTAATAGTCTTCACCATACCCAGCTTATTAGTAGTCTTGACCATACCCAGCTTATTATCAGTCTTGACCATACCCAGCTTATTATCAGTCTTGACCATACCCAGCTTATTATCAGTCTTGACCATACCCAGCTTATTATCAGTCTTTACCATACCCAGCTTATTATCAGTCTTTACCATACCCAGCTTATTAGTAGTCTTTACCATACCCAGCTTATTATCAGTCTTTACCATACCCAGCTTATTATCAGTCTTTACCATACCCAGCTTATTATCAGTCTTTACCATACCCAGCTTATAATCAGTCTTTACCATACCCAGCTTATTATCAGTCTTGACCATACCCAGCTTATTATCAGTCTTCACTATACCATCAATTAACTTCACTATGCCATTAATTTTCTTCAATATGCTTAACTTTTATCCTTATCTTACATCGCTTAGGTCTTTGTTTAATCTCTTCTTACGAACTTAACTTAACCTAATCTAAGCAAACGGTAACAAGACTTAACTTAATGCTAACCTAACATAGCTTAACCTAACCTAACCTAATCCCCAGATAAACCAAACTACGGGGCTAATCTTCAGGTCATTCCAGATATCTTTCATTAAGCACGTAACTCTCCAGAGGTCAATAACCCTTACGTCAGGTGCTAAAAATTGCGACGAGAAATCCGCCATCTAAAACCCACAACAAAAGGTCATGTTAATTTACTCCTCACACAGCTGTTGTTGGCGTAACATATTGTCAGCCATTTATTAATTTCCTATGAATTGTTTACCTCCGATTGATTGTTTACCTCCGATTGATTGTTTACCTCCGATTGATTGTTTACCTCTGAGTGGTTGTTTACCTCCGAGTGATTTTTTACCTCCTAGTAATTATTTACTTCATGGTGATTGTTTACCTCCTAGTGATTGTTCACCTCCGAGTCGTTGTTTACCTCCGAGTGATTTTTTACCTCAGAGTGATTGTCTACCCCGAATGATTGTTTACCTCCTAGTAATTGTATACTTCATGGTGATTGTTTACCTCCTAGTGATTGTTCACCTCCGAGTGGTTGTTTACCTCCATGTGATTGTTTACTGATGGGTTATTGTGAATTGATTTTAGCCTCTTACGTCATAGTGTAACGCCACGCCTACTTGAAAGGTCAAAACTTTAACCCTTGTGTGTGTGTGTGTTGTGTGTCGTGTGTGTGTGTGTCGTGTTAGTATTCAAGTAAGTGCCACTGCACTTACCACCCTCACTACAGTACACACTAAATAATACACTGACACCTCGCTAGGATAATTACTCGACACACATGCTGGTTTATAGGAGTGAACACAAGGGATAACACGTAGGATCTTGGGAATAACTCGTAGGATCTTGGGAATAACTCGTAGGATCTTGGGAATAACTCGTAGGATCTTGGGAATAACGCGTAGGATCTTGGGAATAACTCGTAGGATCTTGGGAATAACTCGTAGGATCTTGGGAATAACTCGTAGGATCTTGGGAATAACTGGTAGGCTTTTGGAAATAACTCGTAACTTAAATGTAGAAGCATAATGACAGGTACAAAAAAACAAAAAAGCTTATAAATAAATTAGAATCGGCAGCTTTAAGAGTCTAAAATTCTGACGTCATTAAACTAAGTGCTAACTCGATGACTTCACTATTCCCTAAGCGGTGACTCAATGACGTGAGAGACAGGATGTAAACAATGGCGGCTCGTAGCAATACCGTGATATATAAATTTGTCAGTGGGTTTAAAGGTTAATATTAAGTCATGTGGCGGGAACTATACTAGATGCCACTCACGTCTTCTTCTCACAGCAAGTTCAGAGCCGTGAGTGGAGGTAAGAGTGGCTGTTGAGAAAAATATGAAGTTTCTTATCGTTCACACCCAGTAACTCGCGACTCACCTGAAGATTAAGCTCCCCAGATTATTTCACCTTAAGATTAATCACTCTAACGCTGAGTTAACATAACCTAATCTAACCTAGCATAGTCTAACATAATCTAACCTAACTAAACCTAATCTAAACTACCGAACATAACCTAATCTAACCTAACATAATCAAATCGAACCTATGTAACTTAATCTAACCTACCATAGTCTAACATAACCTAAACAACCAAACAAACTGACCTACCATAACTGAACATAACCTAACCTAACCTAATCCAACCGAACAAACTAACCTAACCTAACTAGAAGGTAGCATTATGGTATACAGTACTGAAATAACTTAATCTCTTACCTAACACTCCAAAAAAAAAAAGATATATTAGTAAGTTTATATAACCACCATTTTATATACCTGTTCTATAAAATCAGTGTCATTTCATCTTATAAAATCAATAAACACTTGGGTGACGTCAAATGGTTATGAGCCAATGGGAGCGAGGCTGGTACCCACACCTCGAGCAACAGGTCTGTACAGAGACGCATATAGACTTGTCCTCACACTCTTCATCACAAACTGAGAAATATCCCACGACACAAGGCAACACTATAAGATCATTTGTAGTTCTTTGTTCATCTCTGGTCTTAGCAACCTTACTGGTGGGACACATGAAGATTAGACACCCCAGTGTATATCACCTGAAGATTAACCACCCTAACGCTACCTGCCAGGGTTAGGTTAGATAAGAGTAAAGGTGGGTTATCTTCTCGTGATCCCAACCTCTACATTACAGAAGGGAATTCAGCAAAAAGTTGAATTAACTGAAAATATCTCAAACACAAAGGAAAGAGAGAGAAACACTAGTTTACAGCAACACACAGGAAGGCGAGAGAAACACTACTTCACAACACACAGGAAGGAGAGAAACACTACTTCACAACACACAGGAAGGCGAGAGAAACACTACTTTACAACACACAGGAAGGCGAGAGAAACACTACTTTACAACACACAGGAAGGCGAGAGAAACACTACTTCACAATACACAAGGAGAGAAACACTACTTCACAACACACAGGAAGGCGAGAGAAACACTACTTTACAACACACAGGAAGGCGAGAGAAACACTACTTCACAACACACAAGGAGGAGAGAAACACTACTTCACAACACACAAGGAGGAGAGAAACACTACTTCACAACACACAGGAAGGCGAGAAACACTACTTCACAACACACACAGGAAGGAGAGAAACACTACTTCACAACACACAAGGAGGAGAGAGAAACACTACTTACCGACAACATACAACATAAGAGAAAGAAACACAACTTCACCATAATATAAAACATTAGCAAGAGAATAATAGTAAGGTTAGCAAGAAAGAACAATTGTCATGTACACAAACCGAGTCACGAACCACCAAGCACTACTTGCCAGATCAACATCGAACTCTCATCGTTGCCACTCAGTTGTCATCATCAATAAATTTATGGTCAGCAAGTTAGTGATGTTTACCCCCGCATTAGAAAACAGTATTAAACACAAACTATACTAAAGAGTGTTTAAAGAAAAAGTGTTCAGATATTTTTTTTTATTATATAAGATAAAAACACAAAAATAAGTCTGTTATTTTATTTGAATCATTTAAAGATTAGCCCCAGCTTATTTCACCTGATGGTTAAACAACTTAATGCTACCTGAAAGGGTTAGGTTAGGTTAGGTTAGATTGGGTTGGGGTAGGCTAGATTAGATTACATTGGGTTAGGATAGGTTAGGTTAGGCTAAGTTAGATTAGATTAGATTAGGTTAAGTTAGATTAGTGTTGGATTAGCATGAGTTAGGATGGTTATCATCAAGTGATCCTTTTACTTGTTATGGTTATCTGTGCTACACAATACACACACGATTTCAGAATATAAATAAACAACCTGTAAAAATACCTGTCCTGTTCCCGACCATCACACACAACAAGAGGATCACAAAGAAGGTTTATCAGAGACGTGTGTTGGTGGGCGACTGACGTATCTGGACAAGCATCAGGTTCAGCGGGTAAACAACATGTAGAGTACCACAACCACCAGCCAGCTAACAGTGAGTCGTCGCAGGTGGGCCGCGTACTTAGCCCGGGCATTGCGTTCCTTGTACTTCTCCCAGGTAAAACTCAGGTAACACCCAAGTTAGGTTGAAGGTTGGAGCTTTGCAACGTGGAATTAATTTACGAGGGAACAGTTAAAATTTTGGAAGTTCGCGCGCGTGTGTGTGTGTATGTGTGTGTGTGGTGGTACTACTACTACTACTTTTTTTTTTTTTTTAAACGTGGCCTCCAGCCTCCCCCAATAGCCACACCTTCGCCACCATTTATTTACTACTACTACTACTACTACTACTAATAATAATAATAATAATAATAATAATAATAATAATAATAATAATAACGGTTTACTGAAATATATAGCAGCCATAACCTCTATGCATTTATGTGCAAATCTTAGTGTGTGTGTGTGTGTGTGTGTGTGTTGCCAGGTGCGTGTGTGGCGAGCATGCAAAACACGTTCTCCACGTATTTGATAACACCAGATCACGAGGGTAGTGAGCCGCTCCCACCCTCCCTCTTTCAACGACACACGCACGCACAAACGCACAAACACACACACACAAGAACCCAAACATGTGATCAGCCAACAAACCTCTACTGAAGACACGTTTATGCCGAGGAACAGATACTATCATGTTGCAATCTTGTACATTATTATTTTTCTGGTCACAATGAACTTGATCTTTGACCTTTTTAGAGTTTCTGACCTTAGAGACCAGAAAGGGGGGTGTGTGTGTTGCTTGAGGAATCCTGTTGAGGTTCGGTAAACAATGTGGTAACATACATACATACAAAATATAATAATGGTTGCCCCTCGTGTAACAAGGATGGCCGGCCCAAGGGCCACCTAGGCGTGAGTTTGTTTAAGGTGTAGAAGCTGTCACCAACACAACAACCACACCCTGAGTTAACGAGCTGCATGATCCAGTATCACGGAATAGTCCGAGAAGACCGGACAACTCACCAACTGCACTGGCTAACCATTACCCCGGAACACGATCCGGAAATCGATTAAACATCCAGGTTCCCAATTACTGCTGGGTAGACAGAGGCAAATGGCGTAAAGAAACTTGCCCATAGTTTCACCCTGCCCGGGAACTGAACCCGGGACCACTCGCTTGCGAGGCGAGCATGCTGACCATTACACCACGGACAGCGCCATACTGCACAGAAGTGGGCGTCTAAAAAGCCTTTACTTGATGAAAAGACGAAAATGACAGAACCAAAATGACTTCTCATTCTCTCTAATTCGGAGAGTGTCCTTCGTCGAGAGAGAGAAGAGAGAGACGTGACAATACAAGGCTTTATTAAGACAGGTTGCAACACAAACCATAAAAATATCCCCTGTACACTCGTTAGTTCGTTTATCATGGCATGTACTCCCTGTATAAGAGTTTGTCTCGTGTCGTGGGATTTTCTTTAGTGGCGTTTAATTAGTTTTTAATTATCACAAAATAGTTCTCATGGTAAGTTTGAAAGTGAGTGTATGGGATGTTGTGTTGTGGTGTCAACACTGTATTTACCTGAAGCCACGGAGGTATGGTATACGGGTCAATCCGTGTCAAATTAACCAGGCCAAAACATCAACCGTCATGAAATTGGCTAATATTTGGAATATAAATAGAACTTTTTAAGCTGATTTCAGAAAGGTTTTACTTTTTAAAATCGGATTTACCGTTGCAGAGTTATGGCGATTTGAAATTTGATCATTTCATGCTCGCTCAAGCGGAACGGTGACTGATTTTAAATCAACCCGAATTCAGATGCTTATTAAATGCCAACGAGTGTAGATATAAACTTAAAACTTATCAAATATAAAAGCTTACATCATACAGTTTAATATGCAATGGAAAAAATGTGGTTGCTATGGGTGGTGTGTGGTTGCTAGGGGTTTAAAGTACAACACATTTCATGTTCGGTCAACCGTAACGTGCTACGGAAATGACCATAACTTTCGCAGAACCATATGGATTTTTAATTTTAATGGCTCAAATGAAAGATCTAGTGTTCAGCTACAACTTCAACATAAAGACCTTCTGCCCTTTTGGGTTTTTCTTGACAAAAATGAGGCTCAAAGTAAATGTCGATTTATCTCAATATTTTTCACTATTACTGTAGTAGGCAATTTAATACATATAATATGTCTTCACCTTTCAATGTTTTTTTTAAATATGTTGTCTTGTCTTATCCATAATTATAAATATAATATCATTGATTGATCATGTCTCATAATAATTTCCACAGTAGAAAGTTAATATCTAAATTCTATCTTAGTTCAAAGATATGATCAATAATTGACCATTGAACAAAAAAATTTAAAACAATAAGCAAGGCTAACTTTGTGAAACTGCTTTTTGAAAACATAGCATTAGTGAGTGATTGCCTTGCAGTCCTAACAAAATTTTATTTTAATTCTGCATAGCAAAGCAAATTATTTTAAACACATTTTGTTTTCAATAAGAATCCGTACTCGATTTCGTTTTTGTTGTGTATATTTAGGTATCTCAATAAAATATAATATATATCTAAAAATACAACAACATTTTAGTTCATGATGGCTGTTATATTTATTATTTATTTTCTATTAGATTTCATAATTTGAATGAATAGGTTGTGGAAGACAAGTTACAGATGAAAATGCTTGATAATTACATCAAGATTATCAAGCATTTATCTCGAGGTAGATTGGACTTCTTAGCCCAGTGAATTTATTTTTGATATTAAATAATGTGCCATATACAATATGGTTTTACCCCAATGGTGTCGAAGAAACACAAACAGCATTGCCTTTAAAATAATTTACTATGCAATGCAAATGCATTATTAAAATAAAAGCTTTTTTATAATTTGATCTTATTGTTTTCCAAGAGCAGTTTATAAAGTCAGCCTCGTTATTTTAAATCGTTTTTTGTTTGGTCAATAATCAATCACCAGACCATATTTTTGAATTAGAAATGCCATTATGATCTACAGATTTTTAATTTCAGCTGTGTGCATTATTAAATATTATATGTGAAAATAACTGAAACATGATTATCATGAATATAATATAAATTTAATAATGTATTTTAATAAACATTGTAGACATATATTTGTAATAATTATGTTAACTATCAAAAATATTGAGATAAACAGACAGTTACTTTAAGGCTCATATTTGTCAAGAAAAACCCAAAAGGGCAGAAGGTCTTTATGTTGAAGTTGTAGCTAAACACTAGATCTTTCATTTGAGCCATTAAAATTAAAAATCCATATGGTTCTGCGAAAGTTATGGTCATTTCCGTAGCACGTTACGGTTGACCGAACATGAAATGTGTTGTACTTTAAACCCCTAGCAACCACACACCACCCATAGCAACCACATTTTTTCCATTGCATATTAAACTGTATGATGTAAGCTTTTATATTTGATAAGTTTTAAGTTTATATCTACACTCGTTGGCATTTAATAAGCATCTGAATTCGGGTTGATTTAAAATCAGTCACCGTTCCGCTTGAGCGAGCATGAAATGATCAAATTTCAAATCGCCATAACTCTGCAACGGTAAATCCGATTTTAAAAAGTAAAACCTTTCTGAAATCAGCTTAAAAAGTTCTATTTATATTCCAAATATTAGCCAATTTCATGACGGTTGATGTTTTTTTTTATTTATTTTGGTTAACTTGACATGGATTGACCCATATTAGTTATTGTTAAGAGTTACGTCAATGTGTCTGTTTTACTTCAACCTCTCCCCCTCAAAAAAGGTAAAAAGTAACAAATAAAGAAATGTGTTACTTTAATTATACTTTCAAAATAAAGAACACAAGACATTAATAGATATCTTGTAGTTTATTACCAACATCTAGGAAATCTAATAAACAGGTATTTTGTACCTTATTGAAATAACTGACATTTTTAGAGGAAAGTAAAGGAGAGAAAAGTTCCTTATAATTTACGAAACTTTAAAGAAAAAATCCTAAAAGGGAAAGTATTAAACAATAACAGCCACTCGGAACTAACAAACTACTTGTACTCTTTCGTCGCAGTAACTAAGGTTTATAACTTAAGTAGAATACGAAACAGTTAGCTACGCTGTAGTACAATAGAGTTTAATACAATATATCGTCACGAAAAATCCTGTTGAAGACGTCCTCAACCACAAGGAACTACTGAGCATCTTTTGATTGATCTTTTTATTATTTTATTCATATTTTCTTGTAATATGTCGAGAAAAAATAAATACGAGTTGATTTGTAAGGCAGCTTATCTATGGAAGAGAAAGACGTATACCTGCTGTGTGAAGTGAACCAGATGGCGATTATTTCCTCGGTGAGTGTAAGCATGCGGGGGGGGGGGGTGCTGACAATGCACCACCACACTTAATTAAAGAGCAAGGTGAGGAGATGGGGGAGGGATAGATGAGTGAGGAGGTAGGGCAGGGAGAGGAAGGGGAGGTAGGGGAGGGAGAGGGGAGGGAGGGGAAGGGGAGGAGGGAAGGGGGAGAAGGAGAAGCTACAATATATCATTAGGGGTAATCAAGTAGTTTCTGCCACGTGCCTAGTGTCTCGTCTTCCTCGCACCGCACAACGACTTCCTCCCCACCAGGTGCTGTGTAGTGTGTGAGTGTTGGGGTATTATTATTATTATTATTATTATTATTATTATTATTATTATTATTATTATTATATTATTATTCATTTAACTTAATTGCTGAGTGTTTGTACATACTTCTGAGTCTTTTTTTTTTAAAGGCTTTTCAGAGGCTATTTATGAAATTTAGTTGACAATGTAGTTACGGACAGATCATGATAACTCCTGCTGTTATTAAGAAGAAGTTAGGGGATATATGTTAAAAAGCACTTGATTTTACGGCATTTTAATTGTGAGAACTTGGTGATTATTCGGAGCATCGTAGAGGAGAGAATAATCTAAATAATCCGATTATAAAGTTTCCCAACTGTGTCATATAATCTCGGAGTTTACGTGATATACTTCTTTACACTGGAGAGTTCTATATCGGCTATGACTATCTTGTCTCTCTACAGATACAGTGAGTCATCCCCCGCCCCCTATAGGTACAGTGAGTCATCCCTCCTATAGGAACAGTGAGTCATCCCTCCTATAGGTACAGTGAGTCATCCCTCCTACAGGTACAGTGAGTCATCCCTCCTACAGGTACAGTGAGTCATCCCTCCTATAGGTACAGTGAGTCATCCCTCCTATGGGTACAGTGAGTCATCCCTCCTCACACCCATCACACACCCTCCTCACACTCTACACACTCACCCTCCTCACACTCTACACACACCCTCCTCACACTCTACACACACACCCTCCTCACACCCATCACACACCCTCCTCACACTCTACACACACCCTCCTCACACTCTACACACACACCCTCCTCACACCCATCACACACCCTCCTCACACTCTACACACACCCTCCTCACACTCTACACACACACCCTCCTCACACTCTACACTCACCCTCCTCACACTCTACACACACCCTCCTCACACTCTACACACACACCCTCCTCACACCCATCACACACCCTCCTCACACTCTACACACACCCTCCTCACACTCTACACACACACCCTCCTCACACTCTACACACACACCCTCCTCACACTCTACACACACACCCTCCTCACACTCTACACTCACCCTCCTCACACTCTACACACACACCCTCCTCACACTCTACACACACACCCTCCTCACACTCTACACACACACCCTCCTCACACTCTACACACACACCCTCCTCACACTCTACACACACCCTCCTCACACTCTACACACACCCTCCTCACACTCTACACACACCCTCCTCACACTCTACACCCACCCTCCTCACACTCTACACACACCCTCCTCACACTCTACACACACCCTCCTCACACTCTACACACACCCTCCTCACACTCTACACACACCCTCCTCACACTCTACACACACACCCTCCTCACACTCAACACACACCCTCCTCACACTCAACCCCCTCCTCACACTCACACACCCTCACACTCACACCACCTCCTCACACTCACCCTCCTCACACTCTACACACCCACCCTCCTCACACTCAACTCACACCCTCCTCACACTCAACCCCCACCCTCCTCACACTCTACACACACCCTCCTCACACTCTACACTCACCCTCCTCACACTCACCCTCCTCACACTCTACACACCCACCCTCCTCACACTCAACACCCTCCTCACACTCACACACACCCTCCTCACACTCTACACACACCTCTCACACTCACACACCTCCTCACACTCACACACCCTCCTCACACTCTACACACACCCTCCTCACACTCTACACACACACCCTCCTCACACTCTACACACACACCCTCCTCACACTCTACACACACCCTCCTCACACTCTACACACACACCCTCCTCACACTCTACACACACACCCTCCTCACACTCTACACACACACCCTCCTCACACTCTACACACACACCCTCCTCACACTCTACACACACACCCTCCTCACACTCTACACACACCCTCCTCACACTCTACACACACACCCTCCTCACACTCTACACACACACCCTCCTCACACTCAACACACACCCTCCTCACACTCGACACACCCACCTCACACTCTACACTCACCCTCCTCACACTCTCACACACACCCTCCTCACACTCACACACACCCTCCTCACACTCTACACACACACCTCCTCACACTCACACACCTCCTCACACCACACACCCTCCTCACACTCTACACACACACCCTCCTCACACTCTACACACACACCCTCCTCACACTCTACACACACACCCTCCTCACACTCAACACACACCCTCCTCACACTCTACACACACACCCTCCTCACACTCAACACACACCCTCCTCACACTCAACACCCACCCTCCTCACACTCTACACACACCCTCCTCACACTCAACACCCACCCTCCTCACACTCTACACACACCCTCCTCACACTCTACACACACACCCTCCTCACACTCTACACACACACACCCTCCTCACACACTACACCCACCCTCCTCACACTCAACACCCACCCTCCTCACACTCTACACACACCCTCCTCACACTCAACACACACCCTCCTCACACTCTACACACACACCCTTCTCACACTCAACACACACCCTCCTCACACTCAACACACACCCTCCTCACACTCTACACACACCCTCCTCACACTCAACACACACCCTCCTCACACTCTACACACACACCCTTCTCACACTCAACACACACCCTCCTCACACTCTACACACACACCCTTCTCACACTCTTCACACACCCTTCTCACACTCTACACACACACCCTCCTCACACCCAACACACTCCGTCCGCTTAATATTCATACAACTTCATGCAAACAACTTTCAAAAAATTACAATAACATTAAGCTGAAGGATTATCTATGCATATTATTATAATCATACATAACTCAAACTGATTAACATATTTCGGGGTAGAATTTTAACATCGGCTTTGTAATATTTGAAACCAATAGAGAAAATAGCATCTTTTATTTTCGTATTTTTTGACAAGTCTACCACCTAACCTCCCCCCACTCCTTCCCTTACTCCCTATAATATAGTTTGAATCAACCAATAAAACACAGATTAGAGATACTTGTTGTCATCTCAGTGTGGTTAAGGGAGGCTTCCTTACCATCTGTGAAAATCTTGTATTAAACCACTAATAATTATGGATGTTTCCCTAGTGTGGTGGAGCCGGGGTGGGTGGGTGGTGGAGGGGGGTTTGGGGGGGGGGGGGTGCGGAGCGGAGGGGTGGGATGGTGCGGAGCGGGAAGGGGGGGGGGGGGGTGAATTTCATGACCTTTATGACCAAAACCTTCATGTTCAATATGACCAACAGTGTATCGTACTTAGCTACTGCCAAGACCAACAAGCTCTGTAATTTAGGTAAAGATCGGATGAAAATTGTGAACGCTGGCGTGTAAATAGTTGAAAAGATGTCAGAATCCTGTTGGCCAACCGAGCTGCTGTCCTGACTAGACCATGAAGAGGTTAGGTTAGATTAGGTTAGGGTAAGTTGGGTTAGGTTAAGCTAGGATAAATGTTTATGTTCACCTCAAAGACCCACAAAGGTCGTTTACTTGTCCCCATCAACAAAAACAGTAACAAGTAAAAAAAAAAAGCTATTATGTGTCATGGAAGTAGTGATTGGTGCGTGCATGACTGTAGTGAATAATGTAAATTTGTAAAGAAGAAAATTATTCCGATTGGTCAATAATTCTAAGTCATTATTATGATTTGTTTTACAGATATTGAGTGTGTTATTATTATTACTATTACTGTTGATATTACTTTACTATTATTATTATTATTACTATTTGCCGACCACAGAAAACAAAATATACGAGTATATTATATTAGTAAACATTTCTCAAGATAACATAGGCCAACACATCCTTCACCACAGACCAACACATCCTTCTCCACAGACCAACACATCCTTCACCACAGACCAACACATCCTTCACCACAGACCAACACATCCTTCACCACAGACCAACACATCCTTCACCACAGACCAACATCCTTCACCACAGACCAACATCCTTCACCACAGACCAACACATCCTTCACCACAGACCAACATCCTTCACCACAGACCAACACATCCTTCACCACAGACCAACACATCCTTCACCACGGACCAACACATCCTTCACCACAGACCAACACATCCTTCACCACAGACCAACACATCCTTCACCCCAGCGTAAACACAGCCCGTTGCGATGCCCATGGCTGCTCCGTGCAAATCCTTGAAAATCTTGAGGCCAGTGAAGTAATCCGAGGTCTTGCTGTGTCAGTTTATAAGAAAATGTATTGTTCTTTGGACGTTGCCTTCTAGTTAAAAGAAATAGTCTATTGGTTACCATACCTAATACAACGAGTGTGCCGGTCCAGACGTTGCCATACGCTAACACCATGAATCTATTAGTTGCCATATCTACTTTGACAAGTTGCCAATCAGGAAGTTGCCATGTCCGAAAATCACGCCTCATTCTATCCGTTGCTATTGTGTATTGTTTGTACACGCTATCTGAACATGTGTGTGTGTGCTGAAGAGATGGTGCTTTGTTACAGCAGGTGTATTACAGTATAACACCTTCGTATGGAAACAGTATAACGATATTGTATAGCTAGTACTAATATATACATTGGTTTGTCATAACATTGATGGCTTTGTGTCATAGCATTGATGGCTTTGTGTCATAACATTGATGGCTTTGTGTCATAGCATTGATGGCTTTGTGTCATAACATTGATGGCTTTGTGTCATAGCATTGATGGCTTTGTGTCATAGCATTGATGGCTTTGTGTCATAACATTGATGGCTTTGTGTCATAACATTGATGGCTTTGTGTCATAACATTGATGGCTTTGTGTCATAACATTGATGGCTTTGTCATAATAACATTGATGGCTTTGTGTCATAACATTGATGGCTTTGTGTCATAACATTGATGGCTTTGTGTCATAGCATTGATGGCTTTGTGTCATAGCATTGATGGCTTTGTGTCATAACAGTGATGGCTTTGTGTCATAACATTGATGGCTTTGTGTCATAGCATTGATGGCTTTGTGTCATAGCATTGATGGCTTTGTGTCATAACAGTGATGGCTTTGTGTCATAACATTGATGGCTTTGTCATAGCATTGATGGCTTTGTGTCATAACAGTGATGGCTTTGTGTCATAACAGTGATGGCTTTGTGTCATAGCATTGATGGCTTTGTGTCATAACATTGATGGCTTTGTGTCATAACATTGATGGCTTTGTGTCATAACATTGATGGCTTTGTGTCATAACATTGATGGCTTTGTGTCATAACATTGATGGCTTTGTGTCATAACATTGATGGCTTTGTGTCATAACATTGATGGCTTTGTGTCATAACATTGATGGCTTTGTGTCATAACAGTGATGGCTTTGTGTCATAACAGTGATGGCTTTGTGTCATAACATTGATGGCTTTGTGTCATAACATTGATGGCTTTGTGTCATAACATTGATGGCTTTGTGTCATAACATTGATGGCTTTGTGTCATAACATTGATGGCTTTGTGTCATAACATTGATGGCTTTGTCATAGCATTGATGGCTTTGTGTCATAACAGTGATGGCTTTGTGTCATAACATTGATGGCTTTGTGTCATAACATTGATGGCTTTGTGTCATAACATTGATGGCTTTGTGTCATAGGATTGATGGCTTTGTGTCATAGGATTGATGGCTTTGTGTCATAACAGTGATGGCTTTGTGTCATAACAGTGATGGCTTTGTAGTAAGTTTAATGGTTTTGTATAGTGATTACATTGATCGATCCGTGTTGTATTGTTGTAGTTTGTTGTAGTATTGCATTGTTTCTGTTGTATTATTGTGGTCTATTGCACTGTATTGTATATTAACATCATACATGGCTCTGTTTGCTATTAGTACAGTTGACAATGTATACTAAAGATATATATGACCCTGTATTGTATAAGTGTTGATAGTATAGTTACAGTATAGACAACTTTAGTATTATTATATAGGACTCTGTGTAGTGACTATAATTATATGTAGTAATAGTATATGTTCAGTATGTGGCTATGATTATACAGTATGTTGTACTGGTGCGTATATGACTGATTATATGTAGTATTTGTAAATAAATTACTTTTTCGGGGAATTACGTCGATAACTTTGGTAACATTTAATAACAGAGAGAGAGAGAGAGAGAGTGTGTGTGTGTGTCTTTGTAATAACACGGGGAAGTTTGGTGTAGTGTGTGAACGTTGGTAATACAGTCAAGTGGAGGGATGTGATAGGTGTGAGGTCAGAGTGCAGGTGTGTGTGTGTGTGTATTTGTTGTGTTCACCTGCAGGAACAGGTGTTCAGTGTATGTTATCAAGATGTGGGTCGTTCAACACAAATCACCTAGTATAATGAGGGTTATGGTCGTTACACACACAAGCGGTTTGATATTTCCCCTTTAACGAAAAAAAGGTGATTTGTGAACATTTCCTAGGTATCAGCAAGGGTCTGTTTTCCACCCGCCATTCATAACATTCTCCAGCCCTCACTAACGACCAGGGTACGAGGGTACTAATTAGTTTTATTGGTGTTCTGCATTTCTACAAGCACCAGCCTCGTTCAGGAGTGTGACGTCACGGGCGGGCAACACTAAGTAACGGGACGATGGACAGAGGATGATGATGGTGTGTGCGTGTGACAACTTTACTGTGGTGGGAGAGGACAGTACCATCAGAGTGCGTTCAGGACGGGAGCAGCACCTTACCTGAGTGTGGACGGGTGGCAGCAGGGCGGACGCGGTGCGTTTGGTGTTGGACGCGGAGGAGACACACACGCCCAGCTCCGACAGGGTCATCCTCGGCCGTCTGGCCTCACCACCTCATCACACACACATTCTGGTTCACTAAAGGTCACCAGCACACCCTCACCACAACTAGCGGGCGCACGACGGTGACCGAGAACAGCCAGAGCAACACATACCGCGCGCCACACCACACACCGAAGCACTTGTCTATTGATCACTGGGCCCCGCGCGCGACACCAGCGCCCAGCTCGCTATGGCAACCCAACCCAGCTGGGCAGAGCTCCCGCGCCGCCCCTCCAGCCCTCCACACTCCCGCACACCTACACTTGTGCTCCACCACACAGTGTGTACACGCTCATCTGCCTCCTCACGCTACATCTCTCAAACAGGACATAGAGTTGCTGTTGTAGAAGTGAATGCTTGATTGTGGTAATAACACCCCTGTGCTGTTGTAGACCAACGACCGTCACCATAGTTCACGATTTCCATAATACTACTACACATCTTTCTTATCATTTGCTTCAGGATAATTACAACACCCATGGACTAATTCATGCAAATAAGGAAATCTTCAATTGGGTGAAATTATTAGAAATTAACAATTGTTGATTACGTCAGATGATAATCCCGCGACTCACTGGCTGTTAACTGTGTGTAGTAACTGTCCTCTGTTGTTTGTATCATATAGCGTCAATGGCCAGCTTTTAATAAACTGAGTAGGAGTTTCAGTTCTCTCCCCTTCAATAACCGTCACAAAATAAGAATGGCCTCATCAGTAGTCCACCTTTACATTCATTAACAAAGCAGTAGAACAAAAGCATGTATAAGTCTTGCCTTTCAACGCGCGTGTGAAAAAAATAAATGCACAGAATACTTGATTTTGTGTAACTCTTAAAACGGATTAGCAAATGTTATCGAAAAATGAACTGTGTATTAGGTGGCCCTTAATCAGCTGATTGGCCTCACAGCTGATGGAAGAAAATGTCTTTTCTCGCCTAAGCTCCACCCTCAACCTGGCCTCAGCAGTTGATTGGTTGAAAGAGCAGTTTCCACAAAATACAGCAATTTCATCCTTATTCCCTTAACTTTTATACTTTACCGCTCCAGTTATGTTGAAATATATACTCACATTTAAATATTATTACACTATTTTCCTAACAGTCTGTATACCTTCACACGTTGCCCTGAACGATACGTGGTGGAACAGGACGAAATATGTTGAGTATATAAATGTTCGTTTTACCTTATGTGTAGATCATGCACACTGATAAAACAAAGAAAATATCCTTACTGTATTTATTTTTTGCGCACATTAATGATAAGGCTGGTATTGATTATTTGATAAGACTACAGGTATGATGGTCAGGTTTAACGAACGTTAAATCGGGGTTAGATGATTTTAAAAGGCACCGAACTCTCCTGTACGTAGATTTTGAACGTTCGGAATTATGTTCATTATTGAACTTATTAGTATATTAAATTTATCACAAATAGTATACCAATTTGGTGTTAGTGTGAAGAGCTGACAGTAGAGCTACCTGTAGATGACCTGGAAGTACCTGTAGATGACCTTTAATTATGTGTAGAAGATAATAGAAAAAGTACCTGTAGAGAGGACTTGTACGTTCCAGTATAGGACCTGTAAGCACCTGTAGATGACCTGTAGAGAACCTGTAAAATACCTATAAGTACCTGTTACAGTAAAATAAATCATGAAAATTAAATGATATCAGAATGAAGCTGAAAGGTGATGGTGAGTCATTTTACAGCGTGGAGTGAGAAGGGAAGGGTAGTGTGGATGAGACGTGAGGGGGAAGGAGAAAGGGACGAGGGAGGATGTGGAGACGAAGTGAGGAGATGGAGAAGAAAGGAGTAAGGGAGGAGGGAAAAGGTGTGACGGAGGAGTTTGGGTGAGAGGGAGGAGGGGAGACGGGTGAGAAGAAGGAGGAGAAAGGGGTGAGGAGGAGGAGGAGGAGGAGAAAGGGATGAGGAGGAAACAAAGTAAGAATATGGAGAAGAAAGGAGTGCGGGAGGAGAAGGGTTGAAGGGAGGAGGGGTGACGGGAGTGGAAACGAAGTGAGGAAGTAAAAGGAGTGAAGGGGGAGGTGAAGAGACGGGGTGAGGAGGGGGTAATGAGGACGGTAAATGATATAGTCAGCTCCACCAACATCACCAGTTCGTCAACCTGTGCAGGAAGGAAGATGAACAATAATGTTTACTCTCTGGTTGACTTTGGATTCATACATTTGGCACTTTTATATAATTTCGTGTCACCTGAAGATTAGACACCCAAGTTTAATTCACCAGATAACCACCTTAATGTTAACTTAACCTAACTTAACCTAACCTTATGCTAACCTAACCTAACCCAACGTAGCCTAACGCTAACCTAACATAAGCTGACCTATCCTAACCTAACGTAATTCAAACCAACATAATCTAACCTAACGCTAAACACTAACCTAATCTAACCCATCTTAATCTATTCTAACCTAACCTAAGGTGTTTAATCATCAGGTAAAATAAGCCTGGAGATTATTCTTCAGGTGATCGTTAATTTGAGGTATTCCAGATAAGGACTCCATTATGTTTTAAGAGACTGTCATGAGCGGAGTTTTGCACAAGACGTTCACAACCACGGGATAGGATGCTCCAATATTCTCTCGACGTTTTCATTCTTAAGTGGGATAACAAAAAATCGTCTCTTAACTATAGTCTTAGCACTATTCAAACGCCAATTTAGTCTCTGTCTTCGTGACGTAGCGTAAGTGAGAGAGTTAGACGCCTAAGGTGAAAATTTATATTATACAGTATGAACATTCTCATAGTACAGCGGTGACTCAGTATCGATTACCCACTTGAGTCGAATATAAAAAGGGTGTTACCTGGTATAAACACAACCTATATATATATAAAAATAGGATAACTTGAAGATTAGCTACCTCAGCTTATTTCACCCGATGATTCACTACCATAACGCTATCTGGGAAGGGGAGGGAGTTAGGTTAGTTTAGGTAAGGTTAGATTAGGTTAATTTTCAGGTGGAATAATATTGGGTTCCTAATCTTCAGGTGATCCAAAACAAGTATAGGCCTATATAATAAAGAGGTGTATAGCCAGGTAAGGTAAGGTGGGGTGAGGTGTGCCACACATCGACAAGAACCTTACACTACAGGCCAGGGAGTGACTGTAACGTGACAAAAACACACACACACACACACACATGACGACACCGGACGTGTTCTCATCACATTGTCTTGTCGTTTCACAATGCGACAAAAATACAATGAAACAACAACTTTCCTATTCGGTTAAAAATGTGTCGTATTGACAGTGTAGATAAAGACGAGTCAACTAAATCTACACTCTATTTAACTTTCTAAAATACTTTTCTATTTACCTGAAAATACGTTCTTCTGATGTTATCTTTAGGTGATTACTCGCGCATTTACACTTGATTTCTTTATTTTTACCTTAAAGTAGTTCTGCTTTTTCTGATATGCGTTTTGTTTACTTTAAATGCGTCGTACACATTGAGCGAAAAATATATCTGGTTTACGGTACCTACAAAATACGTCTTACTATAAACTTCGTCTACTTACACCATAACTAACACTAACGATGAGCTACTTAGAACATAATCCAAATCTGATTACATTAATCTAAGTTTCTGCTACTGTACTGTACATAGTGAAGTATTACGGACGGACAAAGATGACGCGGACGGAATGACGGAGAATCGGAGTCCTCCACCACATGTCATGACGCTCAAGTGAGGAGGAAAAATCGTGAGTTATATACCTAGCCAAAAATACATTATGTACTCCACTCCTAAACGTACCCTACTTACCCACCTCGAGAGGTAAATGGCGAGAAGTACGTTCTCTTGCCTTCGACTGCACAATACTGGGTTTCTTTTCAAAGGCATACGTCGCTACATCACAAAGTGCTCACTAACCGAAATTTAAAAAAAAAGAAGAATCTTATGAAAGGAAAAATGAAAAAAATCGCATAAAACATTCCTTGGAAATATTCACCATCCTCATGGGAGTAAACGAAAAGAAATAAATGAATAACGGTGGGAAGAAAAAAGTAAAATTGTATACCTAAATTCCCCGCCAGCGAGATAGAAAAATTAATTAAAGCGACCCACTCCTATAATCCAAGATGGTCTGATAACACTGTGAGAGTCAGGGAGAGATGTAATGTACCCACAACTCCCAGCAGAAGGAATACAAAATGCGATCCTCCACCAGAGTACTAAAATACCCAACAGGTTCGTCTCGCTTCTTTGTTTTCTTCTCCCTGGACCCGGCCCGCCAAAACAAACCGCTCCCCCTGCGTTTGAAGCTGATGAGGATGAAGCCTTATAGTAATATATTTCTAGGTGAGATCTGAGATGACGAGGCATTTGAGCTGACTGTAACCTATTATGACCTTTCCAGTCACCAGAACATTAAAAATATCACGATTAAATATAAAACAACCAGTTAGAAATACCTGGCGGTGCTAAAATGCACAAGAACATTTGTATTATTAAGATCAAGGCAGACTTTCAATAAATACTGCATCATCCAAGTCTTAACTATATTCATATCACACTGATAGCCCGATGGGTTATAACATTATGTATTTCTGTACAACACACACACACCTAACCAAATTATCACTAAAACAGATGGTTGTCCCGAGGTACTTGCGTTACGTTAACCCAAGTATCAGTAGTGAGAGTGTTAAGTGTTGAAGACCTCGTACATCGAGCTGCTGTGGTCCATCTCAGCTAAATGGTGCTTGAGGTTGTACTGCCGAGTGAAGGGCCATTAACTCGGTAATGACGAGGAGTTCCTTGGTCATTGTGAACGTGGGGGGATCGGTGGTAGATGCGGTACCATTCTTGCCTCGCAAGCGAGATGTCACAAGCTCGATTCCCGGGCCGGTGGAAGTTGTTTGGACTTACTTCCTTGCCCCCATTAGTCCCTGTTCACCTAGCAGTAAAGTAGGTACCTGGTGTAAATCGAAAATTGCGAATTCGTATTCAGGGAAAGTTGTTGGAGCTTCCAATAACTTCATGACATAAAACCATTGACTCTTCAGGCTTCTACGCCCTTGACTCTTCAGGCTTCTACGCTCTTAACTCGTGAGACATAAAGGCAAGCATGAACTTAGCATGCTTCCCTGTTGGGCGCTGTAAACGCTTCTGCGCTTCACCTTACACAAGGATGTAAGGGGGTGCCCAATAAATAATAATAAAAAATAATAATAAATTGTGAACGTGACTCATTACACACGATGGTTCCTTACCTCCCGGAGCGTATGAATTATTACTAGTTTGTAGTCAGGCCTATAAAGACACAGACACGTGTACATTTTACATACACGCAACTAAAACACATGCAAAAACACAAAGAAAGAATATCACAAAATATCATATTGCTCCTCAGCCACACACAGTAGAAAAGATGCACTCGAATCCTTTAGTTCTGGAAGGTATGGTGAGTTTAGGACCAACCAGATGATATAAGCTACCGGGGATTATAATGACATTACAAATCCACCCAACACAGTTATTAAACTACAAATCCTGATGCCGTAGTTGGTTATTATGTGACAAGTTCGTAGTCATGATGGAATTTTTTATTCAATTTGAGAAATATTAGGAGCGAGGGGACAAAATCACCCAGTCAGCAGATGCCTAAACTGCGAACGTAAATTATTGCGAGAATCACGTACTGCTGACGTGTTGGTTTCACTCAGTAATAATCCCGGTCTTGACTGCAGAAATTCAGTATTGTCATCAAATACATTAAACCATTGTGAATGAGTCCTGTTGAACTCATCCAATCAAGCTTATTAATATTAGCTTCTGATAATTTGTGCAAAAACGGAAATAAATACCAGAAACACTAGAGCTAATAACACCTCTGTACTAAACTTAAATAGACATAAACTAAAAAAAAAAATCTGATATAATTTGAAAGTACTGTATTGTATAATTACAGTATACGAGTTATGAAACGATGTCTTGCCTTTGTTGTATATCAACGTAGTTCTGTAACTTAGCGTTGCAGTCTAACCATTTCAGAATTTACTAAACTTAGTCTAGTACAGGACATATTCAATTAGTGAAGGGGTATAGGAAAAATTTTCACACGTTGAGCGCTGTTGGTCACATGAGATCTGCGATGGTGCTTGTGGTGGCTCTTAAGAACAAGAGCACTTTATATTCTCAGAAGGAGAGGTTCTAAATAGGCTAAACAAAGAATGAATTGATCGCACGGCCGTATTCTAAAGTTTCTTTATTTACCTCCTTCTTTTGTTCTCTTCAATTATTATTTTTGTTTTCGTTTTCTTCACAAACTGTCGAAAATTCTCTTTGTTCCGGAGAGGTTCCAACAAAGGACCTCTTGTTGGCTGGGCACAGCTCCTGGTCGTGAATAGTTTCACCATCTAGTTGTATTATGTCGTGTTTAACAAAAGTTACAGCGATGAGTGTGGGTATATAGTCGTCCAATTACGATATTTACTTTATTCGCTCCTCATCACTCTCTTTGTTCGTTCCATTCTCCTCAACACTTCACTGTTTTGTCAAGAAGTTGATTGAAAATCTCCCTTTTGAATCCCTACCACATAATAGATTGGAGTTTAACTAACTAGCGTGTAACTAGGTAACACCACCCCAACATAGACAGCGAAATACACTTTATGCAACTCTTTTTCTTTATTTAAATAACCCCAGAAACGACAAAACCAAACACGCAGAAAAAAAGTATTAACATTCTGAGCATATAATATATTATTTTTTCGCCATTAGATGACTATAATTAACTCTGAAAACAAAGAAATGTCATTATAAAGGCAGAACTCATGAAAAAATTAACACTTTTACACCCCCCCCCCCTTAAAAAAAAGTAAAGGGAGACTGGGCAGCCACTGGCGGACCAGAGGCCCACTGGAAGCACTATCGTGGGAGCAGTACAGGGAGGGCGCTACTCTTCCTTACTAATGGTTTTTCTGTGGCCTCCTACCCTTTCCAGCCTCACCTGAATGTGATGGTCTACCACACAGTCTTGAACTTTACATTGTCCTACTAATGAATACTACGTTTACGTTGTCCGCCTTGTTTACTGGTTTTCCTGCTTGTGTCATTCTGTTTGTTATTTTTTTTCATATTCGTGACTGTTTACACTACTTCAAGTATACTTAAATTTTTCCTCACTTTCTTTGTGTCTCATTGCAAGTAAGTTAAGTGATGGATGTCGCCTTTACATGATGGTCTTCAAGGAAATATTCCAAGTATTGTTGTCGAGTGTTGTGGAGGTGAGTGTCGAGGAGGGTGGTACAAGTTGTCAGGAGTCTGGTAATAGTGGTTTACGCCTACAAATTATAAGTGGTAAAACTGCAAACTCCGTGGTAATACGCGAAGTAGAAATATGAGGCCCTACCCCACCGCAGTTAATAAATTAACCACTGCAACACCACCAAAACCCTGAAAATTACTTATATTTGCTATCTAATAATGATAAGGCATATCCTGGTATAAGCAAATAACAAAGGGATTATAATAGATTAAAACCGTGTTACTAGCCGTTAATGGACGAAAAGATGGCAACTAGTAAACCTACTGTTAGGGGAGAGGAGGAACAACGGGAACGTTTCAAGCACAAGAACAACGTAATAGTGTTTGGAGTCACTGAGAGTCAGTCGGGGGAAGCTGAGAGTAGTAAAACACACGGTAAGATGGAGTTGAGAATATTTGTGCAGAGGCTCTGAATATGTCGCTCCCCCTCAGGATGTGAAGAAGCTTGGACAAAAGCAGGAGAACAAGCCCCGCCCCCTCAGGATTTTTTTTTTTTTTATTGGGCACTCCCCTACATCCTTGTAAGGTGAAGCGCAGAAGCGTTTACAGCGCCCAACAGGGAAGCATGCTAAGTTCATGCTTGCCTTTATGTCTCATGAGTTAAGGGCGCCCCCTCAGGATCACACTAGTGAGCGAGGACAAGAAATGGGAGGTTATTCGGCAGGCAAAAAACTTAGCAAAGAACGATACACTTCGGAATATATTCAGAAATCCAGATCGCACGGTACTGCAGAGGGAACAGCACAAAAAAACTCATGTGGTGCTTGACGCAGAAGAGTGAGGATTTGATGAGGAGCGAGGACGGACATATATGGGTTATATACAGTACAAGGGGAAGGTAGTGGAGGCAAGTGCGCCAGTACAGAACCAGGGAAAGCGGAACACCACCCAGTCGCTCTACCTCCCTCCCAGGAGGAGGCGAGCACCATGTAAACATTGTCATCTCTGACCACACCCCACAAAATACAATGCATTTAGTAAACGAGGCAGCTGCTGAGAATGGGGAGAGGCCAGAGTCACTACCAAGATCAGAGATGTTACCGAGAACAGATTCCGGCTTGAAAAGTCATGTACACTAGTAAAGACACGTTCCTTGATAAGACAGGAGTTTAAAATCCTGCTCAAAGTACATCAACCTGATATAGTAGATGTGGTAGAACTGTAGTGCAAGAACAGGAAAATCGACCCAGAGGACTGTGAGTTCAATATAGATGTATATGACTCCTTTACGAACCTTTCTCAAGCAACTTGCAAGAGGGGTGTGGCTATCTATGCCAGCCAGGTGAGGGTACAGGGGGATAATGTTTTTGAAGAATCAAAGTGGTGAAAATTTAATTAAAGGGGAGAGACTTACTTATTGTCGGGTGTATCTACAGATCCGCAAATTGTAGCTTATTAAATCAAAGGAACTTAAGAGCCTTAACTGACAACGCAACGGCGCTCAACCCTAGCCACCTCCTTGTCATGGGGGACTTTAACTATGGCAACATCGACTGGAGAAATGAAACCACGCCAAATGACCTTAATAATCCAGCTACTCTTTTTGTAAAAACTCTAAAAGACAATTTTCTATTCCAACATGTTAAAAATCCGACTCATTACAGAGGGGAGCAAACACCCAAGCCACTGGACCTCACCATAACAAACGAGGAAGGTATGGTGGCCAAGCTGGAACACCTAGCCCCCGTTAGCACCAGTCACCACGAAACGTTATCCGTCAGATTTAAATGTTACTTGGTTCATGACAAAAACCAGGCCAAGGTTCAAATATTACTAGGGTAATTACGACGGGATGAGGGAGGAGATGAATGTCCACTGACCTGACTCACTAAGATATAAGAACACAGACACTACGCTGAATATCATAGCCAGTAAATTGAACACTTGATCAAGAAATATATACCCAAGAACAAACCCAGTGCATCCAGGAATACAAGGAGACCGTTACACATAAGAGTCCCGGCCCTGACATGATGCATCCCGAGTGCTAAGAGAGTTGTTCTACGAGCTTGCTGAGCCCATGAAGACCCTGTTCTGTAAATGCCTGGCTGAGCAAAAGGTCCCTAGTGATTGGAAAATGGCTAATGTGAGTCCTATATTCAAGGGCGATTATCACTCCACGAATAATTATAGACCAGTGAGCCTGACCAGCATAGTGCGTAAAATACTTGAGAGCATCGTAAGATATGCCATGATGGAACATCTACTACGAAACAACCTTGTAAAGGATTGCCAACACGGTTTTATGCCGGGGTGCTCCTGCTTAACACATTTACACAAGGTACTGGATGTTTGGACCCAAATTTTGGAGCAGGGTGGCAATATCGACAATATACCTGTACACCTAGGTTTTGCCAAGGTTTTCGACAGTGTACCCCATGAAAGGCTGAGAATTAAACTGGAAGGGTATGGGATTCGGGGAAGTGTCTTCATGATCACAAGCAGTGTGTGGTGGTTAATGACACGAAATCTTCATGTGTACCCGTGACAAGCGGGGTACCATAGAGCAGTGTATTGGGCCTGTCGTTGTTTGTCTGTTTCATTAATGACATGCCAGGAGCTATACACTCCTCCATACAAATGGTTGCTGACGATGCCAAGTTATTTAGGGAAATTAAAAACCAAACAGACTTCGAAGAGCTGCAGAAAGATCTCTGAGCTCCAAAAATGGTCGAAGAAATGGCTGCTAAGATTCAATGTCACGAAGTGTAAGAGGATGCACCTGGGTCGTACCAACGGTATGGAGGCGTATCAAATGTCCCAACGGGACGAAAAAACTGCATTAATTGAAACTGAATGCGAAAAGGACCTGAGTGTGTATGTTGACAATGATCTGAAGTTCTCGGGCCATTGCGAAAAGAAGGTGAATCAAGCAAATTAATTATTAGGTCTTATAAGAAGGTCGCTCAAATATTTAGACGGACCGGACCGATCTTCAAAAGTGAGGTGCTTCCCCGCCTGGAGTAGTCACCCCCGTCTGGTCCCCGAGATATGGTAAGGAATGTCAATTGATTGAAAATGTCCAAAGGAGGGCCACCAAACTGGTGCCTGCACTTCGGCACCTCCGTTATCCAGAGAGATTGGAGCGCTTGTTACTGCCTAGCTTATACTACAGGCGGGCAAGGGGAAACCTAATTGAGGTGTTTTAACATCTCAGATGTCACTACTCAGTCGAGTGTCCATACCTGGAGCTGGTGGACGCCCGCCCTACAGGGGGTTATAGCTCAAGGTTGGAGAAGTCACAAGTCCAGAAAACTGTGAGGGGAAAACTTTTTCGGAGTGAGAGTTGTGAACCCTTAGAACAACCGGCCAGAGATTGTTGTGACGGCACCTAGTGTGAGCTGTTTCAAGACCAGACTTGACCAACACTGGAGCAGGTTCACATACATTCAGGAGCCAGTGCATGCCCAGTTAATTGCGTAACAGACGTGACCGACCGCCAAGCGGCTAACGAGCTGATCAGTGGTCAAGAGGATAACCGTAAAGCAAAAAAAAAAAAACAAAAAAAAACAGAGGTTATCGAATGGCGCCTTAATAATATTAGTTATATCTTGAGGATTCTTTTATACCACCTTAAAATGTAATGGCCAGAACACTACCCCAACTGAATTGAACTGTAACTACATATTAGCACCGGTGACAAAATTTATTCAGGTTTAGATAGTCTAAAATCCTACTCAGAAAATATAACAAAATATACCGATGATCTTAGCTTGTGACGAAGCAGCTTTCTGGCGTCTTGGGGTACTTTGTCTCCGGGATACTGAAATAAATGGAGGAAACAGAAAGGTGAAAATTGCCTTTTCATAAATGAATTTCAATTATTCTTAGACACTTAAAAATGAATCATGGATCTTTTAAAAATTATGAAGCTAATCCAGATGAAATACCCCCGTTCGTTCCCCCCAAACGTGTTCTATTTAACTTTCTTCTGTTCCGTCTAAATTCTCCAGACTATCTCTTCACACTTCGACCTTCCCCTATTCATGGAGGCATTCTAACATTTATACAATCCCCTAAAAAGGGCGGTAAATCCAACCCTCCAGTTTATTGCCTAATTCAATATCTCTTACCTCAACAATAGCAATTTTTTTTACAAGTTTTCAATGGATGAAAATAACAATACTACAATTTATTCGGGCATCAGCTGTGAGGACTTCCAAGTCCGTATACGGCGCAGATTATCTGTCGTTCCTCACATATTCAGTCTACCAATCCATAGACCGCAGTGGTTGATATTTCATTAAAATTCAGAAAATTACGTTAATTTATAAGCTTAGAATGACAATAAAATGACAATTGATCTCAGTACAGCCTAGTGATATTCACAGACAAAACCACCCGCGCCATTACTTTGTAGTGGGCGTCTCCCCTACAAACTGCGTAGCTGCACACCACCTGCTACCGTCTTCCCTAGCAACCAAGCGTATCGGCATTCCAATGCCCGCCGTATCCTAGCAACCGAGCCAAAAGGCCGGCGACTTCTCGGGTTTTCCCAACATGACTCATAGCGGCTGCGGGGTATATAAGCTCTGTCTCTCCATTGAGATCCCATCCATCCATTCATCATTCTTTTTAAAAGTGGCTTTGTCACTTTATAATTTTTTGACACCTCACGAGCGCTCAGGATTGACAATCTTAGCATTCCCTCCCCACAGTTAGTGTGAGTGACCCACACAACTGCGAGGGAAGTGCTAACTGTTGTCCTTCCTGACGTGGTTGGAGGGCTTTCTCTCTAACTAAATTTTTTCCAATACTTACCCTGGCCGAGGCACCTGCTGAATTTTTTTTAATTCAGTATTCGTGCTAGAGCCCCCCCAGTGGTGCACACCTCACGGAGTGGGATTGTGTGTTTCCGGTGGGGGTCGGGGAAAACCTGGGCCAATCCAGCAGTGACGTCTGTGATCGTGCAGGCACACCACTGTTCGGGGGTCGTCCTTAAGTACAAGTATTTTTTTTTAGCACTTAAGGGCCTTGCATAACCTTAGTGCACTAACATCATATATGTAAAGTTCAACCAAAGTTGTACCCAAGGGGTGGTTCCCAGCCACCCCAACCATGCCCTCTGGGAGGGGAAGCTCCAAGCCCCCCTCTGCTCGTCCAGGCAGGGACAGGCAGAGGCGGGAAGCCAATCATGACCCACGACTGCCACGACCAACGACAAACTCTGACAATAACTCTGACAATGTAACGGTTACCGACAAAACTACGCAACAAAGACCAAACATTCAAGTTTCAACTGAGAAGGCCCGAGTAATCCACTTTCGGACTATTGACACGTCTACCTCCTTTGACAAAATTAATGGCTTCATTATACATAAGGCCATTAAGGATCAGATAGGGGACGTGGAGAAAGTCCGAAAGACAAGAAAAGGCGAACTCCAAGTTACTGTTAAGGACGCTCAGCAAATGAGGGACGCCTTGAATCTTAGAACATTTCATTCAACAACAGTGGAACCATATATCCCAGCTTTTCTCAACACCTGTAAGGCTGTAGTTAATAGCTACGAATTTCAGGGGATGACAAATGACGAAATTAAGTTCCACATGAAAGATCAAGGAGTCGTCGATGCTTTCGTTTTTAATAGAAAGACCACAGACGGTGAACGCAAACGATCAACTACAGCTGTACTGACTTTTGAAGGACTTGTTAGGCCCACTCATGTCTTGGTAGGATATGAGAGGGTCCAGACCAAAACATATATTCCATTTCCAATGCGTTGTTTCAACTGTCAAAGATTTGGACACACTGGTAAGGCCTGCCGTAACACCCAGGTATGCTCCAAGTGTGCTCAAACTGGACACAGGGACGATGACTGTACACAGACGGAGGAAAAATGCTACCACTGTTCCGGTCAGCATGCTGCCTCAGACAGGAAGTGCCCTTCCTACCTGAGGGAGTATGAGATCGGTAAGGTGAGAGCAGAGAATAATTTGGACTACAGGGAGGCTAAGAGGCAGGTGGAGATGTCCTTGCAGACACCAACACCTGGAATGTCCTTTGCATCTGCTGTATCCAAAAATACCTCACCTCCCAAAATGTGCACCATTGGAACCCAGACTGAGACCAGGACCATCTCAACACAGACTGACTTCATAATCCCCGGTTATTCAACCAAAGACGAGAACACTAATACAACCATGACTAATAACGAGACCACAAAACCCAAACCGACTCGCGACCTTACCTACCCTCAAGTAAAGAGGAGGAGAACGCAGTCACTAGAGAACTTGACAAGAGACTCAACACAACCACCAACCTTTCGCATTGTTGAAAGGTCCCCGGGGCAGGGAGCCCCTGCTGAGCAGAGTACTGGCTCTTCGGAGCTGGGAGACTGCTCACCTGATGAGGGGGATTCTTCCCTGGAACAATTTTCCCCCCGATTTACAAGAGGAAAATCTAAAGCCCAAAACGCTGACCATATCAACTCTCAGACTTAAAATTCAGTATCATCCAGTGGAATTGCAGAGGTGCTAGGAATAAAAATGCTCAATTTCATTTACTTATGTCATTATTCCGGCCGGACGTTTTTTGCCTACAAGAGACGCTACTTGCGGGTCACGACGACCCACCTGTATTCGACAACTACACGTCCTACAGGGGAGACAACCTAAGGGGGGTAGCCCTATACATTCGGAGTTCATTCGCCCAGCAAAGAGTCAGTCTGAACTTGAACCTGCAGGCTGTCGCGTGCAGAGTTAAGATTCGGACTGGCTATGTTGCCATCTGTTCACTATACTGTCCTCCGGGCGGGCTCATTGACGATGGTGAGCTTGAGGAGCTATTCATCCAACTGCCAGGAAAGAAAATGATCCTCGGCGACCTCAATGCTCACCATTTGCGGTGGGGCAGTGTCCGGAGTGACGGAAGGGGAGAGCAGGTGGCTGCAGCTATCCTCAACTCCAACTTGTCTCTTCTGAATGACGGTAGTGCGACTCGAGTGGACGAACGATTTGGCACAGCGTCGGCTATAGATCTTTCTATAGTTGACGCTGCCTTGCTATTAGATTGTAAATTTTCTACATACGACGACTCTCTGGGTAGTGACCATTTTCCGATCTGCATTTCTTATGAGTGTGGCGCCCCGACGGCTACTCCCGAGGTGCGCTACAACCTTAGGAAGGCAGACTGGGGGGCATACTCAGAAGCCGTTCGTATAGACACCATTGGACAAGACATCAACACCAAAATTACACACATACAACAAGCTATAATACACGCTGCAGATTTAACAATTCCTAAGACTTCTGCAAAAACCCACAGGCCTGGAGTTCCATGGTGGACACCAGACTGCCGACGAGTTGTCTGTGAGCGAAATAGGAGTTGCCGTTTATTTAATAGAATTCCATCACTTGTAAACTTAATTGAGTATAAAAAAGCTAGAGCCAAGGCTAGGAGAGTTCTCAGGGAGTGTAAGAGAGAGTCTTGGCGGGCGTTCGTCTCCACTATTAACAAGGATACCCCTTCCTCTGAGGTATGGTCCGCTATAAACCGGGTCAGATCCAAAGGAGGAAGGAGTTTTATCCCACAGGTGAGTAGTGGAGGGCGGATTCTCGACGATCCCCAGGCCATTGCCAACACCCTAGGCCAGAAGTTTGCGGATGCCAGTAGCTCCACCAATCATGATCCACGCTTCGGCGTGTTCCGTGATCGTGCCGAGCTCTTGCATCTCGACTTCGAGAATGGGGACGAACAGGGCTACAATCGAGCATTTTCCCCAGAGGAACTTTCCTTTGCTATTAATAAGGGCAAGGGCTCTACTCCTGGACCTGACGGTATACGATACGAGATGATTAAGCACCTTGACCAGGGAAACCTGGACAAATTGCTAGAAGTGTACAATGAGATCTGGACGTCCAGAACGTTTCCAAACTCATGGCACTTTGCCCATGTCGTACCGATCCCGAAGAGGGACAAATGCCCGAATAACACCAACTCATTCCGTCCGATTTCGCTCACAAACTGTCTGTGTAAGGTCATGGAACGTATGATAAAGCGTAGACTAATGTATTTTTTGGAAAGTAACAACTTATTGAATGATCGACAGTGTGGTTTCCGCCAAGGTAGAAGCACACTAGATCATTTAATAAGTCTTGAAACTGACATCTCAAAAGCTCTTTGCAGTAAAGAAACATTAATTGCAGTATTTTTAGACATAGAAAAAGCTTTCGACATGACATGGCGGACTGGCCTCATGATGAAGCTCCACGCCATGGGTCTGAGAGGTAATTTACCAATTTTCATCAGTAATTTTTTGCAAGACCGGACTTTTTCCGTCAAACTAAAAGGTAACGTAAAATCAGACATATTTGTCTTAGAAAATGGAGTTCCACAAGGTAGCGTTTTGGGCCCGATTTTATTTCTTGTAATTATTAATGATTTCCTATCACCAGCCCCCAGCTTGAGTGACCTCAAATTCTCCTTGTTTGCTGACGATTGCGCAATCTGGCGCTCCTCTCGAGTTGAGAGGCTATCTGCACAAAGGGTGCAAGCCGGCCTAAAAGCCGCGGAACAGTGGGCAATACAATGGGGATTTAGGTTTTCAGTTGAGAAGACAGTAGGAGTAGTCTTCACTAAGAAACGTAACATTAGAAATCCAGTATTAAAATTAAATGATACTCCTATTAAATTTCAGACTTCAGTAAAATTTCTCGGTGTTCATTTTGACCGGAAATTAACGTGGAAAAACCACATTAACGAACTTGAAAGTAAATGTCTTAAAGTCACAAACATCCTGAAAGTTTTATCAGGTACTACATGGGGAGCCGATAGGAAATCTTTATTAATGGTGTATAAGACCCTGATCAGATCAAAACTTGATTATGGATGCCAGTTGTATGCTTCGGCATGCGACACCACACTCGCAAGGCTAACCAGAATACAGAACCGATGCCTTCGTCTATGTCTGGGTGCCTACAGGTGTACACGTGTAGTTAAACTAGAGGTTGAGGCCCACGTCCCTCCACTTCACATCAGGAGGGACATGTTGACGCTAAGGTACGGGTTGAGTGCGGCTAGGAAGCGCGGCACAGGCCACCCAGGTTGGTGTGCTGTTGCCAACTTCCGTTTCCTGCAGCTGCGTAAGTCCCCGTCCTCGGTTGTCCGCCTCCAGACCTTGTGCCAGGGTGCTGGTATCCATTTCGGAGATGTTGATAGATACGTTCCACCGTTGTGTCCGCCATGGGAGAACCCCAACCTCCATGTGGAAACATCGTGGCTTCCGGGAGCAAAGAATGACTTTCATCCTGAGCTCCTGAGGCAACTTTTCTATCAATTTCTTGAAGGATTCAGCACCTATACTCACGTGTACACCGACGGGTCCAAGACTGACGACAACGTTGGAGCCGGTATCTGGAGCAGAGACGAGGAGTGGAGCTCCCGCCTGCCGCGGCATGCAACTATTTTCTCTGCAGAAATGTTCGCAATTAGTAAAGCCATTGACATTGCAATAACAAGCAATGTCAGTGATGTTGCTGTCATTTCAGATTCCATGTCAGCTCTTAAAGCAATTGAAGGTGGTGATACTACCAGCAATGAAATACAGGGCAACATTATTAATAAATTACATGAGTGTGCCAAGAATATTGTGCTGGTGTGGGTGCCTGGGCATTGTAACATTTGGGGCAATGAACAGGCAGACAGATTAGCAAGAGCGACTGTGGGTCTCGGGGAGACAACTAATGTGCCCTGGGAGACTCAGTCGTGTCTCTCCTTGGGGAAGACATATACATTTGAAAAGTGGCAACATGATTGGACTAGGCTAAATCTCCACAACACCTGGAAGCCTAACATAGGTAACTGGCCCTCAGCATACAGGAAGAATAGGAGGGAAGAGGTCGTTCTCGCCAGACTTAGGCTGAACTGCACCTATCTGACCCACCTAGGGGCCTACCTTGATCAGTCCTTTCCACCCATCTGTTCCACTTGCAACCAAACTCTCTCCATCAAACATATTCTGACTGAGTGCAGCCAGTACGAACCAGAGCGCCGGCAGCTGGTTATCCTAGCTGCCGAGCAAGGCTTCGTGCTGACTGTACCCAACCTATTGCAAGATGATGTCACCATCAGTGACGTTGTAATAACCTTCCTCAAGGAGACCCATCTTATCGGCATGCTATGATTGACACACGCATGAACTCTTTTTATATCTATTATATGTATACAACCATGCCTAAAGAAAATAAAAATGAATAAAACAAAATTAAAACATACAACATGAGAAACACATCACAAACCTTATCATTACATACAACACTCACATTTATCAAGTTAAACTGACACCCACCAACACATATTCAAACAAAAAGACACGGGCTACAAAAGACTTTAAAAAAAAAAAAAAAAAAAAAAAAAAAAAAAATCACAGAGAAACTAGTCACCTGACAAGCCATTTCATCTGGTTTGTCAGTAAATCACCATCATATCACTCATGCATACCATAATTCATCCCCAATAAAAACAACAAGAAGAAAGAACTAACCAAAATACCAAGAACAAGAAGAACACAAGAATAACAAGAAAAGAAGAAACAAGAACATCAGATTAGTTGTAGCAAAAAAGAAGAGCAAGATTAGAAGAAGAAAGAAAACATCAGCTCCGGCCGAAATAGCCTAATGGCGAAGAGGCCAGAAAACCCTAACAACTTTGAATTGAGATCCACTTGAGACCTGAACCTCGGCGAGGTTGGTTCTCCCGGCTCCCCATCCTTCCCCCCGAGGTACAGCGTGACCATGATCATGATCACCCTAGCCCAGGCGAAGGTTGTGAGACTGATTCCGGTCGAGCACCCTTCGCGCAAGAAACTCAATCTTCTTGTTATTAAAGATTTTTTTGACCACATTGGACTAGAGGGGGTGACAGGGGTCGTCCGGAGTAGCGGTGGTACCCTTGTCATCACGTTCGAAGAATGGGGGCAGGCCCACAAATTACCCCATCGAACGATCATCAATGGAGTCGACGTCATGTTTGACGCCCTACTTCAGGATAACTTGGTTTTGGGAGTCATTTCCCACTCCGAAATTGAGTATCTCGAAAGAGACGAACTTGGCGAGCTGATTGGAGATCAGCTCGCAGTACTTAGGAAGCTGACCAGCACAACTGCCCTGGTTGGTTCTCCTAAGGAACTTCCCAGCTCCGTTATACTGGGTTGGGAGAAAATCCCAGTGAAACCTCAACAGCCAAAACCCACTCGTTGCTACAATTGCCAGAAATATGGCCATCTGGCGAGGAAGTGTCGCGCTCCCAAGGTGTGCTCTAGCTGCGGGGCACCCGGCCACACCGACGCTGACTGCCAGGCGGCCGTTAAGAAGTGCGCGGCTTGTGGTGGCCCTCACTCCTCCTCCGACCGGCTTTGTCCCAAGTGGAGGGAGGAGTGCAGGGTGGCCAGGCTGCGGTCTAAGGAAAAGTTGACTTACAAGGAGGCTCTCCTTGCAGTCAAGACTCTAGAAAAAAACAACCAAGACCGAAACAAACAAGAAAAGAACAAACAAGACAAAAACGAACAAGAAAAGAACAATCAAGATATCAACAAAGAAGAACCTGATAATATTATAGAAGACCAGACAGAACAAGACCAAAAAGAAGAAGACGAAGAACAAGAAGTAGAATGGAAAGTAAAAACTAAAAGAAGAACAAAGAGAAAAAAGAAGACCAACCAATCAGCTTCGGCCGAAATAGCCTAACGGCGAAGAGGCCAGAAATCCCTAACAACTTTAACTTTATTGAGATTCCGACTTGAGAACTGAACCTCGGCGAGGTAGGTTCTCCCGGCTCCCCGCTCCTTCCCCCCGAGGTACCGCGTGACCATGATCACCCTAGCCCAGGCGAAGGTTGTGAGACTGATTCCGGTCGAGCACCCTTCGCGCAAGAAACTAAATCTTCTTGTGATTAAAGATTTTTTTGACCACATTGGACTAAAGGGGGTGACAGGGGTCGTCCGGAGTAGCGGTGGTACCCTTGTCATCACGTTCGAGGAATGGGGGCAGGCCCACAAATTACCCTACCGAACGATTATCAATGGAGTCGACGTCATGTTTGACGCCCTACTTCAGGATAACTTAGTTTTGGGAGTCATTTCCCACTCTGAAATTGAGTATCTCGAAAGAGACGAACTTGGCGAGCTGATTGGAGATCAGCTCGCAGTACTTAGGAAGCTGACCAGCACAACTGCCCTGGTTGGTTCTCCTAAGGAACTTCCTAGCTCCGTTATACTGGGTTGGGAGAAAATCCCAGTGAAACCTCAACAGCCAAAACCCACTCGTTGCTACAATTGCCAGAAATATGGCCATCTGGCGAGGAAGTGTCGTGCTCCCAAGGTGTGCTCTAGCTGCGGGGCACCCGGCCACACCGACGCTGACTGCCAGGCGGCCGTTAAGAAGTGCGCGGCTTGTGGTGGCCCTCACTCCTCCTCCGACCGGCTTTGTCCCAAGTGGAGGGAGGAGTGCAGGGTGGCCAGGCTGCGGGCTAAGGAAAAATTGACTTACAGGGAGGCTCTCCTTGCAGTCAAGACTCGAGAAAAAAACAACCAAGACCAAAACAAACAAGAAAAGAACAAACAAGACAAAAACGAACAAGAAAAGAACAATCAAGATATGAACAACGAAGAACCTGATAATATTATAGAAGACCAGACAGAACAAGACCAAAAAGAAGAAGACGAAGAACAAGTAGAAGAATGGAAAGTAAAAACTAAAAGAAGAACAAAGAGAAAAAAGAAGTCCAACCAATCAGCTTCAGCCGAAATAGCCTAACGGCGAAGAGGCCAGAAATCCCTAACAACTTTAACTTTATTGAGATTCCGACTTGAGAACTGAACCTCGGCGAGGTAGGTTCTCCCGGCTCCCCGCTCCTTCCCCCCGAGGTACCGCGTGACCATGATCACCCTAGCCCAGGCGAAGGTTGTGAGACTGATTCCGGTCGAGCACCCTTCGCGCAAGAAACTAAATCTTCTTGTGATTAAAGATTTTTTTGACCACATCGGACTCAAGGGGGTGACAGGGGTCGTCCGGAGTAGCGGCGGTACCCTTGTCATCACCTTCGAGGAATGGGGGCAAGCCCACAAATTACCCTACCGAACGATTATCAATGGAGTCGACGTCATGTTTGACGCCTTACTTCAGGATAACTTAGTTTTGGGAGTCATTTCCCACTCTGAAATTGAGTATCTCGAAAAAGACGAACTTGCCGAGCTGATTGGAGATCAGCTCTCAGTACTTAGGAAGCTGACCAGCACAACTGCCCTGGTTGGTTTTCCTAGGAAACTTCCTAGCTCCGTTATACTGGGTTGGGAGAAAATCCCATAAAAACCTCAACAGCAAAAACCCACTCGCTGCTACAATTGCCAGAAATATGGCCATCTGGCGAGGAAGTGTCGTGCTCGCGTGGTGTGCTCAAGCTGCGGGGCACCCGGCCACACCGACGCTGACTGCCAGGCGGCCGTTAAGAAGTGCGCGGCTTGTGGTGGCCCTCACTCCTCCTCCGACCGGCTTTGTCCCAAGTGGAGGGAGGAGTGCAGGGTGGCCAGGCTGCGGGCTAAGGAAAAATTGACTTACAAGGAGGCTCTCCTTGCAGTCAAGACTCTAGAAAAAAACAAAGCAAGACAAAACAAACAAGAAAAGAACAAACAAGACAAAAGCGAACAAGAAAAGAACAATCAAGATATGAACAACGAAGAACCTGATAATATTATCATAATAGAAGACCAGACAGAACAAGACCAAAAAGAAGAAGACGAAGAACAAGAAGAAGAATGGAAAGTAAAAACTAAAAGAAGAGCAAAGAGAAAAAAGAAGTCCAACCAATCAGCTTCGGCCGAAATAGCCTAACGGCGAAGAGGCCAGTAATCCCAAACAACTTGAATTGAGATTCCGACTTGAGAACTGAACCTCGGCGAGGTAGGTTCTCCCGGCTCCCCGCTCCTTCCTCCTGAGGTACCACGCGACCATGTTCACCCTAGCCCAGGCGAAGGTTGTGAGACTGATTCCGGTCGAGCACCCTTCGCGCAAGAAACTAAATCTTCTTGTTATTAAAGACTTTTTTGACCACATTGGACTCAAGGGGGTGACAGGGGTCGTCCGCAGTAAAGGCGGTACCCTTATCATCACCTTCGAGGAATGGGGGCAGGGCCACAAATTGCCTCCCCTTGTGAATATCAATGGAGTCGACGTCATGTTTGACGCCTTACTTCAGGATAACTTAGTTTTGGGAGTCATTTCCCACACTGAAATTGAGTATCTTGAAAAAGATGAACTTGCCGAGCTGATTGGAGATCAGCTCTCAGTACTTAGGAAGCTGACCAGCACAACTGCCCTGGTTGGTTTTCCTAAGGAACTTCCTAGCTCCGTTATACTGGGTTGGGAGAAAATCCCAGTAAAGCCTTACCAGCAAAAACCCACTCGCTGCTACAATTGCCAGAAGTATGGCCATCTGGCGCGGAAGTGTCGTGCTCGTGAGGTGTGCTCAAGCTGCGGGGCACCCGGCCACACTGACGCTGACTGCCAGGCGGCCGTTAAGAAGTGCGCGGCTTGTGGTGGCCCTCACTCCTCCTCCGACCGGCTTTGTCCCAAGTGGAGGGAGGAGTGCAGGGTGGCCAGGCTGCGGGCGAAAGAAAAATTGACTTACAAGGAGGCCCTCCTTGCAGTCAAGAATCAAGAACAGAACAAACTAGACAAAAACAACCGAGACAAGAACAATCAAGAGAAGAACAAACAAGACCAGAACAATCAAGATATGAACAACGAAGAACCTGATAACATTATCATAATAGAAGACCAGACAGAACAAGACCAAAAAGAAGAAGGCGAAGAACAAGAAGAAGAATGGAAAGTAAAAACTAAAAGAAGAACCAAGAAAAAAAAGAAGTCCAACCAATCAGCTTCGGCCGAAATAGCCTAACGGCGAAGAGGCCAGTAATCTCCAACATCAATCAATTGAGATTCATTCTGACCATATTTCTTGAACAAGCAACACCTCCTCCTCCGCAGCTGCCTGGCTGCCCCTCGCATCTCCTCGCCTGCCTGGCGGTCCTCGCTCCCGCCGGCGAGCATGGCGACCCACCAGCTGTCCTTCCTTGAGCTTCCTCACCAACCAACTCTCATTCTGCCCATTTTCCTGAACAAGCAACATCTCCTCCAGCAAGCTCCACGCTGTTAACATTTCATTCAACCAGGAAGCCAGCAACAGGCAACATCTTCTCTAACGAAGCTCCTGCACATCTTCCTCCTTCAACAAGCTACTCACCGCACGTCTCTACCAAGCAGCTCCTCACCACACAGCACCAGACTGTCTATCATATAACTTATATATTATACAAGAAAACCACATTAGAGTTTCCTTCCATCCTGAGTGCTAGACAACTTTAATGTCTCGATACCCCTACAATGGTGACTCCCGGAGATTAGCACTCACACAGGATGGAGGAGACACTGATCACGCTCCCAATCTTCAAGCAGACACCGGCTCCTCTTCCTGCCCCACGCACCACATTCTGACGACCCCAGCACACCCGTCCTGCCTCAGACGCCGACCCCGGCCCAGCAGTACCTGCCGTGAGGGAAGCACACAACATCCATCGCCTCCACACCCTCTTTTCTCCCTCAGGTACTCCCTGCTAATGTCCTGCACCCTGCTGCTGTCGTGGACCCAGCTGCTGTCACGAGCCCTAATCCGCTTCTGCTGACCCAGCCCCTGCTCCTGATCCAGGCCCACACACACCCCAGCAGGCGCATCTGACGACCCTGTACCTGTCGTGAGGGAAGCACACAACATCCATCGCCTCCACACACCCTTTTTCTCCCTTCTCCCACAGATAGTGTGTATCTAGACAGTTGTATTTCAGCGATCGGCTCATCACGCCATCGCCGTTGTCTCACATGAGGCACGCACCGCCTGGTCTTCCTCACATGTGCTAAGCAACTCTACAAACAACAAGTCTCCTACACCGCCTGGAGGGGAGGGGGAGTATTGTAGTGGACGTCTCCCCTACAAACTGCGTAGCTGCACACCACCTGCTACCGTCTTCCCTAGCAACCAAGCGTATCTGCATTCCAATGTCGCCGTATCTTAGCAACGAAACTAGTCACCGGCTACTTCTCGGGTTTTCCCAACATGACTCATAGAGGACTGGCGGCTGCTGGGTGTATATAAGCTCTGTCTCGCCATTGAGATTGATTCTGACCATTCTTCTTGAACAAGCAACACCTCCTCCTCCGCCGCTGCCTGGCGGTCCTCGCTCCCGCCGGCGAGCATGGCGACCCACCAGCTGTCCTTCCCTGAGCTTCCTCACCAACCAACTCTCATTCTGCCCATTTTCCTGAACAAGCAACATCTCCTCCAGCAAGCTCCACGCTGTTAACATTTCATTCAACCAGGAGGCCAGCAACAGGCAACATCTTCTCAAACGAAGCTCCTGCACATCTACCTCCTTCAACAAGCTACTCACGGCACGTCTCTACCAAGCAGCCCCTCACCACACAGCACCTCCAGCACCAGACTGTCTATCATATAACTTATATATTATACAAGAAAACCACATTAGAGTTTCCTTCCATCCTGAGTGCTAGACAACTTTAATATCTCGATACCCCTACAACTTCACCCACCTCGGTTACAGCACAAAACAAAATACAAAATTGAGGGAACATCTCACTAAGGTTCAATAAATTATGTAGTCCAATAGGTTTGAATGCCAACACAAAGACGATTGATTTACGTCACCAGCTAATTGGAAGCATCGGTCGTGTTTTCGACTACGTTTCTTTGTTATGTCGTCACCCACCCCAGCTGGTGGGAGGAACCTGTCTCACCTCTTTTAAGTTCCGAGTTGATGCTCGTGTCTCGCGTGCAGTGGGGGTACAAGAGGCGGGTGAGAAAGTGGTGGAGGGGTGGGATATAACGGTCTTATTAACAAATACCTCTTATTGTGTGTGTGTGTAAGTGCATTAAACAAAAGTGCTCCTGTGCGATTGTACTCTCCCCTAAGACCGTACGACTGATATATATATATATATATTTTTTTTTCGGGGATTAGCCCACCCGGGCAGTCACTGACCCATATCGGAGCCTGGGGGGAGGGCGAAAATGTAATAATAACAATAATAATAATAATAACAACACTGTAATTACTACTACTACTAATAATAATAAAGAAATACACATGAAAAAAATCAAGTGAAAACAATATATATATATATATATATATATATATATATATATATATATATATATATATATATATATATATATATATATATATATATAGTAAGAGAAACAATTGAGACCTGCAATTGTGTTAAATGAGGCAGAAAGTCAGATCAGCAACCTGGGACTTGGTCACAATTTTCGTGATGCCATTTGGCAGCAGGGTCTACCATTAGACAATACAATGTGCTTCCAATATCTTCCCAGGCGGTGGTACCTCCCTGTTTGGTAGCTGCCTACTACCTACAAACATGATTGTATGTGAGTGTTTAAATGTGTACGTGTGTGTAACTTTAAATGCGTTTGTTAAATAATGAGCTATATGTGTACTTAAATCGAGCCTGTGATCGTGTGTGTTAACATAACTGTTCCGTATATACGCACCCTAAAACGGGATTATTGTGACATAGCTACACCACTCCCCGTATATCTTGATTTTTTTTTTAGAAAATTCAAATTGGTCTGTTATTGGGACGATTCCGTAAATAGCCATAATGAAAATAAATTATTCTCAACATTACTAACCAGATATGACACTAGGGCGGTGTAGAGTGAGGATGTTTTTTACACTGAGACAAAAGCACAGGCGTTCACCCCCGGGACCAGGACGGTCTTTACCCTAGTCTCCGGGGTTGTGGGAGTCTCTTTCTCTCTCTCTCTATCCGTCTGTTGGTCTGTTCCTTTGTCTTGTCTGTCAGTCTGTCTCTCTTTCTGTGCCTGTCTATCTCTGTGTAACTGTCAGCTAACGTCTTACTCCTCTATCTCACTTTCTCTGTATCCTCCTTTTCTCTCTACTACTCTGTCTCTCTATCTGTACCCTTCGCTCTCTATGTACCTCCACCTCTTTCTGTCTCTGCAACTACGTCTCTACGACTCAACTTTTGGCCGCTCTCTTCGTGCTGCTCCCACGGGAATATTCCAATGGGTCCTTCAGTATTTCCTAGCGTCATGGAAACAAACGCTCAAGTTATGACAAATGTTTTAATAATCTTAAAGAGTATTCTTAAAGTAGATTAAGATAGATACTAAGTTTGACGTGAAGCATAGAAACAATGCCAGCGTCTGATATATGCTGTTGTACCTTAATATTGATGTATATATGTTAGAAGGAGTCCTCAACATAAAGGAGTCTGTACGTACAGTTATCATGGAGAAGCTACTTGGATCCCATTCCAAAATAATTTGTCGTTACCCGAGCTGTAATTGGCCGTTTGTCGAGGAGAAAGATATATCAGCTTGTGTTGTGATTGACTGCCCGTCGAGAAAAAAGAGATGTATACTTCTGATTGGCTGTTCGTGGAGAAGAATGCAATGTATTCTTGTGATCTGATGGGCTGATCAGCGTCAGCCAATAGACGTCACTTACACTTGGCAACTCCAGGAGACACTGCGCCTAGCCTTAAACTTGAAATGTATTGTTACGACCCTCCTCCTTTCACCGCTTACCCAGCTTCCACCACTGGTTACCAGCGGCCAGGGTCGTAGGTACAGGAGCAGTAGATATCTCACAAGAGTTGTCGAATTACCACTGGCTGTCTCGCCAGTTTCCGGTAATTTCCTGACGATCGGTGTCAGTGTATAGACAAACAACAGGCAGGTAGATTTCCATCAGGTCACAGAAACACACTTGTGAACTGTAGTCTTCTTTAATAAGCACTGATTCTTCACAACACTGTTAACAGGGTGATGTCTTCACAGCTTGACTCCACACTTCGAATATATAGTCAGCACACTACCAGTGTACAACAATTCCTTAGTCTTCTCTCTTTATATTAATCACAACAATTCCACAATACTTGCACATTCAGTTGTTCTGCTAGGCTTATTCTTTACACTACGAACAGAAGCAAGCGACTAACTGCCCCTAGGTACTCCAGAGTACCCTTCGTCAGACGCTTCTCGAACATTCTTGAATCACCCAGAGATGCCTGGGAGATTCTAGAAAGGTCTACTCTGATCGAGGCTTACACTGTACTGCGCACATCATTGTCATCCTAAAAATCCCATCTAATTCATATTACGCTACATAACATTCAAATGCACCGCACTTGTAGAACCTCAGAAAACGGGAAACATTGAGAAAGGACAACTCACCTACTCAAGGTTCCTAGACCATGTATTGTACCCAGGTATAGTTGTATCATATCAAGTGTATGTATTCATAGCATTAAGGAGAACTCAGGGTAGGCATAAGATGAATGTTAAAGTCCAGTTGAGCCGGACTAGTGTACCGTAAGACGAAGTGTGGATCCGGGTTTGAAGGTCCTACTATTTACGTCTGTGGGCGTGTAGCGAACATAACTCCAACAGATATCATATGAAAATACATGAGAACAATGATCTGGAAAAAGGATAAATGTATCAAAACTATGTGAGGTGTTGACAGTGATCTAGAAACTATACCGGAAAGGAAATATCGTGTATGCGTCGGTATGAATCTAATACACCTCGTAGCCTCACGGGACATATACCCACGACAGGTACAGTGATCAGAGAATCTTATGTCTGTGTTCAAATAGTGCAATGTGTGAGAGGAGGATCCCTCATTACAGTTTTTAAGTGACGTTGATACACCCCGGCCATGATCATTCGGCTTTTGTTTCAAGGCGCGTCATGTACCCGCCTCAGATGCCTCATTAATATTATAATCTCAGGCATTTACCCAAGCACTAGCAAACCAAGACCTTACCTTAGTGTGTAATTTAGGATTAATATATGTGTTGTTAAGAAATGAGTGACAATATACCGTAAAGTGTTCAGGTGAGAACTATAAGAAACAAAAGTGTAAATTGAGGATTGGAAACTGTAGGCCTATGTGACGAGAAGCGGCGGGAAATCGGCCTTAGTCTTTCCCGTTCTGCCGTCACCACAGGTCAGTGCCCTAGCGGGCTATACCCCGCCCTACAATTAAGGTTGATAAATAGAAGTACTACAGTTTAAAGCTTTGCTGGATATATAAGTGTGATAGGGATGTGTTAAGGGGTGGGATAACCGCCCGTCAGGCATTATTGCTTAGTCTTTCCCGTTCTGCCGTCACCACAGGTGCCATGTGGCCGGAGTATCTTGCCGCCCGGCCGCCATTGTCCATGTGAGCGTCACCCCAGGGTGGGAATTACTCCCCCGCTATACCAGTCCACTATGAACCGGTGGATTCCCAGCGCACCACTCCACATGAATAGTCACAACTAAGGAGACCGTGAGAAACTGCGGTCGTCACTTGGAGCGACCTATAATACCAGGCGTAGAAACAGTGCTGGTATGTCTCTAGGTGAAGCCCTCGTCTCTACCCACCGAGGGCGGTGTGCGAACGAGGTGCCCGTTGTGTATACCTAATAGTCACATACTTGCAGGTATGGAGTGTAACAGGTGTGTTGAGATGGTGCTACTATGTATGATAACCGACGGTGCTAACAGTCCACATCAGTGGAGCAGTCTGATGTGTTAAGGGATATTGTAAGAAGGAACGACCGAGATACGGCGTTCCCCATTTGTATGCAATAAGTAGGTGGATGACCCGCCAGTAATGCAAGAGTCTGGGTAACCAAAATTATGTTGTTCTTCTGAGGAAGGCCAAGTCATGTATGTTTTTTTACCAGTATGTTTTATAAGGAATAAATCAATTAAGACATGTTATGGTTTCCCCCTTCTTTACCCTCATCGATCTGGTCAATGGAAAACCTAACCCAATGCCTAGTCCACTCTGCCCGCTACCTAACGAGCTACATGCTGTCCAGAGGGGGTCTGGTGGCAGCGACCCTTAGAAATTAAGTTTAGAGTTAAGTTATCCCCTTAAATTTAGTGACCCCAGATCTGGCAGTATAACACTAAGAAGTAAATCAGAACAAAATTGATGCAATACATTTTTGAATATTCATACATAATTAATACATCAATATATACACGAAAATTTCACTAAATTTGCCAAAATAACTGCTGCATGGGACAGAAAACAACCAAAACACCTAATTTACAAAATATTATTCGAAATTATGCCTCGGTATAACAGTATTGTACTTAAGTTACAAGAGAGTTTTATCTCATAATTTTTAGCTGTTGATGGAATAGTGTAATTACTAACCTTATTATATGCTTTCTGCCTCAGCCGTTGTCATTGGTGTTATTATCTTAATAAGCCTTACAGTTTCTAAGAATGCTGACTGCAGATAGCTTTCATTAAGTACAGCTCAAGGTCTGTCTACTGTGAAATCGAAGCGCCGCTATTATACCCCGCCACCCCACTTATCAAACGGTCGGTCACTGGACTGCAGATTGCTTGGCTTGTATGGGGATTACAGGCCACTGCGCCTTTCGACAATTTCGGCCGTGCCCAGTACTTGCCAACAGCGCGTAACAGAGACGTGACCGATCGCCCAAGCGACTACTAACGAGCCGATCAGTGGTGAAGAGGATAAAAGTAAAAAAGTGAAGAGAAAGCAATTTGTAGCTCAAATTTCAATGTAGCACGGGCGCTAAACGCGTAAAAACAACATACAGTTGCTACCTTGCTATGATTGTCAACTAAATTTAGGTGTATTATTCTTATGAAAATAGTGTCATTATATAATGAAGACAACATTCTAACTGCATATTTTTATGAGTTTCCTCGGTGGTTATTCTGTTATAGAAGTAGGTGAATCATACGTCTGACAGTTATTATATAAATAAATAAATATATATATATATATATATATATATTTATATAATAATGTCAGACGTATGATTCACGTACATCTATGAAGATGCTGATAACCACCGAGGAAACAAGAAAACACGAAGTTCCCAAGCGTTCGTGTAATTCACATCTTCAGGGGTGAGTACAGACTGTGCTGTCTGAACAGTACACACTATTGCCCACATTTCAGTTTGCTTAGATTCAAGTTTCAATTTTCCTAACTAATAATTATATCGTATTGGCAAAGAAACTTCCCAAAAGCACATATTTTGAACTTAGTTACTGTATGGACTCTAAATTTACTGTTTACAACAGTTCTTCTCACAATAAATAAATGAAGTGAATCTACCGTGTAGTTATTCTAAAATTAACCTAAATAAGAGAATATTACACAAGTATGAAAGAAATGAAGTTCACAAAGTTTAATGGCGGGAATATTCAAGCAGCACATTTTCAAACCCAAGTTGCCTGTACACATCTGAAAATACAATGGAAGGAGAAGAGAACATCTCGTCCCTCCCCTCAGCAAGCCATTAGTGTATTTCAATGAATTCAGTCAAAATAATCTGCATAATTATGTATTCCAATTAATTTAAGAATAAATCAGGATAATCTTGCAAAAGCTGGGAATGCTGTACAGATGCCGTAGCTACTTCGCTCATGAGCAGTTTGTAAGGGATTCATTCGTCCTAACTTGGAGTGGCTCTTCTGCTCAACTGTTAGATAGGGTGAAATCAAAGGCATTTCGTCTTATTAACTCTCCTCCTTTCGTTGCTAATCTCTCTTCCCCACAATGTTGCTTCACTCTCTCTTCTACAGGTACTTTAACGAGCAACGTTCGGTGGATTTGGCATCTTGTGCACCGCCGGCAAGGCCGTGGGCTCGTAACACTCGTTTTGCCCACGGTGTCCACCGTTCCTGTGGAGATGTCGGTCACACTAGAATAACCCGTTATAGTACATCCTTCTTCCCTCACACAGCCAAATTGTGGAATGCTCTGCCTTCTGTTTCCATACTACTGTATTGCAATGTCTCACTGTCTCACTTCAAAAAGCTGGTTTTCCGGCATCTTCGTGGTGTAGATTACTTTAGTCCTTTTCTCCTATATTTAATCTCTTATTACTATTATTTTTTCGCCCCCACCAGTATGGCCAACCCGGGATGTTAGCAATTATATACCTAAATGGCAAGTTGCTGTAGCAAGTGCAAAACAAGAGAAGATTTTTCATTTGAATTATTCTTCAACATTTTGTTATTCAATTATCGCCAAATTTACACCTGATATTTCAGAGAGAAATATATGTTAATCATGGATTTCATCACACCACTGACTGGCATAATACAAACGCTCTATTTGACCAATATTAAATGTGGATCAGGAGAAATAAATGATCACCTGAAGATTAACCCCCCCCAACATATTTTACCTTAGGAAGAACCACCCTAATGCTAACTTCACCTAAATTAAACCTACCAGATAGCAGGAGGGTGTTTAATCAGGTGAATAAACTTACTGGGGGACTAATGTTCAGGTGATCCGAAGTATAGTGAGGTAGATGCATTCTGAACAGGCCGAATGGGTGTTGGAAGAAAGGGACTGTAGAAAGGTGGTACAATACAGTGTGGGCCGGCAGCCAGTTTCAAGGAAAGTAAAAGTGTAGAAGCACATAAAGGAAAGGTTACCTGAGGGCGTGAGAGTAATATATCAGGTTAGGAGAAAGGTTTAGAGAGCACAGGGTGAAGGCTTTTTCTGGTTGTAATGTGAGAGTTCAGATGTGGTGTTACCTGGCATAGCAGCTGAAGGCATAAATGTGTAGTTAGTGCGAGTAACAATTTCTTTCACTTCACTCCATCTGGAATAAGAATTCAGGGACCATTACTGACTAAAGTTTTCTATATACTGTACTGTAATTTACTGTATTACTTCCAGCATTTGCTTCCTTATTTGACCAGGATTAACCTTTTTTAAATAACTTATTGCATACCTCCATTGCTTACATACTGTACATGTAAAATTACTGTAAAGGTTGGTTAATTTTTAGGTGAAATAAGGTGGAGTGGAGATTTTTTACCTGAGTCCTGTAGACTTGTACATTATTTTTTACCTTTATCCTCTTCACCACTGATCAGCTCGTTAGCCGCTTGGGCGATCGGTCACGTCTCTGTTACGCACTGTTGGCAAGTACTGGGCATTCACTGGCTCCTGAATGTACCTGAACCTGCTCCACTGTTGGTCAAGTCTGGTCTTGAAACAGCTCACACTCGGTGCAGTCACAACACTTTCTGGTAGATTGTTCCAGAAGTTCACAACTCTCACTCCGAAAAAGTTTGCCCTCACAGTTTTCTGGACCTGCGGCTTCTTCAATCTTGATCTGTGACCCCTTGTGGGGCGAATGTCTACTCGCTCCAAGTAAGGACACTCGACCGAGTAGTGCCCCTTGAGATGCTTATACACTGTACACCTCAATTTGGTAGCCCCTTGCCCGTCTGTAGTATAAACTAGGCAAGTTCAGGCGCTCCAATCTCTCAGGGTAGTTGAGGTGCCAAAGTGCAGGCACCAGTCTAGTGGCCCTCCTTTGAACATTTTCAACCAACTGACAGTCCCTAGCACATCTCGGGGACCAGACTGGGTGACAGTATGACAGATGGGGAAGCACTTCACTCTTGAAGATCGTTACGAGGGACGGACTATATAGATATCTCGAAGACCTTCTTATAAGACCCAATAATTTATTTGCCTGATTTACCTTCTTCTCGCAATGGCCCAAGAATTTCGGCTCATTGTCAACATACACACCTAGGTCCTTCTCACATTCAGTCTCAAATAATGCAGTTTCTTTATCCCGTTGGGACATATGATACGCCTCCTTACCGTTGGTACGCCCCAGGTGCATCCTCTTACACTTCGTGACATTGAATCTCAGCAGCCATTTCTTCGACCATTCTTGGAGCTCACAGAGATCCTTCTGCAGCTCTTCACAATCCTCATGGTTCTTGATTTCCCGAAATAACTTGGCGTCATCGGCAAACATTTGTATGGAGGAGTGTACAACGTCAGGCATGTCATTTATGAAACAAACAACAACAGACCCAATACACTGCCCTGTGGTACCCCGCTTGTGACAGGTACAGATGATGATTTTGTGCCATTAATCAACACACACTGTTTACGGTCATGTAGAAAGTCTTCTATCCATGCTAGGACATTTCCCTGAATTCCGTACTCTTCCAGTTTGATTTTCAGCCTTTCGAGGGGGTACACTGTCGAAAACCTTGGCAAAATCTAGGTATATATTGTCGATATTACCACCCCATTCCAGAATATGGGTCCAAATATCCAATACCCTGAGCAATTGTGTTAAGCAGTAGCGCCCCAGCATAAAGCCGTGTTGGCAATCCTTTACAAGGTTGTTTCGTAGATGTTCCATCGTGGCATCTCTGATAATACTCTCAAGTACTTTACATACTATGCTGGTGAGGCTCACTGGTCTATAGTGAGCCCTTCTTGAAGATAGGACTCACATAAGCCATTTTCCAATCACTGGGAACCTTTTGTTCATCCAGGCATTTACACACCAATGACAATCTGTCTCCATTTTCATCAGTTTCTTTTACAAAACCATTTGATTAACATTTCACAAATTACCAACAAAATATTGAGCATGCTGTATATTGTTTACAGTATATAAATTCGCAAAAAAACAACAATGTTTTAATATTATTCACTTTTTAACCACTGTGGCTGGGTCCCCCTGGGTGGATGCCAGTGTTAGCTGGGTGGGAGAGAGAGGGGTTGGAGTGCCTGTGTTAGCTGGGTAGGAGATTAGGGGAGGAGTGCCTATGTGAGCTGGGTGGGAGAGAGGGAGGGAGTGCCTATGTCAGCTGGGTGGGTGAGAGAGAGGGAGGGAGTGCCTATGTAAGCTAGGTGGGTGAGAGAAGGGGAGGAGTACCTGTGTTAGCTGGGTGGGAGAGAGAGAGGGGGGAGGAGTGCCTGTGTTAGCTGGGTGGGAGAGAGAGAGGAGGGAGGAGTGCCTGTGTTAGCTGGATGAGAGGAGGAGTACCTGTCTTAGCTGGGTGGGAGGGGGGAGGAGGATCTGTGTTAGCTGGATGAGAGGAGGAGTGTTAGCTGGGTGGGAGAGAGAGAAGGGGGGGAGGAGTGCCTGTATTATCTGGGTGGGAGGAGGAGTACCTGTCTTAGCTGGGTGGGAGAGGGGAGGAGTGTCTGTGTTAGCTGGATGAGAGGAGGAGTACCTGTGTTAGCTGGGTGGGAGAGAGAGAAGGGGGAGAGGAGAGCCTGTGTTAGCTGGATGAGAGGAGTACCTGTGTTAGCTGGGTGGGAGAGAGAGAAGGGGGGAGGAGTACCTGTGTTAGCTGGGTGGGAGAGAGAGAAGGGGGGAGGAGTGCCTGTGTTAGCTGGGTGGGAGAGAGAGAAGGGGGGGGGGAGGAGTGCCTGTATTATCTGGGTGGGAGGAGGAGTACCTGTCTTAGCTGGGTGGGAGAGAGAGGTGGAGTGCCTATGTTATCTGGGTGGGAGAGAGAGAGAGGTGGAGTGCCCAAGTTAGCTCTTGCAACATTCACTGAAGATGTTAATTTTTGCCTTTCACCTTCATACTGTACATTACTGGGTAACAGGACATTATTAGTAATTCATGACTTATGAAAGTTCCATTAAAATATACACCAGACCACAGTGGGTTTTTTATAATGAAACAAAAAATATCAACATATTTAATGATCATTTACATTTGGTATAATTAACAAGTATTCTATCTCCACGTATACAAATAAGGCTAATATAACAACAAATTAACAAAATCATCTGTAGAACTTGCCCACCTTACCCGGTTCACCTTATACGAACTGTCACTGGAATTACTCGATACATTACTTCTACTTTAACAAAACTTCAAGGTTAATAAAAGAATTTCTAAATAAATAACTGAGATATCCAAGACATGAAATAGTTCACAAGGGCATAATGAAACAAAAATAAAAATTATTAGCAGCATATAACGAGAGCAAATACTGCATGGTGTTAACTTAAACATTTACAGAAAATGGAATATCAGTCACACTTTTAAACAACATGGATTCATGATAAAACCTTTATATATCACATGATGGACAGTATACTTATTAATTACCTCAAATCTTCAGCCTTACCATGCATACCCGGTACTATAAATATCAAGAAATATTTAGTCATGCTTCATTTGTAATTGGCTTGGCATTCTAAAAGCTCATCATACACTATGTATTTCAGATCTATTAAGCCATTTCCTTAAACTTGTCATGGATTACTTGTTACTATAATGGCATGTAATACACTGTGCAGCTATACTGTAGTTTATAAGATCTCAAAGCAAGCATTATGTCAGTGTTACCAACAGAACCATTTTGTTTATATCAGTACATGACAAAAAGGTACAGTACAGTATATACAGTATACCTGTATATTCCTTCTATTTCAGATGGAGTTTATAACTTAACCAAGTGAACTCTAGGGAGCTTTAGCATTTGGAAATTGTGATACAATACAGTACTCTTGCTTTCAAAATTAACCTAAACCCCTGTACCTGTATACCACAGTACAGTATGTTATGTACTGTACATCTGAATAACTCATATCACACAGCAGTAGCACACTCCCAGGAATGTTATATGACCTGCAATCAACATTTATCATAAGGTATCACTTATATGGCTGGTAAATACAGTTAGGTAGGTAATGGTATAAGTGATGACTCAGATCAATAATATCAGCAATTCTTTTTGTCGGTATGAGGCATTTATATAAAACATTCAACATTTCTTGAAAATATAATTTATGGTTACTTTATTTATACTCTAATGTCTCATACATGTACTTTACTTTTTTACACAAGAATACAAAGATTGTCCTTATTAAATACAAATTGGATCTATGTACATGTTATATAAATAAATACATTAACTGTATGTACAGACCTACAGTGAGTGCTGTATCACAGGGGTAGGTAGAACAGAGTCTGGCAATGAACATGTCACACATCACAGTAATATATTTCTGCCTTGTCTTGTACAGTATGTAGTGTTTCACATTACGTACTGTACTGTATACTATACAGTTTAACACAAATAAAATCAACTTCACAATTATGCTCCTTATTTCATCCATTTAAGAATAATCTACCAATAAATAAACTCAATTAAATCTTACAAAACAAAGCAGAAACTTTTATGGATCACCTGAAGAATCTCCACTCCAGCTTATTTCACCTAAAGATTAACCACCCTAATGCTAACCTAAACTAACCTCATCCTCGCAAATAGTATTAGGGTGGTTAATTTTTAGGTGAAATAAACTGGGTTGGAGATTCTTCAGGTGATCCATTTATCATAATCAAATGCACTCTACGGTATCATGGTATAACTTATGACACAGTTCACTTTCTTGTTATCTACCTCATGGCCTACACATGTAAGCATATTCTACTAAATCAAGTTGTTTTATATCATTAGACTTTCAGTGTTAATCAAATTACAATATTTATTACATGTAATTACAGTACAATTTAATTGGTTATGCTGTAGATATCAAAACAATAAAAAATGTGTAAATTGCTTAAATACTTATGCAAATGATACTACATATTTTCAACTAAAATATTTATTAAAATGAAAACATGTTTCATTTACTGTACAAGCAATTTACTCTTCAAATAAATATCACCAGAAGCCAACATAATAACATTAATATAGTCAGACACAATGTATCAACACGTGGTACCGTATTCCCCTACCACATGTCCACCTTGCCCAAAAGCTCTCTCCATACACTCTGAATCACCATCTGGCTGTCAGTCTTCCCTTGCACCAACTTCCACACACCTCAGCAAGATACACTTTTAAACTGTCCACATTCATTATTTCTACAGACCTACATATGTCAACTATATCATCACAGTATTTACTGAAAGGAACTTGTGTTATTATGAAAAAAATATTGTTATCTGCATATGCCAAATCTTATACAAAATACAGACCAGCTAATTCATCTAAGTTGCTAACTATGGGATATTCACCATATGTAAATAGCTACAACAATCTTAAAATCCAGTATAAAGTAATAAACAACACTATAGGGTGTCTCAAAATAATGTATATGCACTGACATAGACTTTAATGGTGATCATGTGAATGCTTTTATTACAGCAGGAACACTGTCCTCACTAGCTGATGCGTGAAGTCTACCACAATGTTGCTGTTGCTGTTGTAGTATGTACAAGCATTTACTCAATCTCCATGAAAATCTGTCAGATAGTGCATATACATGTACAGTATATAAATAAACTACCTTAGAGCTACAGTACATCTACGACTCCCCTTCAGAGCTACATCTTACTCAGAGGCTAAACCATAACTGCTAAACCTTAATATAAAACAAACTTTTGACACAACATGATACTTGTACTGTACATGGTGAGCACATCTAGGACTGCAGCGATTTGGTGTCATGAATCTTTATCTACAGTACCTAGGAAGCTATTCGTCTAAATCAATATTTTAAATTGCAAGTGAATATGATGAAGTACACCACAAGTTAGAACAAAAGATACACACTCACAGCTTTACTCAATTTAAATGACTGGTTATTGACTTAATAACTATAGTGCCAACTGTGTCTTGACAAGCACATTATTGTATATAAAACACTTTGGTAATTTTGCTTATCTCTTTGGTAGTTGTAATTATATTAAATGGTCATTAAATATTAATAAAAGCAGTTGTTTCCACAGTACAGGTACTCCTCAACTTACGACCTACTCGACTTACGACCACTCGGACATACGACAACAAGAGTTGCATAAAATATTTTTCAAATTGCGTATTTTCGAGTCCCGACGTTGGCGATCGCCCCGTGTACTCACAAAATTTTTGTTTGTAATTCCCTTTAAAATGGCTGGCAAGCGTAAAAGTGAGAGTTCTTGTGGTGCTGAGAAGATTTTCTATGCATTATTTTTGCATTTTCGACTTATGACCAATTCGACTTACAACTTGGTCGTCGGTCCCTAATCCCGTCGTAAGTCGAGGGCTGACTGTACGACATCTGCTCTAAAAAAAATGGTTAATTTTCACGAGAAATATTGATATTTCCCCCAATTTATTTTTTTTACAATTTATTTATGAAAAATGACAATAGTATTGTACGAGGCTAAAATTCAAGATTAAAATGAACCAATTAAAAATCTGCTAAGCAAAAGCCTTACACGTAAAGTTACCCAGATCATAGTGGTGAGAGACAATGGGTGAGGAGTATCTTGCAATGAATTTTAAATGTTTGAAGTCAGCATATAATGATGGGAAGAAGAATGTAATTTTCTTATGTAAGATCATTAATTTGAAGTCTAATAAAAAGCTCTTAATCACTGCCATAAACAAATAAATTAATACTACTGTATTAGTATCAACAAACATACATCATACTGTATCTATACTGTACTATATTTACAATTTCAAACAATCCTCTATTCATCCTTTGTATAATATGCTATTTGTTTTCGTCTACCATGTAACTATAATCTATAAAGTGAGTATTTTTCTTTCATGTAAACAAGCCTTTCCTGCTGTACTGCAGGGTGGCTGGGCAGGTACTAATACCCTAATTCTTCATGTTCAGTTGCCAGTGGGTTACCCCACTCTCTTGGCAGGATGCTACTCCACAAAAGAGCCGTTCCACCATCAGCAGGTATAATTATCTGATAGTTTACATTTTAATTGTAAAAAAAAAAAAAAAAAAAAAAAAAATCATACAGGGAGTGAACCCAATCCCAAGTCCAGCCTGGAATAAAACCAGGACCATTTGCTTGTGACACAAATGCTTGACCAACTGAGCTATCAAAGTGACCTGAAAAGACTAATCTCTAGTAAAAAGGGTTCCATGACAAAACCCCAACAGACAAAACCCCAACGGGGTTATCATTTGTCAACACTAACCTAACCTAAACATAAGTGTTTTATTTTATATTTTATCCGGTCACCAATATTCAAAATCTCCCCTACTTGAGATGTTGACCCAATAACAATTGCAAATGAAAACTGTTTGCCAACATCTTTTAGCAATGAAGGAATATACTGTAACTATATAGGTACCGTACTCAAACAGAAGAAACAGCAAAACGCAACAAAACTCGACTATCATGACTTGGGTTTTCAAAGATGGACAACACTGTAAATGGATGAAATCAAGCAAGTTTGTGGCAGTGCTCTTAAGAATCTTTTGTTGGTATACATCTTGACACACATATAAACACAAATTTCACAAAAGCACCAAAAAATAATGCAGAGAAACAGACATCATAAACTTAATTTTTCCAAGACCTCACTAATCTTTACATCTTACTGTTATAGGTCCTGGGACTGTTTGTGACTTCTGTTTGGTGTTTTGATACAACTGTAATCATCAACTTGTATTTCAAGGTTTTACTGAGATCACAGACCTCATGATGATTAGGCACCCCAGGTTATTACACCTGATGTTACAACACCCTAATGCTAAATGTGGGAGATTAACGGAGGTTAGGTTAGGTTAGCAACAAGGTGCTCAATCATCAGGTGAAGTAAGCAGGGTGCCTAACCTTCACAAGATCCAAGGCAACAATAAAACTATACAATGCACTAAAAACCTATATATGGAAAACTACACAGGTGTTGACCGTTGTACGATGGGGTTAGGGACCTCAAAAATCCATCTTTAAGTGATCAATTGTATAACTACCGGTATATTAATAAATTATGGGGAAAAATAGGTTCCGTTCCAGAGACCCCTAAGAGGCCAAACAAGTTTCATATCCTGCTGCTATAATGATTAAATAATAAGTAAATAAATAAGAAATTTATAGACACAAACACAATAGATTTATACAAACTAAAGATTTATTTTAATTTTCCTTACATGGTATGTAAGTGTACAATAGTAAGCTGCGATCCCCCAGCTGTCACTGGGTAGACGTACATAATTTTCTTCATTTTTAACTTGTTACATGCACACATAATCTTTCATACAAAATGTGCAAAAAACAAAACAATTATTATAAGTTCAAAAACGTAAAGGGAATAAACATTTCCTACATGTGAGGACTTATAACAGAGCGGGGGTTGGCATATGTATTTTTTTTAACTTTGTTACCTGCACATAAACATATAGAATCAACATTTCTTATCTCCCCAGGAGTTAGTATGGATTATGGGAGAGGAAGGGGGGAGGGTGCAGCATCGGGATCTCAGCCTCCCTCTACGTACTTGGCCAAGCTGAGAACTGCAGTAATATCTCCATTAGCCAGAGACCCCCTTAACCAGAACTCTCTGATAGCCTGAATTGAAATTTTCCAAGGTATACATTTTCTGAAAAATTCCGAGAAAATTTTTCCAGTACCTGGAAAATTCCAGGGATGAGGTATTTTTTTTTCCTGGTTTGAGAGATGAAAAGCGGGCCAATTTTCCAGAAATTCAGTGACAATTTTTCGGTACCCGGAAAATTCCGAGGATGGGGAATATTTTTCCGGGTTCGAGAGATGATGTAATGTGCAATTTCTGGAATTCTGAGAAAATTTTTCCATTACTCGGAAAAATTCAGAAAATTCTAGGGATGAGGGATATTTTCTGGCTGCGAGAGGGTCGTCTTGTTACCTGGAAATCTCTCATTCCCGGAAGTGCTCTGCACCAATTGTTCCGGCTAACAGAGATATTACTGATATTTTTCAAATTGATATATCAGGTACTGTACGTATATACTGTACATAATTTTACTCTAATACATGCAGACACAATTGGTCATAGAGAAAATATATATATATATATATATATATATATATATATATATATATATATATATATATATATATATCTATATATATATATATATATGCAAGTAAATCACTGTAGGTGCACGTGATCTAGGTATATGCTGATAACCACCAGGAAGGAAGAAAACACGAAGTGTTTTCTTCCTTCCTGGTGGTTATCAGCATATACCTAGATCACGTGCATCTACAGTGATTTACTTGCATATATATATATATATATATATATATATATACAGTATATATATATATATATATATATATATATATATATATATATATATACAGCAAACCCTAGAAGATCCGGACTAAAGGGGGGAACCACCTGTCCGAAAAAGCCGATTATCCGAATCTTCTGGTGAATAATAAATGATATAAGAAACACCAAAAAATACAGTACTAATGTAGTTTCACTTACCCTATGCAGTGGATGGGTGAGTTTATGTTGCCATGATCGTATAGTGGGGACAGAGAACAACTTATTATTCCGAGTCAGAGGGGCAGGGATGCTCCTCGGTTTGGCTTGGCTGGAAGGCAGGAGGGGCACAAGTAACTGACTTGAAGGAGGGGTCCAGCTTAAGTTGCTTCCCTGTGTTGTACTGCCTCCTTACAATAAGTTCTCTAAAAGTCCGAAAGTGTTCATAATAGAGGTGCATTTGAGGACAGGATGTGGTGTCAATATTAGTTAAGAAGTTGTCAACTGACTCTTGTACAAAGGACAACTTAATGGTAGGCATCTTCACACACGACTCCTCTTCATCACTGCTCTCCGTGTCGCCATCCTCTTTGTCAACAGCACGGACAGCATCGGTAATCTCCTCAGCCAAAAGCATCTGGTAACCAGGATCACCCCCATTCTCCTCCAACCACGTCTCCACATTCTCCATGGTTATATTTTTTTCTCCACCAAGGTGTAATATTTGATGAAAATCCATTACCTTAAATCCCTCAAAATTAGGTTCAGGCTCAGTATAAAGAGGAAGTTTCTTCCAGCTGTTAGCTAAGGTGGATATCTTGACGTCCTTCCACAAAGCAGCAAAGTGAAATATGGCTGATTTCAAATCGTATTTCTTGATGTTGGCTAATGTACGTTGCCCTCTTGTGTCATTCACATCATCATCGTCGTCCTCCAGCCCTACCAGCACTTCATCCAGGTACCTCCTCTGGTACAGCCTCTTGCATGCCACAATAACTCTCTGGTCTATAGGCTGAATAATAAACGTAGTGTTGGGCGGCAGAAACAGGGCACGAATTTTACCATCACTGCTGACCAGTTTCTCGGCACTAGGGTGAGCTGGCGCATTATCGTTCTGCAGAATTGCTTTGAACTCCTCAGAATCCAGCTTCATAACCTCTTCTTGGTATTTGCATGCGTCAGGGATGAAGTGCTTAAAAATCAGTCACTGATAACCTCACGATTAAACCATGCATTCTTGGAACCATAGTACCGTAGATAACTGGCAACTGGCACATACAATCCTTTAGCACTCGTGGGCCCATAGACTTGCCATTGACAGCTAACTTTAAGCGGTGTATACCATTAGCATTAGCACAACATAATGCAGAAATGAGCTCCCTACTCACTTTGTGGATGGATGTGGATGCTTCATGATGAAAGGCTTGGGTGTTGTTGGGGAGTGACCATCAAAATAACCTTGTCTCATCAGCATTTTAAATTTGTGCCAAGTTCAGCCCCTCGTCCTTGATAAGTTGGTTTAACTTCTGCCTAAATGGCTCAACTTCTTGGGCTTGAACACTCCCAGTCTCACCATGCAACTTCCTGTTACATATGCCATGGCGATTCCGGAACCTCCACAGCTATCCATCACCAGCTTTGAATGGAATACCCAAATACTGAGCCTGCTTATTAGTGCTTCAGCTATCTCCACGCCACGAACTTTAACCCCACAATCACGCTGCTGAACAAACCATTTGTACCATGCTTCTTCCAGCTCTTTATCCTTCGGCACTTTCATATGTTTCCTTGCACTAGCCTTACTGGCACCATCAACATCATACTACATTGCAAATGTGGTAGGTTTATCCTTGGCCTTACATATGTCTGACAGTTTGTTTCTTCACACCATATTCATCACAGTTTCGAGCCACGAACACACCAGACTCTAACTTCTTTATTAACTTAAGTTTCTGCACAACACAGATAAATATGAAAGACAAAAGTCATGTCATGAAATTTGGTGAAAACATATTCCGAAGGGCTAATCTTCGGACAAAACCGCTACACAACTTTTGTCTTTGATTGTACATGCTTTCTCTTCACAACACCACTTGCTTTAGATGCCATGCTTAATCACTATTAAGCACTATGTACGTGTCAATAAACGTAATACACAGTAAATCCAGTGATATATGGTAGGGACAAGCGACGCTTTACTACACCGGCCGACCCAGTAACTTACTCCCCGTGCTTCTTGTCCGTTGCCAGATGTACGATCAAATTAAACATCTTTTAGTCTAATTTGAAAATAGTGACAGACACAGTGATAAACAAATTATACAAACCATGCATTTACCTACAGTAACATAATAAGAAAATTGTATCATTACGAGCGTAAAACTGATCTTAGCCATCGCATTGCAGTACAGTACAATAAATGGGGTTATTTTTTTAACATAATAAAACTGATCGATTGTATATAGATCCATCATATAACGGTCATTACCAGTGTTCTTAATAATGTCAAATATCTCAAGCATCTCTGTATTATATAAGTAATTTTAAAGCTTAGGCAAAATTATACAGTATAAGCACAAATAAAGATTAAATGCAAAGAATATATACGACTAATTAATGGAGGCAGATGTCCATGTTTTTCCTTATATTCTTCACATTACAACCAGTCATGCACTCTACTCATGCCAGAATAAGGTCAATGAACAATTTTTTATGTTATTTAAAAAAAAAGCACAACATGTTTATCTACAACTTATAAAAGTAATTCTTGTAGGAATAAATTATGAAACCTCAATTCAGATTGTGTTATTTGTTGTATCTATCAAAATGTCAACTGGAGGCCATAACTCCTTCATCCAGAGTGAATTGTGCATGATGAAGTTGATGTACAGTACTGTATATCTTCATCCATACCATCAGACAACAGAACCCCATGAAGGTGTACAGTACAGTACAGTACTGATATTTTTCAGTTGACATACATTGTTCTAAAAATTATCACACTGTATGGCCATATGACTGATATACACTACATACTGTATAAAATTTATTTCATAATATTTAAAGGTTATTTATTATATATACCGTAAAGTACAGGTATATATAAAAAATCAATAACTCGTTAAAAAAATTTTTCATAGTACTTAAATAGAGCTTTTTGGTAAAAGTACACAACACTCTGCTTTCAAGAAGTGACCAACTGCTTAATCACTTAGTGAAGAGGTGTCCTTGTAGGAAGGATTGGATGTACTAAATAGTTATCATTATCATCATCACTGTGTTTAATGGCCATTTTTCATGCTTGCGTGGGCTAGCAGTGATTACCTGATGGTAGCTCACTAAACTGCGAGGTCTGTCTAATCAGGTTTTCTCAGAGGTAATTTCCTAAAACCTTTCCCCTTGTCATTCATGGCCATCACTAGCTCTCCTCCCCTCCACATTCAAACTCATGCCTTGACCCAATTAGTTTCCTCATTTCTCTGTACAAGTATGCATGCTCAAGCCAACTCAGCCTACGTTTGTGCGAATCTCACCAACACTCAATAGCCAGCCACAAAACTGCACAGAAACAGGCCGAGAAGCCTTGATTAGTATAAAAAAAAAAAGAGATCCTTTTAATGTAATGAAAAATATCACACTTAAATTCTGTACTGGTTACGAAACATGGGATCACCTGAAAAATCTCCAAACCAGCTTATTTTACCTAATAATAATGGTTGCCCCTCGTGTGACGAGGATGGCCAGCCCAAGGGCCACCAAGGCGTGAATTTGTTTAAGGAGTAGAAGCTGTCGCCGACACAACAACCACACCCTAAGTTAACGAGTTGCATAACCCAGTGTCAAGGAATAGTCCGAGAAGACCGGACAACTTGCCAACTGCACTGGCTAACCATTACCCCAGAATACGATCCGCAAATCAATTAACATCCAGGTTTCCCAATTACTGCTGGGTAGACTGAGACAAATGGCATAAAGAAACTTACTCATAGTTTCACCCTGCCCGGGGATCGAACCCGGGTCCTCTCACTTGCGAGGCAAACATGCTGACCATTACACCACAGGTCGCCCAAGATTAACCACCCATTCACAAACCTAACCTAACCTCATCCTCCTAAATAGCGTTAGGGTGGGTTGGAGATTTTTTAGGTGAACTGAAACATGAATTATGATCAACTAAAATTGGATGGGAAATGTATCAATTTTAGGCCTCAAAACATGTACTGGGTACAGTAATTCACATTTCATAAAGATCATATTCAGAAGTAAAATTTGGATCACCTGAAGAACCTCCATCTCACCTTATTTCACCTAAAGATTAACCACCCTCATGCTATTTGGGGAATGAGGTTAGTTTAGGTTAAGTAAGGTTAGATTAGGTTAGCATTAGGGTGATTAATCTTGAAAAATATGCTGGAGTGGAGATTCTTCAAGTGATCCTAAAAATCCAGATTCAAAGTTAGCCACAAGGTTGATCTTCGAGATGAATGACAGTAATCACAATGTCTTCTTAAGCTTACATCCATAGCAGAATTCTTTGAAGCTTCATTCCACATAAACAAGCAGATCACAGTCATTAGTGCATACAGTATTAATTTATTTTTTCTTCCCAACAGTATTAATTCTGACAATAAATGGTGAATTCGGCACCTTGTTTACAACCTGTTTACTCTGGAATGTTTATAATCAGTTGACAAGTGAGTATCATCAGTGTTGCATCACTCACCAACGCTCTCTTCATGCACCTAATATTTTACTTTGTAGCTCTTAATCTACCTACCTATATTACCTGTATACTCTTCTTTATTTTGCATTACTGTACAGTATTTACAAAAAGTACATCATACTAGTTAGTAATTATTTTTTAATTTTACATAAGGATATTAACAGAAGTGACATTCCAGAAAAGTTTACATATGTACAGTACAACAAATTTTGAAGACATTGTATTTCAAGATTTCCAGTTAAAGCAACCAGTCTTAATTTGTTGAGAACCTCTACATTGCAGCAACATACAATTATGTACCATGTACAGTTTCAGACAAAATTCCTGGGTGGCAGGTAAGTACTTTAGGATCATTAGGTGATAGGATTGGAATTTTTATGTAGAGGGTACCGGTATGTATTTCCTCAGGTTTTTCTTTGAGGAAAATTTTTTTTTTCCATTTTGTGATTATTAGAAAAAAAAAATTATATATATGATCCAGAAGTACTGTAGATGCCAGAGAGTGCCATGTGTTTAGGGAATCTTGTCTGCAACTGTACAGTACCCAAACAAAAACATTAAATTTTGATCATTACTGTAATTACTGTACAGTGTACAATATACATATGCATAATTGTTAAAGAAAATCCCTTCTACATATGGCACGGTTACTGTACTTGAAAACAAATATACCGGTAATTATATTCGATACTGAGACTACTGTACAGTATAGTCTGGATTTACGTGGTCAATTGAACCCATGGAGGTCTGCGTAAAACGAGAAACGCGTAAACGAAATAACAACATAAGGGATTAATTGAAATAGAGACTGGGCCAACCCCAGACTACCCTTTTTCCGATACAATACATACGTCGTAGTAAAAATAACATCTTAATTTTATGATGGTATGCATATACAATTAATATTTAAGAGAAATATCAATAATATTAGGTTTTTTAACACTTACGTTAGTAGAAGAGATGGCTGGTCACACGGGGATGGGGGTTGGTTCCGAGGCAGAGGGCAAATTATTGGCCCTCACCAGTATCACTTGTATCACTATCCACCACAGAGGCTTGCAGGGCCTCTTTGTCAAACCCCTCAAAGTCCATATTCTCACTATCACTGACTTGGGCTGGCTGTGGTGGGTGGCGGGTGAAGAACTCGGTAATGTTTGTTGACTGGGGTACCTAGTGTGCACCCTGATCGCGCCGCTTCCCGTGTAAATGATGGAATGTACCGCGTAACTAATAATTGCCGGTCTGGCCAGGTGCCGCGCAAATGACCAAATGCGTAAAGGAAATCCGCGTAAATCCAGACTATGTATACTGTACTTTCAAGCAGTCTCTGTTGTGTTTGTAATTATGAGAGAAAAAAGTTCTAAGAGTTCCTTTATGAAAGATGCAACACTTTTAAGTCACATTCACAAAATATTGTAAGAAATTAGGCATCAACATTTGCAGATCACATTGTCTTTAGAATATAAAACGCATATGTGACATTCTTTTAACAATACAATAAATAGTTAATACATACAACCTACCATGGTCTTAATATAATATAAGTCAACAGATATACTGACCTTCAATTTCCTAAACAATTTACATAATTTCTGTGTTTTGGAACACCGGTAAAACCTGTACCATTTGTCTGGGAAAAAATTCCTTTCATAATAGGTACCAATCGCTATTTGTCATACAGTACTGTGATTACGTATTTTGCTGTTATTTTCCACTTCTAAACAAGAAAAAACATTCTTTACAATAGTAAATCTAAATGTAAATTCATGAAATATATTTTGATTTATGGAAACCTACACTGCAGGTCACTGTGTTCGATGTAAACAGTACATTAAATCCACGAGTGTGCGTATTGTACAACTAAATAATAAGGCGGGGGCTGGGGATCACAAAGAACCTGTTCTTCTTAACCTTACAGGCCACATAAAATGCCTGAAAGGATTATACAGTGTAGTATTGAGATCCTTTCATGTCAAGAACAAATCTATGATGAATGCGTCTAAATCTGGGGGGTTGGTACGTCATATATGGCAAGGAATTTTACCTCACCTGCATCCACCTATCATGGAAATAAAAAATAATTGGCAGGTATAATTATACACACAATAGTGGTTGAAATATATGCCCAAAGGGATAATTATCAACAGGGATTCCACACTGTCAAGGTTATGAAAATTACAGTAAACCCTCGATAACTCGGCATATGATAACTCGGAATTTCATATAACTCGGCATGGACATGGTCTTGGAATGTATTATAGTATAAGTCGGGAAATGTCGAGATATATAAAATTATCTGGGAAAACCTCGGCATATCTGGCCACCTGCATCACCTACCATGCCTCTGTGTCACCTACCATGCATGTGTTACCTGCTATGATGCTTTATTCATTGCCTGCAGTAATGGTGTTACTTTTTTACATTTAGTAATTACATGTACACATATATGGGTTAATAATTTGATATTGTTGTATTTTTGTAAGAGGGGGAAATGCCTCGATAAGTTGGAATTAGGGATAACTCGACAAGGCCAGAGCCCCATATGTGCCGAGTTATTGAGGGTTTACTGCATTGATGAATGAGTTAACGAAAAATTGGAACTAAAGAATGTAGTTGTGCGGACCATTCCATTATGATGAGTGTATAATGAATAATGGAGATGCATTACAATTTAATCACATTAAATAATCGTTTAGGAAAACAGCACAGGGATTTGGTCTGATGTGGATTGTGTAGGAGGAATGAGTACTGTACCATATCATGAGGACTTAGTGTGAACAGTGAATTTAGGATTATTATTATTATTATTATTGATTCGGGGTGTTGTGTACATTGTGGTAAAACTTAACTGTCTTATTCAACACTATCTATCAGTAGTTTCAACCAAGATGAAGAAATCTTGTAGCCTGATTTACTGTACTGGCACGTTAGTTATAAATACATGAAAACAAATGTTGTGGATGACTAGGATAACCCTACTGGTGGGCAAAACCTCCTTAAAGCCATGGCCAAAAGACCATAATTCTAATTAAAAAACACAATTCAGATCTTACTATGATATATCAGCATACAGTAAATCTCACCATCTTGAAATAATTTGGGCTATCAGTTCAGTGTCTAATTTACTGATAGTTTCTTGACAAGTAAAAATAGTATGGGCATGTTGTCTTGGTGCAAGAGCCATCTCCAGTCAGTGAACTCTGGGCATTTTTCTTGGGATCTTTTCATCACAGTTAAAATTTCATTACATAGGTTTAACAGTTTCCAGTCACAGGGTGATTACTGGGTCCATAATGATAAAAAAGATTCAAACAATTCCCAACACTTAATTTTTTCATATACCTGTACTGTATAATCAGGATTGGTAAGAACAATACAGTTGTGAAGTGTAAGAGTAATGAAAATGAAGAGTGAATAAATAGCCCTTAGAATTCGGGGGGGGGGGGGGGGGTCTCAAAATGGCTGCGAATAGCCAAATCCACGAATAACATTTGCTGACCATGGGGGGGGGGGGGGGGGGTTACATTTTTACTTGTGTGCAAAGAAATGTATATTCCCTTCATGTGTTTGCCCTTAGGACAATTATTTCTTTTACCTGTATTGTATATATATGTGTGTGTGTGTGTGTGTGTATGTACACACACACTCCCATACACACACATACAAAACAGGTAAAAAAATTACTGTCTCTAGAACGAATGGTTCCCTGTCTCGGCTGCAAAAATGCCAGTACAGTAACTTTAAAACCATTCTTAAACATTCTTGGGTACATCCAGGGTGTCATCAGCGAATTATCAGGGCATGCTGTACAGTACAGTGGCACCTCTCTAACTCTGATCATAAGCAAGAGCAGATAGATAGGGATTTCTCTCATCAAAATAAGTCATTTTCCAATATAAAATAAAGTAAGAAAATGAATACTACGGCTGTGTTAGTAACATACATGTACTCGTATACCACAGACCTTACGGGTTAAAAGGTGAGAAGTTGGGTCAGAGGACAGCGTGGAAGGGCCAAGGAAGCCAATTATTACAGTAAAAAGATATACCATGCACAGAAATGTACACATACACACACATGAACACACAAGTGCACAAAAACTTACATACATTCAAATGGAGAACTAAATCATAACATTATGATTATTACTGAAATATGAAATCTAATTATGATACAGTATGAATATGTATAACATGAAGCAAAATAATATACTATAACTCTCACGTGGTGGAAGAGGTGGTCAATGAATAAGTTGTACAATATTTATAGTTCAGTGTATAATTGAGTATAAGTAAATTTTTTGTGTTCAATTCCTGGAGACCTTGTGAACCTTCATTTATTAAAGACATAAGAAAAAATTAGGATCAGCTCCACCACTGCCTACCAACCATCTGCCTTCTTCCCAAGCCATCAATCACATGTATGAGTACACAGCACACCTTCACCTCACCCACTTTAACACCACAAGTTTTCAAGTGTGTTTACTTAACATAAAATATAAATCAAACATAAATTACACCAAACATAATATACACAGTGAACACAATTATATACAGGAATAATCAAATGATGTCAAGACTTAACTTAGGAAAGGCCACGAAATAGTGGTTTGGCAATACATAGCTAGAATTTGTGAGATGCTTCTATTTGGCTGTGCAAGACTCAAAGCGCTATGCCTGATTGTCTGGTAAATGACATTACAGCAACCTTATAACAGAATGGGTTTTTCCCCCCTTGATGTCGGGGGATAAAAGCTGGTGGCTTGGTCCAGTGTTAGTTTAGAAGGAAACTAGAGTGCCCAGAGAAAACAAGTGATATTTAATAGTCACACTAGGCAATATCTTTTCACATCCAATCCAGAATAAAAAACCCAGCCAGAGCAATGAGAGATTAAATGCTCTATTGCTATGATAACTGACATTCCCTGTTGTACTATTGACAGTGCATGCACACATACTGTACCAGCTTCACTGCACCAGTCTATCAGGAACAGAAAATTAACCTTTGGCCACTTAAGTCAAAGCCCATGAATACATTGACTATATGGTGGAAACAGCAATTACTAAAGGGAGTACAGAAATCTAGGGTAATATTTAAGGACCTTGGAATGTAACCAGACACAACTAATATACAATTTGTAGGAACATTATCCCATGAATTTGATTGATCTACTAGTATAAACATATTAACTTTTTGGTTAAAACCCAATCCTATATTGTTCAAGTCATCATGTTCACCAATGGTGGTCACACAGACAGATACAAGGACAGAAAGAACCCAATCCTGTGCCCCTTCCTAGGGTGACAGGGATTGACAAAGACCTGCAGGTGTGGTATGGTGACTGGAAGGCAAAGATTAACACAAATAAAGCAAGGATGTGGATTGGTTGATGTTTAGATGGTTACAAGCAACTGATTTGTACTGTTGAGAGCCAAAAGTTTCATAACCCAAAATAGGAAGAACAAATATAAGGGTGATAAAGAAATGAGAGATAGCAATTGCTAAAGAGGTGATAATTCTGAGGTGGAACAAAAGAATGAATCCTGGAATTTTTAAAGAGTTTACATGGTTAGCAGGAGTGAAGCAAGACCAACCATGAGATAGAGGAATGGTCCTCCATAAGAGAAATTAAGTATACATCCTGTGTGTTGTGGGAGGAAAACCGTGAACATATTCCAAGAAATATGAGCAGAGTGAGGGGAGGATTTTGTCTATTAAGTATAAACATTTGTGATGATATAATTTCCTAACTTTTTCATAATTGCAACAGCATACGGTATTCAAATGTATCTTCCACAAACGTCTTTTGGACATACTGTACTGTATTAAACAAAGAGAACTCTCATTTGTGAAACATCAACAATTCTTCAACAGAATAAACAGATAATGCAAACAACAGGCAATTTTCATTTTGATTAAAAATACGTACTCATTAGCTCCCGATGTACTGAAATCATCACAGCTAATTAACAAAGAGTAAGTCAAGCTACGAAGGGTAAAAAGGGGCTCTTTAAAGGTAGACTGCAGGAAGCAGATCTTTCAGCACAGACAAGCAATGAGAATTATTTCAAGTATGGTAAACTATAATCTACATATCTAGTAATCAGCGTAATACTGCGGTGAATATCCTATTACAACACACTCAATAATATCTGCTCATGAGATGCATCCAACTGTCTAGTATTAGTCTTATGTTACAACCAGTTACCTGCATCAATTATTCTTTCATATAAATGAAGGATTAAAGCACAAAATATCATTATTTAACTGAGGGGTGGAAACAAATGACCTGTGAGACTCATACTGCTAAATCACCCCCTGGCAGAGTTTACCTTTACCAGAGAACCATAATTTTTGGGGTTTAGTAAAGGTATCTGGCATGTTCAATGAAAGAGTTGTGTAAAAATGGTATATGGACCCTGTAATATTGTGTTCTAGCTGAGCTCACAATCAAGCAACCTGTGTTACTACACTAATCAATTATGAAAGTATGACATTGTCTTGATGACACATATTAGATGGAAATTTATCTTGTGACTGTCTTCCTAGTCACAACCATCACCATAGGAAGATAAAATTAGAAGCAAAGTCTGCCCTCTGCACATGGAGGTCTAATGAGAGCCTGGATACCCAGCCAGTGCCTCTCACTGCTACTACAGGTCACCATCTTCAACTTACAGACAAGTCCATCATTTTGCTTTGGTTTCAGCCGAAGAATCACAAAGCCAATTTAGAAGGGGAGGTATGTGAGCTGCTTGGTTGTTGACTCAGCTAGTACACCTGATATCAAGTCAATCAATACTCCATTTCTAGCATGGTGCCATCTGCCAAGCTGCTCACCTACTGAAGGCCAGCTAGAGTAGTGGGAAGGAGGTACTACAAAAACTCAGTTGACTAGGTAAACATCCACCATAGACACGTCACTCAACTATTCCTAGTACAACTCCATTTAAACTTGTCATAATACCTTATATAAATTTCACTTTGTTTAGGAAACCTTAGGAAAATTAGAAATTTAACCAAAATTGAAAATCTTATGAATGATTGTGTCATAACATTACTGCTTCTGTAACTGAACTTTAATCAATAGTAAATAAACTGAAGGATTATTAAGCTATAAATATAAATTTATATGAAGTGCATGCAATAACATTTCTAAGAAAAATTTGGAATGACAGTTTCTCATTCTTTGATAAATAGTTTAAGATCATAAAGGATCATTTCTGTAAAAAGGATATTAAGCATTCCTATGTGTTATTTATTATTGGAAGATTCACTGACAGCTGTGGCCATATCAGGGCGGTCAAAAGATATGGTGGTGGTAGAGATAGGAAGTGGACTAGATATACTGAGGGTGGGCAGTCGTCCCTCTTTTGATGCCCTGATGGCCTGAAGGACAGCAACAAATTCCAACTCTCTCTGAGTCGGCCGTTCATTGTCTAGACATATCTCTGATGCCCTCTGACCAAACAGTTCAAGTACTTTAGTGCGATAATCCACTATCGTTGCAACAGGATTACCTGTGATAATGAGAGTCTCCAGGCAAGGGAGACGAGATATATGACTCACCTCTGAGATCTCCCATATGGTGTTGGTTGAAACATTGAGTGATGCCAGAGAATAAAGTCTACTTAAGCCTTTAAGAGAAGCTAAATTATTCTGTGATAGATCTAGATCAACCACATTGCCAAGCTTCGTGTGCATATCCTCCAAGGTGGTGAAGAGATTATTAGAAAGATTAAGAGATACTAAATGAGGAAGTAAAGTCAGATTCTCCACAGATGACAACTTATTGCAACTTAAGTTCAACTTCTCAATATTAGGTGCTAGAGCAACTGAGTCATCAATATGGGCAATGTGGTTGCTACTGACATCAACATCAGTAAGCAGCATCCATTTGTGAGGATCAGTGCCTTCAACACTTTCCTTATACACAGCATCACACAGTAGTATATCTGACATCTGCACCATGCCACTGCTCTTCACTTCCAAAGATCTGGTAGTTCTCCTGACTGCTCCGAGATGATCCACTTGGGACACACTGGCATTTTTCAGAGTCAACTTCTCAACATTCTTGAATGTATTCAGAGTGTAGGGGAGGGTATTTTGGATGATGTTACTTGTTCTGTAAAAATGAAGGATTAGAAAATGAAATTCCAATTTCTGGCTACAGGCTGACGTGTGATATCTGAAATCCCAACAACACGAACAGAGCTCCTGATTGCCTTGGGGTGTAATAGATAAAATGCAGGAAGCATTATTCAAGTGGACAATGCTTCTGCTGCCAATGCAACTCTCTGCTGAGCACACCATGAGTCTTTTAAGATATTAAATGATGCAAAATATTCAATAATCACCATGCCTCTGAGCACTGTACCCTCAAGCCATAATTGTAGGTTCTGAGGGTACCATATTCCAGTCCCAGCTGCTCTAGATCACAACCCTTGAGAAGCTCCTGGTGACTGACCCCAGCTCTCAGCCATAAAAGTGAGGTCAGAGGGAACGACTATATGTGTAGCTGGATTTGAATCAGTCCCTGACCCGGAATATGGAGTATGAGAGCTCATGGTCAAGGCTAAGGAGTGTTCAGAGGTGCAGTAATTATAAGTTGGACAAAGAGCTGTATTAAATAATGCATCCTGTTACTGAACTATCATACACTAAGGTACAGTAATTGGGGGTTCTGCTATGGTGCAAAGCAAGTTAGAATCTCAGTGGTCACTTACCAAGTCCTTCAGGCCATAAACATAAAAACTCCACGCTGGTTTAGTGTACATAGAAGATATTATTGTCTCTCATGATCACTGATTGGCAACAATTCTTGTAACGACTTTGTACGCCAATATTTGTACTCACAGAGAAAGAGTCAAGAACATGAAGTATTAACAAAACAGTAGGTACCTGAGAGACTGGCTGCTCCCTTTGATGATCAGATGTTGAACTTGAGAAACAAAGTCAACCACATGACTGAAATCTGTCTCTTGTTCTGATGCCATGTTGGTGGGGAGAGGATTTTTGAGTCGGAAGGAGATGGCATGCAACTGTGGAATACAATATATGTGTGAGGGATGATAATGAAGGACTCAAGTATGAAATCCCATTTTATGACTGACAGACAAACACTTGTGACATTCAAGGTGCTTACCCATTTAATATCCCTTGTTAGAGCCTGCCTCTACGAAGAGGTTTTGACATATTTAATGAAATTATATATTGTCCAGCAGAGACAATATTTCTGCTGCAAGCAGCACCTCACTTAGTTGAATCAGAGTAAAAGAACATCTTCAAACCTTTAATCTAGTGGTTGTCTCTAGCATTAGTAAACTTCAGGTATGAGGTTGAAGATCTTGGACAGATTTTATACATTCCAAGCCAATTTTTGGCTACAGGAGGAGATCCATACCTTGACTCTCTAAGTTTCTTACTGGTTTAGAACCTAACCTACAGGCAGAGGAGGAAAACCAGGTGGCATGTTTATTATTCTCCTCAGTTATATAATGGGATTTCATACTTCAATCCTTTATTGATGACTAAGTAAGATGTGGTGACTTTAGACACGGGGTGGTTTCGGACACAATTCGTAAAAAGTTGAAGAGGTGACAGCTGCTACACAGTTACAGCACTCATGGTTTTCTTAGTATAAAATGTTGTCCTAACTATGTAGTTTTCATATATGAGTACCTTTTGCTAGTTTAAAATGTAAGTAATAAATAGAAGTCATTAATCAAAATTAATTTTTTCCAAAAATTTCAAATACAGGTACAATGTACAGTATACAGTACTGCAAAATTTCTCTGGTTGGAGCACATCAAAGTACATGAAGTCATATAAATACTGCAATGAAAAACATTAGAACATGTCTATTTTTAAAATTGAGGAACAATCTGGGGTGCTTGATTATCCAATACAGTATACATGAAAATGTGACTTAAATGGAGGTTTATAAAAATTTTCTTCGACTTGGGGTGACTTCAGACAGCTCAAAAATGACTTGGGAGGCCCAATCCAATTACTGTTCATGCATATTTGCAAGATTTCATGATATAAAACTTGTACAGTAATGGCAGTATGCATGGTACATGTACAGTATGCCTTTAAAGCTCACTGGGGTTAGGTAAAATGGACCCTGTGAGAAAGCAAAATCCATGAGTTTTTCATGCCAGTCCCAGGAGTGTGCAAAATACATATATTAAACAGCTATATGTGCATGTATAACAACATTATGTATGCCTTTTACAATATAATAAATATGAAATAACAAAAATAAATAAACATGAAATAACACTGTATGGACATAAGGTCCACACAGTGACAGTTATATAGTTGTGGTAGTGACAAGGCAAAAACAATACCTTTGAAATGTCTGGTGCACAGGATGTAAACAATCCCTGTACCGGACAGTTCCTAGTGCACATGCCTGGTACCGATAAGTACAGTATTTGTAATGTGTCTACTGTAGGTGCCTATAACGTAAAATTATATCCTTTTGTATTAAATTTGGTAAATTTTATTAATAATACCGAGAAATGTTTGATAATAGGTCCATAAAGTGATAGTGAGCTGTGGTAGTGAAAAACATGAGAGCATATTGCCAGTGATTTGGTTTTGCCAGTACCTGTACAGTAGGCTATTAAATCTGCAAAAATTATTTTCCCAAAATATACCTTGCTAATTATAGGTTGCATCTTATGACCTGGGAAATATGGTGCTCTGTACTGTTGACTCCTCTTGATCCCTGGCACACAGCCTCAGATTTATTTTATTTATTTTCCAAGGCAATTTGTGAGTTTCTGAGGGATGCAAGCTTTAAAACAGCGAGCTTTAGGAGAATACTGTATTGATAACGAATAATGATAAAAAAAGTGTAATCTACAGCTCAGGAGGTAAAACAAGAATTGCATACTGGTCACCGGTGAACCGGTAAATTTGTTTTGCTGTCTCTCCTAATATATTATCTTAAAAAACAAGAGCCCCTAACAGAAACAAATAGCATGTTATTTTCATGTATCTTGAAAAGTTTTCCCTTCTCTGGACTCTTCTCCCTTATTGACCTATACAGTACAGTGTACATTACAGTATATGTAATTTTCTTGCTGCAGATTTTTGCCCACTTTTCTGTTGTCTGAAGTCAACCCATACCCGTCTGAAGTCATCCCATCTTTAGGGTGACTTTGGACACCTATAAATTTCCTGTTCATCGAAAATTAATACAGTTTCCTGAATTTATGTTGACACATAATGATAACTCATTAGTTCAAGCACCAATAGCATATTTAACATATGCTTTTAGCCTTTAAATTTAAACTGCAGCTTTAAAAACCTCAAACACTGACCGAAGTCACCCCATCTTATGGTACATGATATCAATGAGATTTTTCAATGCAAATTTAATTACCAGTATGAGCTGCATTACATTTTTGCATATAACTATGGAGATACATTAGTGGTGATGGTGGCACATGCAGGCCAGCCACACCTCTCACATATCAAGAGATTGGTAAAGAACATCTTTAGCCTGTCACTATATGACTGTATCCTCTGACACTGGTAGGCTCTGTCAAGGGGGGTTCAGTATCCATGTACATAATAAATCATTAATTAAAACTCCCTACCTCATAAAATCCAATTGAAACAAATACAGTTTCTTATAAAGACTAAATAGAATTTTGTTTCCTGATTCAATTATCACATAAATTGTGCAGTAAAAAAAGAAAAGACACACAGTACTGTATTGTACAGTAAGTCCTCGCTTAACGTCGTGGTTCAGTTCCTGAAAACCGCGACGTTAATGGAAACAACGTTAACGGAATCAAATCTCCCCATAAGAAATAGATAAAATACGGGAGTTACGTTCCCCAGCCTTCCTTTGCCCCATAAAATACATTAAATATACAGAAATTCAATGTCATTTTTATAAAAACTAGTATATATACAGTATATAAATAAACTAATTCATTTTGTATTGTACTGTACTCACTGATGGATGAAGGTGGTGGAGCAAGTGTGTGGTGGGTAGTGGAGCGGAGGAGGAGGGTGGCGAGTCATTGAGACCCGACAGGTGGCTCCTTCTCCTGGTTTAAAATCTCCATTTTCGTAACAAGGCTAATGGTCTTACATTGCTTCTTCACAACACTAGCATCAGTAGCACTTGAATGGTACTTGGAAGCCATTTCGAATGATTAGAGTAAAGTATTAAGAGCAACAACTCTTAAACACGCACGAACGCTGTGGTAGCTTAACAAAGACTGGCGACACTTGGGGAAGCTCTGACTCTCCGTGGGTGAGAGCGTAGTGCGCCAAAATGAGAGGGTGATGTGCCGTACAAAGTAGTCAGTGACGACGTTATATGGGTATCTAAAGAATAGCGACGTTATGACGAAACAACGTTATCGGGGGCAACGTTAAACGAGGACTTACGAATGTATGCGTTCACTGTGTCCATACTTGTAAAGGGGTGAAGGACACTGGCTGGTCATCATGCAGCAGTTTATCACCCTCATGGAAGAAATGCCTGGCCAGGGACTGAAGCAGGTGTGTCAGTTCATACTGATGGAAGTCTAGGAATTCTGCCAGTTCTCTGGGTAGTGCACGGTGCATGAAATTGATGATGGTCTGTATGAAAGTCATATGATGTCACAAAAGATGTCAAAATTATAATTAAAAAATAGTATATTTACCATATACAGTATAGACAACTCTTGAGTATCGATGAATTAAAGGTTTGTGTTTTGGGTATTCATTGTTCAGTCACGGAAAAAAGTTGTCAGTCCTCCGTCACACCCATTAGCCCTGACTCATGAACCTGTGAATCCACGACATCACACTACCCAGTGCACCATTTATGGGCAAAACAATGTGTGATGTCTCGGATTCACAGGTTCATGGATGGGACGGAGGACTGACTGAACCTTTTTCCGTAATTGTACCTTAAATAGATTTGTTGCCCCTCCCCTTTTTTAAGAAATTGCCAATAATCATGAGTACTGTACTGTACTACATGTGTTAGCTTCCCCATTGAGGTTAGGAGAAAATTTTATATGAAAACAAATAAAAAAAAAGGGTGGTCATCAAACGCAACAGAATTAAACTAAAGTCTGGTTCACATTAGCTAGTTTTGACAGCCTTCTCTGACAACAGACCAGCCCATTTGGTGGACGTCGTGTGTGAATCAGTGAAAGTCTGCTTCCCATTTCTAATATGTCTGTTGACACTAGTGAGATAAACTATATTCATCCCACCCGTCCAGAAGGTAAGCAGTGATGCCAGTCTGTATGTTGTTGAAATTAGTCATATAATAATGAAATTCAGCTTAACTAATATAATCACTCTCAAAATACAGCTACTCCTCGACTTACGACCTACTCGACATACACCCACCCGGACATACAACCGCCTCAGTCATACCAAAATTTTATCAAATTACGTATTTTCGAGTCCCAACGTCAGTGATTGAGCTGTGTACTGACAAAATTTTCGTTTGTAATTCACTTTAAAATGGCTGGCAAGCTTAAAAGTGAGAGTTTTGTGGTGCTGAGAAGAAAAAGGGACACCCATTTTTTTTCTATGTATTATTTAAGCATTTTCGACTTACGACCATTTCAACTTACGACCTGGATTTGGGTCCCTAACCCCGTCGTAAGTCGGGGAGCAGCTGTATATACATAGCACCATTCATATTGTAAATGAAAAGATTAAACACAATTATAATACTGAACTGCATTTAGATCTTGATGGTACAGCACTACTGTACAAAAAACATGTTTTCTGCAATTTGTTTTACTCCTCTTTCCAAAGGTGAAATTAATTTTCTGTGGAAATGAGTTTTTTCCCAACCTAACCTTGAATAATAATAAAAAAATGAAAAATAAAATAACTCCAGTAACTAACTAACTCAATCAGTTCTTCCTCTCCATGAAGTGTCTATATCTACCAGCTCAAGCTGTGTAATAATGAACAGTACTGGGCTTCAAAATAGCCCTAGACAAAATTATCAAGAACAATGGAGAGATGCTACACAGGCCACTGGCCTCCTTCCTTCGGCATGGCCACCTCTAGTGGGTGACCATTAGGTAAATAGGGTAAAAATTCAACTCAACTTCTCAATTAACAATTGCTGTTCTCTTATCCTAGTTGTGGCCATCGTGCAAGTTTACATTTTAACTCCCCCATCTGAGCGAACCACAATTTTTGTAATGCATTCGATGGCTATACTACATCAGAGACAGCCAACAAAACGGGCTCGTGTGAACCAGTGTTCGGGAATCCTTTATTTAAAGAATCAATCACAATCCTAACATGATGCTGAAACACAAGCCAGAGAGGGTTATTTTTCAATGATTTGGTAATTATTTCACATATGGTAGGGTTAGGTTAGGTTATCACTTCAACTATCATGTCAACTCATCAACATACAGAATACTTCTCCTTCAGTCTATAACTTAATATATTTTATTTTTTATATCACCACTCCTTCCCTTACACCCTTCTGTGTAGCTTCCACATTACTTCCGGTCCTAAGTGCCTGTGGTTCATACCCAATACATCTCCAATCTACCCTGCTACTAAAGGTTATCTAACCTTACAATCACAATTTAATAGTTTTTTTTTACATAGAAAATTGTGCCCCACTGCATTTTACTCTGTGCTATTGTATTACAGTATCAAACACTCTGTACACTTGTCCGAATCACTTCACAAATTTTATCATCATCCATACCATGACCCAATACAGTACTGTACAATACTCTATGTCACTGTATTTCTGAACCATCTAAGATATACTATAATTCATTCCCACTTCTCTATACAGGGAGAATAGTTTCACTTATTTGAGAACTATAATATTCCATCACTTTTTTAGAGCACTGCAGTCTGGTCTTCAACACTGTATTCAGTGGATTTTTTAAGAGGTTAATATGTTTTGGAAAATTTTTGTACCACTTGAGAAATGTATGTGACAAAAACTGAATACATACAGTAAATTCATGTACAGTGACATGACAGACTGGCCAATAATGATTCTATTTACCGTAATTAACTTCTGGCCATAATGTGGTCTGTCTAGCCACTGGATACCTTATCCCATACAATTAATACAAAACTTAGTGTAATCTAATTCCTCAACACAAATGGGTTGGCTTCACTTGCCGCTATTTCATGAGCCATACTAAAAGTTACATAACTATACACACCTGTAAGTAGAGTTCTAAATCAGCCCTTCTCTTCTCTATAAATGCAGGATCCTTGTTGCCAATGATCTTCTTCGGGGGGAGAAGGTCTCGAGCGACTCCATGGTTACTGACTAATTTGTCATGAAGCTCCACAAAGGCATTATAACGTTGCTTGACAGACCACTGGACAGGTCCCACATTCAGGGTAATGTTGTACAGAGTGACGCCATCTTGCTGTTCAGTGCTGGAGATATTTGCTTCCACCTGATTTTCACGACTCAGGGATGCCATCTGTAAAAATTAACAATAAAGTAGATGCAGCCAACTTAGTAATAAAAGAATAAAATACATATTTTCACAAATTTCCAAGAATCTGTTAAGCCTTTAAAAACTTGGTTAAATTTTTTCAACAATTTATTTTCCATTCTAAAACACCCCTTGTAACAAATTATTAAGTATGGAATTGGTATGCACATTTTACTGCAAAAGTCATGTAAAACTTGCCAGCAAGCCTTAGCTTTTGGACTAGATTTTCTTTAAACACACAGTTTAATAATCCTTTAGATTATTCCTGGTTGGTAATGTCAAGGTTTCCTGAGAGGATACATTTGAGCCATCTATTAAAGGGTGGCAGGCCAAAAAGCAGTCAACATCTAAAGTAACTGTGTACCATTAACACAGTACAGTAATCACTCAATTATCTGTGACTTAGTAGAGGTTCAAGATAATGGATAACCCAGTTTCTTGGTTAATTCACTTCAGTGAACCCTGCTGGCAGGTGGGTGGTTCAGCCACTCTAGCTAGCCTGCTGATTCACACACTACTACACACAGTATTACACTGTACAGTATAACATTTACAAGCAATACTCAGCTGTCCTGTCGTGTGATGTTATAGGCACCTATCTGCAGCCTCCTGGTCCTCTGGTGTTGTTTCAAAGAACAAGAATGAACTACTGTATAAGAACAAGAATGAACTACTGTACTGTACAGGTATTTCTTCCTTGAGATGTCCTCAATACTGTAGTTACTGGCATCGCTATATGTTGTCTTAAGTATTTCTTCACCACATTTCCTGTTCTTCCAATGAATGGTGGATCAGTTACAGTCTCTTTAATCAGAGTTGTAAAGTATCTGACCTGAAAATAAATTTACTTAAGTACTGTACTCAAGTAAAATTTTTGGATATTTACTTTATAAAAAGTACTAAAAAATTTTAGTACCGTACTTGTACTTTTACTTAAGTATGGTTTTCTAATACTTTTACTCCAATACAACTGAAAAAAAAAATTTATTACTCATTACATGTCCTAAACCAGCGGTTCCCAACCTCAGGTCGCGACCCAAATCAGGGTCACGGGGTGTCCTCAGTAGGGTCGCAAGGGGCCTTCAGACAATCTAAAAAATATAGTACTTATCATAGTCAAACAAATTTTTGCTTAACATTCAAGCTATATAATATATTATATGCCTGAGGGTTACGACACTGTATTGTTGTGAAATTTAGGGTCGCAGCCAAAAAAGGTTGGGAACCACTGTGGCCTAAACTAATAAAATAATATACAGTGGGGTATGCTATAACGAACGGATCCTACTACGAATATTCCTATAACGAACGGTTTTACCTATAAAATTGAGAATGCTATAACGAACGAAACTCCTACAACGAACATTATTTTTTTTTTTTTTTTTTTTTTACTAATTTATTGTTTTTTTATTACAAGTATTAATGATATTCTTTCTTTCAGGGGTTTAGATGCATATTTATGCACTTTTTTACATTTTTACAATTTTATATTGTATTTTTTAGTGTTAAGTGGTTGTATTTGGGGGCCTGGAACGGATTAATCCTATAACGAACGAATGCTATAACGAACAAGGTTCTAGAACCAATTAGATTCGTTATAGCATACCCCAGTGTAGTTTTAATTAATTATTAACCATCGTAAAAGAGTTGCGTGGGTGGAGGGTATGGTATGGGTGGAGCCGTGAAGGGTACGGTCTGGGGAGACACCACACGGTCACATACCTAAAGGTCTCGTGAGGTGACGTCAGGTCAGATCAGGTGGCAGTGGCCATGACAGCGGACTTTACCTTTGATCTTCTTGTGTCCATTAGCACCTTAACCACCCACCTCATCTAGCCTACCCTCTTATCCCTCCTCTCCCATCGAATCCCCTCTCTTCTCCCCCACCTTTCCTTCAGGGGCTTGGTCTTCCCGTTAGATGTCAGTTGCTCTTTACATAAACCTGTACCTAAAATGAATTTCAAAGAGGCTGGGATTCTAAAATGCTTTACATAATTCCATCTTAGACATAAAGGCTGTATCTACAGTATACATATGTGTGTGAGACTGAGTGTACTTAAAATTCAGTTTTAATAGCTAAGAACCATTGACCTCCCCCCCCCCCCCCCAGCACCCGCCAGATGTTACGTAGTGCAAAAAATTCAGCCACTCATCAATCAGAATCGAAAAGTGATGTCACCATAACCACACCCCAATTAGAGGGACAGTTCACAGTGAGTCTTAGTCAAACTCGGTCACTATGGAGGCAACAATCATCCACAAACTCCTCAACTGAAGGAGTTTAATAGCTACTTGGCATGGCCAGGGATGGAATGGAGCTACTGAGGTGTTTCCCGACATGATGTGACTTATCTCTCGAGCTAAACACCCGAGTACTGTACCTGCATCTGCTGCTTGTGAGCACCTGTTTAGTCATGGTGGGTTTATTATTTATTATTTAATTAATTTATTACACCCCAGGGGGCGACAAACCTAGTCACAAGGCCATGCTGCCAGACACGAATACATTGGTACTAGTGTCTCGTAGTACAAGCTATGACTTGTGATATGGCGACAATTTTGATATGATTTGAGGACAATTGGAGTTATGACTTATGAGCCACCAAAGTGTGGGTGGCATACAAGAATTAGATCTAAACTATTAAAAATAAGTAGGTGGTGACATATAGTGGTCAGTGACTCTCCCAGTGTTAGGAGGTCCCTGACTGTGGGGCAATCAAGGCAATACAGGAGTGTTGAAGGGTGTTAGCATTGGGACAATTACATTGTTTACAGGAAGAGAAGTGTGGGTCATCCTCCACCTCAGATACATGCCAGATAGGTCTGTATCCTATCCTAATGCAAGCAGAGACAACATTATGTCTGCGGATCACAAGTCCACGTCGACGATACTTGTGTGTTTAAGGAAGAAAGTGATCATAGTGTTGGATGGATATATTTTCAGCCCATTCACTATCCCTGCGTTGGATTGTAGGGATAAGAGCGGCTGAACATATTCTCTTTCGGCAGGTCATGCTGGGCTTATATTTAGGCTTAAAAGATCCTGATTGGACAGCCATAATTTTGATTAATCTCAATAGAAAGATTTGCAAATAAACATGTGTAATGCTTTGTGTCTTTTATTTTTGTCTTTAGTTAACTAATCTTTTTAAATTTACTGTGGATAAATTTTAACATTTGAGACAATTAATAATTTTATTGTTACTTTTTACTTTCAGGACTTCAGTATTTTATGAATGAGATACATTTTTACTTCTACTTGAGTACATTAACATTTGGATACTTTTACTTCTACTGGAGTAATATTTTGCCAATGTCACAATACTTTTACTTAAGTAACAAAATCTGGTACTTTTTACAACTCTGTCTGTAAACCCTTTTACATCTTGTGCTAAGTGACATCACACTCCCACAAAGTTGATTTTCTTCAATTGCGAATGTCAATAAACTGTGGCACTGGTGATAATGCAGTCACTGAACAAGAACAACCTTATTGACTTTAGGAATTCACTGCTTATTTCCCATCAGTCAATAAAAAAAATCCTGCAGTGTCAAAGCGCTCTTCTTACAGACACACCATACTAGACATGTTCCTGATAATCGATATAAAATAGAATTTTTAAAATATTTATTATTTCCTCTAACATATGAACAGTTGAGGAATATAAATAGCACCTTTTTGGACATTTAAGACGGTACAGCATGCCCTTAAAATTTGCGGGGGTTAGGTTCTCAAAATGGCCGTGAATAGCCAAATCCGCGAATAACAATTGCTGACTGGGGGGGGGGGGGGTTTGCATCTTTGCTCGTGTGCAAAGAAATGCATATTCCCTTTATGGGTTTGCCAGTAACTTTAAAACTACCCTTAGACATTCTTGGGTACATCCAAGGTGTCATCTGCGAATAATCGAGGCCCGCAAATTAAAAATCCGCGAATTGTCAGGGCATGCTGTACTGTAGATCATCAACTGCATTCTGAACTCCAGAACTATGAATGAAATAGTAATGCTGAAATTAGTTTTTGTGGCTATGGAACAAAAATATAACCTATTTGTGGTTGTGCTCAAAGTCTAAATAAACCAAGTCTACCCACGCGCATGGGCGGAGCTTATTATGTGACGTCGTTGGCCGAGGTGGATATTCAAGAAGTATAAAAGGACTTGGGCTATGATACAGTGCACATAGGGTATGTGTTCCGACTTATGTACATTTCCGACTTAAGAACATCCTCAGGAACAGAACTCGTTCGTAACCCGGAGACCCCCTGTACCAAAGTGTCGTCAGGATAGAAACTACATGTATATACAGGTAATAAAAACTAGAGGAAAAACAAAATTCAAAATTTTGAAATTCCTCCAAATTTGGGGGAATATTCTTAAGGTAAGAAGGGTTAAGATTCGTTTTAGTTTCACCACAGAACTTCATATTTCTATTTACTGTACAGTATACTATAAGGAGAAAGAAAAAATATATGTTCTATTATGTTTCCGTCGCAAATTTATATTTTTCAAGTATGTTAACTGATATGACTCACCCCAATTACTACCAACAATATTGGTTGTTCAAAGTGGGAAGGGCTTTGAAGTACTGTAGATGGAAAAAGTGGGGTAAAATACTAAAATGAATGCCAAACAAATCTTTGAAAACCTTATCTAACTTGTAAAAAGCTTAAGAAATGATTTCGAGTTTATGGGTCCCGCCTCATCTGAATACCGAAAATAACACCGGCATCACACACTAAACACCAAAAACACGATTAAGGTAAGCTTTTTAAGGTTTTAAGATTTTTATAAGTTAGGTAACCATTTTCAAAGGTCTGTTTGGCGTTCTTTTAGTATTTTACCCCACAATATTCCTCAATTTCATAGCCCTGCCTACTTTGAACCTTGACTGTTGGCAATTGGGGAAGGAGGGGGGAGTCATATCTCCATTATGGCTCATTTGTGACATGCATGAAGTTGAAATTCGTTTGAAACAACCCAAACTACACTTGCAAAGCCTATTTTTTTTAGTAGTTTCTGTGGTGTAACAAAAAATAATCTTTACCGCAAGAAAAAAATTTCTTCCAAACAAAATTTTCCTTGAGTTGTTAGTTATCACAAGTCCATGTTCCAGAGTAAAACCCACAAAGCTAGTTCAGTATTGCTAATAAAAGTGGTGAATTTTTCTTTCTGCACCCGTCTTTCTCTCGCTGTTATTAATATGTATTTCGTAATGTTTAGATGCTTAGAAAAGTCTAAGACATTTTTTTTTCTATGATATTTCAGCCGGAAATTAAGGATAACTGAGATATTAATTTTTCAATATTGTATTTTTAAATTCACTCAGTCACAAGTGTCGCCATGTCTTATTTACCTTGAGAAGATGTTATCTGTGCATCAAACATGAGCAATATTGACTGACGTCATCCAGTCGTGACCAATGATGTATCAATATCATCACGCAAATTTTTTTCCGACCAATCACATTTGATTTTTTTAAAAGGAAGCAACCTGGGTGGAGTTTGGTTGGCATTTGTGCTCCTACGATTATTTTAAGTTAATAGCTGAGTTTTATGAGAAAGACGATCATTCTATCCAATTCTTACGTATCCCTGGTCCTTCCACTTCTAACTAAAGTATTGTACTTTCAGACATGGCTCGCCCCAATTGTTTTAACTACTGAGACATTTAGGTTAGTTTAAGCTAGGCCTACTGGGGGCCGGGGGCTCAAGGGGTGGGGTGGGGTTGGGTTTCTCCCCCACCCAAAAACCCAGATTTCCCAGGTTTTTCCCCCATTATTGATGTGTGAAGGGGGCAAAAACTAGTGATTTCCGGCGGAAATGAATATCAATTTCGTTCGAAACTCATCAAATATCATCGGAAAAACATATTTTTAATATCCAAATAAAGACCGGTGCATAAGTAACAATTGACTATAAAATTTAAAATCTCCTGAGACCCCCAAGAGTTAAGGCATCCTCTATGTACTCTATGGAGGCGTAAAACCAATAAGTATTCTCGTCATAACACTACAAATTTACCAACTATTATTTCAACAACAAGGTTATATTTTATCCTATATGGAAATGACCATGTAGGAGAAAGTGACTCGTGCAATAGAGTAACCATAAGGCAGGCAGAGGGCATCACCGACCTGTTAACAGTTATGGTGCAAGAAAATAATTCTCTCATTGAGGAGCCAAAGGTAAACAAACATGCGATTCAAATTGGTATAAACCTCCCTGTAATATTTAATTATACAAAAAAATAAATAGATATATTCGTCAATGCTTTATTACATGAATTTTAAAAGTATTTGTTTGATTTAGTGAATAAAATCAAATAATATAAATAAGACTTATATAATGTAAATCGCAATGAGTGAGGCCTCGAGGGTTGGAGTGACGACGTTTGGTGAGATCCTCTCTTGGTTTTATATACAGAAACTATATTAACAGGAACCTATGTGTGCTATATATGATATCCCTGGTTACTTAAAGCATATATCTATGTGTTTTTATTAAATTAAACAAACTAACTTAAGCGTTCTGTCCAGATAGGATATACATGTGTTATCATCAACGTACATTCATTCATTGTGCAATAGTCCTGTCATTTCTTCCTGAGCTTCATTTCAAAAATAATGTTGATGTTTTGGTAAAATTTAGTTTCGTGCAACCATGGAATCTCATATTTTAACACGTGCAATAGATACATCTCATTTTGACACTCATTCTATACACTTCCATCGCAAGTGAATAATAATGAACCTCATAGAACCTTACCTAACCCTCTTCTTTCATGCCCTGCCCACTACGGTTGATTTATGAACTTAGATACAGTAGAGAAAAGATATAGGTAAATTTGTAGTTTCGACCAACCACGGCTTGGGTTGAGCAATGTGTTTTTCCGATGGCTTAGACAATTTTAAGACACATTTCTTTGACAATTCCCTTGCAAATGACTTAAATATACTGGGGTTTCCAAGGGGGCGGAGCCCTCCGGTTAGGTATTTTAGGTAATTTGTGAGGGAAACGTCATAGAAGAAAAGTGGTAAATTTAGCATTTAGGACATTAGGTCATCCAGCGATTTTTAGGATTTTATGTTTTGAAATCAGTTGTTTAGACAATTTTAAGACACTTTTCTTCTATGATATTTTTCCCGTTCATGTTTACTTTCAGAGTAAATCGCAAAAAATAATAAAGGGTTTTGGATGGCCGAAAATCTAAAAAAAACAGTAGTAATTTGCAATAGTAATGGTCAGAATAATCCAAAACCCAACCCAACCCTACACCTTAACTTAGTCAGACTCGGAAGACTCCGAGTTGGGGTCTTGAGATCCTCCTCGTCATCCACATGTTGTACTGCCTGGCTGCTTTCTCTTCTTGAGGTGGCCGGGGCCTATACCAAGCTGTGATTGGTTGATCCAAAATCATACCCACCAATCAACGTCCAAAGAACAATTGTGCATGTATAATGAGCATAGAAACCAATACACTAACACACAGGAGCTCTCTCAGATGGTGGTAACAATAACAAGGACTTAGAAAAATACAAAGATTTTCCAATAATTTATTGGGATCTTCTCTTAAAGTAATCACAAGTGGGAAAAATGTCATAGAAGAAAAGTATGTTAAGAGATGTTTAAATTCCTGACTTCAAAACTTAAAATCCTAAAAATCTTTGGATGACGTAAACGATAATATTCCTGTAATACCAAGTGTCTGAAAATTGTCTAAACCATTGGAAAAACAAATTGCTCAACTCAAGAGCCATGGGTGAATCTATAAATTGACCAAATTACAGTAGTATAATTAAAATATAAAGCTGTTACCTCTTTTAAAATACTTATAGTGAGAAGAACTTCTGTGGAAAAAATTAACACAAAGGTGATATAACAAAGGTACTCAAACTATCCCACCAGGAGTGAACTCGTTGCAATGGTTTTAAATTAAACAAATTTAGATTTAGGCGCGAGATAGGTAAACATTGGTTTGGAAATAGAGTAGTGGACGAGTGGAACAAGTTACCAAACATAACCACTGACTCGAACACGCTGGGTAGCTTCAAATATAGGTTGGACGGATATATGAGCGATAGGGGTTGGGTGTAAACGTGATTGCCCAGTATGGGCCAATAGGCCCGCTGCAGGTTCCTCTGCTGCATTGTATGATTTATCAAAGGTAAGAAGAACCAACATATCCTAACCTGATATATATATATTTCTAACATGGATAGGTTAGGATGCTTTCATCATGTCTCTAATGAGTCATAGCTGAGGAGTTACTGGAAGTATTCTTGTGTATGGAATGGTTTTGTAAACATTGAAAATGTCATCATTGGGTAGAAATAAATTATGGCTTAAGATGAAAAAATATCACAGCAATTATGTGACAAAAATTGCAAATTTGTGTAATTTTATGGGAATTTATTTATGTAAGAAAGTGTTTATATTCTACATTACAATACAGTACAGTATAGACAAATTTCGTGAACAACTTGTGATACTGTTTCAGAGTATTACCTGTAACCTAACCTTCAAGTGATTTTTTTCTTCAATTACTTCTCATAAATTTTTTTGTTAAATTTCTCAAGATTATTTTTGGTGGTGTGGTTCACAATACTGTATTGAGAAATAAATTTATAACTTAAATATAAATTGTCCAGTAGTGTCATCAACAAAAAGCTTCTACTGGAGCCTCTGTTTGGTTTAAGTCTGACTTTTCTACTCTGCCATTTCTATAAAAGAGTTAGAAATAGCGAATCGAAGAACATGTTGGAAAATAGGGTTCAGTTCCCCAGTGACAAGGAAACACCAATATCATACCCTAAAAACATGAAATCGGTTCAGGAACAACAATTAATCTACCTAAATAATGATAATAGTACTCAACTACTGTAAATTATTTCCTAACACATTAAAAACAGCATAACTTTGGTCCATTACCTTATGGGAGGGCAGTCTGAGCTCACCACAAGAGGGTGAGGAAGTGATGGCTGAGTCACAGCTTTTCGTATTTTCTTCGGTGTAGTACGAGTACAGTAGTGTGAGATTCAGCAGAACGCTTGGATGCCATTACGAAAGGATGGGACAATTACACGAGTATAAAGAGAGATCACTTCACACACAATAAATGGCAGAAGGAAAGACATGGCCTTGTGGGAGATGCATGTCTCCCAAGGTGACTGCCCCAGCAATTTAAATTTTGCTGGGACCCAAATTCGAATAAGCAAGGGAAGCTTTCATAACACAAGAAATAGGTGTTTATATAGGAAATATGTATTAGCGAATTTTTGTACCTCAATTGTTCATATAGCAAGGGATGCTGTAAATTGATACAGTAGATGGATTTATACCGGTTAAGTTTATCAGTTATGAGTAGACCTCGGATGTTCAGGGAAAATACCATAGATGCCTTTTTTTTAAATTTCAGTACCCTGTATACAATTGTGCATATACAGGTTGACAATCCCTTATCCGAAATTCCGAAAACCTAAAGTTTTTAGTGGAGCAAAGCATTTCATTTATTTATTTATTTATTTATTTTTTATATAACAGGGACTAGCCCACCCGGGTACAGGTCACTGACCCACATCGGGGCCTGGGGGGCGAAAATGTAATAATAATTCATAGGAAATAAAATTTATAATAAAAAATACACAAAAACAAAATAATAATGATAACAATAAAATAATAATAATAATAATAATAATAATAATAATAATAATAATAATAATAATCAAGAAATACAAGAATGGAAAAAAAGATAGTGAGAAACACGACCTAGACCTATGAATTATTATTAGCCCTGTATTATTATTATTATTATTATTATTATTATTATTATTATTATTATAATAATAATAATAATAATAATAATAATAATAATAATAATAATCATCATCACATTTTCGCCCCCACAGGCCCCAATGTGGGTCAGTGACCTGTACCCGGGTGGGCTGATTGATCCCTGTTAAAAAAATAAAATAAATAATAAAAAAATTACACTTTTTCTTAGAGAAATGGCAAAGTCTCAATTAGGAAAATTAATAAGAATTAGTTATTTTGCAACAAATTGATTGGTTAACTCGTTTATTTTACTAATAGTTTTGCAATGTTATGCATAATATTTGTATAATTATTTTGTTAGTAAAATACGGTAACTAATGCGTTTTTATGGTTTTACGGTGCCTCTTTTAGCCGTTTGTCTTGCCTATTTGTCTACTTTTTTTTTTACCTTTTAAGATTTTAAGTGCCTAAAGTTTTAGGCTTTACCGTGCTGGTTAGAAATATCATCTCCATTTCAGACTGTGGCTGGAACCATGGGGAAAAAACATAGATTCTATGACAAAGGAAAAAAGCGGAGGCGGGACGATGGGATCTCTGATGAAGAGGAAGGAGCAGAACTGGAAGGTGTCCCACAAGCATCTAAACATAATGTTGAGGTAAATACACTTTTCATCAAATTTGGGATTTTAGTTACGTATTTAACAAGAGAAATTGTTGATGTAAAGGTGAGAGGGCATTTCATCCAGGAATACTGTACAGGCATCCCCCAGGTTGCAGAAGGTATGTGTCCTTGACAATTTGTCCGTAACGTGATTCCGTAACGCGGAACCAATTTTCCCATTGACATCCATTATATAGGGTATTGGAGATGAGTTCCCAAGGAAATGTTTTCGGCAAAAAGACGTAATACAAGCACATTTATGAATGAAAATATATAGTTTTTTTAACACATACATTGATTATTTTATGATATAATATGATAATAAATTTACAAAATACTTGAATTTAACAAACCACAAATGATGTTGAGTGTCTACGTCAGGTGAGATGGTGAGGTAAGGCAGTGCAATCAGAGTTACTGAGAGGGAGATGGAGGGGCACTACTGACTCCTGCCTTGCCCTGTACAGTATTGTAGCAACCACCAAGAAATCCACACGAAATAAATTTTATAATTTCTGTGAATTTTTGTTCTAATAGTATTGAAAAAAAAAAAACTTAAAAATTTACCCAATTTCTGGAAGGGCAAATTTTTGGTTTGTATCCTGAATTTATTGGTCATAATTTACAAAATCCGTAAGAGCGAATTTCCTTAACCGGTGCAGGTATTTACATATGATAAAAACTACCTTTCTGGGGGACCCATGTTACTCAGCCTTAGGACTTAATCTAAAGGTTTTCTACTCTCCACTTACAATAGAATCTCTGGAAATAAGAGTTGCCATTTTATGCAGGGAGTTATTAGGTCATTGCAAAGTGAGTAGTGCATATTTCAACAACCACTTCACTCTGGTCATAAGAGTTTGCATCCAGGGTGTGTCTGTCATTCTCCTCCTACTCCAGTGTAGAGCATAATGTTTTCATCTGTGCAGTGATTAATTAACAACTCAGCCACACAGACATCAGCTAATGTTAAACAGCAGAGGGTGTACTATCCTAGACCCCAAGAATGGCCAGCCCAAGAGCCAATTGCCAACTGGCTGAAGGTGTCAAGTTAGGAAAGACAGGCCGAGTTACTATGGCAACTTTAGGTTCTCTCATGACACCAGGCATTAACTCTCCCCATGAAGCAAACAGCCCCTGATGTAAAAAAAAGTATCTTGCCAGAAATTTGACCATTGCAACATGAATTAGAAAAACTAATTGTCTTTGAAGAAATACTTTTACACTAATGATTTCAGTTTATGCTCTTTAGCTACTAGTTGTCGGCTTACCAGTCAGTCAGGCGGTCAACCAATTCTCTGTACAGTATTCCACTGTGGCAAGAACTGGTCATGGTTATTCTAGAGCCAGTACATGCAACCAAGCCTAATGAGTGTACTGTATATGACATAGACGTTTAATCATGTCTTACCATTTATATTTTATATAATCAGTTTTTGTCTTAATTACCTGTTGCTTAAACAGTGGGTTTTATTTTGTATTAATTGATCTTAATATAAGCAGACGACATATTTTGATAACTAAGTGAGGATACAGACTTGGCAGGCAATATACAATTAAGTATTTTTCATTATAACTACAGTACTGTACAGTATATGCTAATGGTTTGGGGGTTGGAATATAGGTGAGCTACATTATTAAGATTTTAGTGTTGGAAATGATTTCATTACATATTAACATTCATTTTGTTCATGAATGTTTGATACAGATGGAGCTTTGTATGTTACATTAATGCAGCTGACAAAACTGACTTCTACAATGTCCATATTTAATGCTTCAAATTTGATTTTCAGGAACGTGGAGATCAGGTGACCCCAAAGGACCAGTATGGAGCCTTTGATTATCGATCACAAATGGAGCTCAGAGAGGACCATGAGACTCGCCCCCTTTGGATAGCCACCAATGGCCACATCTTTCTGGAATCTTTCTCACCTGTTTATAAACACGCTAAAGACTTTCTCATCACCATCGCTGAACCAGTTTGTCGTCCGGAACACGTTCATGAATACAAACTGACTGCATACTCACTCTATGCAGCAGTAAGTGTTGGTTTACAGACCCATGATATAATAGAATATCTTAAGAGATTATGCAAGACATCCTTACCACCTGGAATCTGTCAGTTTATACAGAGTTGTACATTATCTTATGGGAAAGTTAAGTTGGTCTTGAAGAAAAATCGTTATTATGTTGAGAGTGACTTCCCAGATGTTATTCAGAAGCTCATCAAACACCCAGCCATTCAGGACTGTATGCTGAGTCCGAGTGAAGGAGTAGTGAGCACAGAGAAGGAAAAATCCCAAGCTATAATGTTTACAAGTCATCAGGCTCAGATGGCAGGAGGTTCAGAGGAACAGAAGCCTGATGGGAAGACAGATGGTGATACTGCTAATGGGGAGAACAAGGAAGGGGAAAATGTACCTGAAGACATCACTGATTTTTATGACAAAATTGATAAAGCTGATGAAGAGGAGGAGGATGATAAAAATCTTAAGACTCTGTCGTTTGAGGTCAATCAAGACAAAATTGAAATTTTGCAGAAAACATGCATTGGGCTAGATTTTCCCTTATTGGCTGAATATGATTTTAAAAATGACACAGTAAATGAGGACATTAAAATTGATCTCAAACCATCTGCAGTGTTACGGCCCTATCAAGAGAAGAGCTTAAGAAAGATGTTTGGAAATGGTCGTGCAAGATCAGGTATCATTGTACTCCCCTGTGGAGCTGGTAAAAGTTTAGTGGGAGTTACAGCCTGTTGTACAGTTAACAAAAAGGCTCTTGTTTTGTGTAATTCTGGCGTTTCAGTTGAGCAATGGAAACAGCAGTTTAAGATGTGGTCCACCGCTACAGATGATATGATTTGCAGGTTCACTTCTGATGCTAAGGACAAGCCTTTCAATGCTGGTATCTTGGTGACAACTTATGCTATGATTTCTCATAACCAGAAACGAGCGTATGAAGCTGAGCAAACCATGAACTGGTTAAAGGAACAGGAATGGGGTATAATGGTTCTAGATGAAGTGCATACCATACCTGCCAAGATGTTTAGGAGAGTTCTAACAATTGTTCAGTCACATTGTAAACTAGGATTAACTGCAACTCTTGTTAGGGAAGATGATAAGATTGCTGACCTCAACTTCTTAATTGGTCCTAAATTGTATGAAGCAAATTGGCTGGAGCTACAAAAAGAGGGATTCATTGCCAAGGTACAGTGTGCTGAGGTATGGTGCCCTATGACCCCTGAGTTTTATAGGGAATATCTCGTGGGGAAAGTATCTGACCAAAAAATCAAGTTGCTCTGTGCAATGAATCCCAACAAATTCAGAACATGTGAATTTCTCATAAAATATCATGAGAATCGCAATGACAAAATCATTGTTTTCATTGATGAAGTTTTTGCATTAATACATTATGCTAAAACTATGCAAAAACCTTACATCTGTGGAAAGACTGGACAGAAAGAGCGGATGACCATCATTCAGAACTTCAAGTTAAATCCTAAAGTTAACACAATCTTCTTCAGTAGAGTGGCAGACACCTCATTTGACATTCCAGAGGCAAATGTCTTGATTGAGATCTCTTCTCAGGGTGGATCTCGTCGTCAAGAAGCTCAGAGGTTAGGTCGTATTCTGAGAGCGAAAAAGGGTGCCATCGCAGAAAATTTCAATGCCTTCTTTTATGCCCTCCTCTCTCAGGACACACGAGAAATGGGTTACTCACGCAAGAGGCAGAGTTTCCTCATCAACCAGGGTTATGCATACCAAGTGATTACTCCAGCCCAGATGGTGGGCATGAACGAGGAACAGCTTCACTATGCCACTCGAGAAGATAAATTACAGCTCATCGAACAAATCCTGGCTGCATCTGATGCAGATTTGTTCGAAGAAGGTGTTACTGGTGAGCGTGGAGTTGGTTCTCAGCGCCGGATGGGCAACATGGGATCTATGTCAGGTGCTGATGACTCTATTTACGGCGAAAGGAGAAAGGGATCAAAGAAAGACCACCAACATTACCTCTTCAAAAAATTCAGGTCATAAACAATAATGGAGTTGTATACTGTATTATTCTTGACACAATCAATATTTTGTATGAAGAAATGCAGGTACACCACTGATTTTTCGGGAACTGATGGTCCGACACCTCTTTTAGTCCGGACAAAATTACGAAAGGGCACTTAACTTCCCTCCCTCTCTCCCAGCCAGGGTGAGGGTAGTTTTCGACTTAAATTTGTTATCTTATAAAATGTCACAGACTAAACTTAGCAGAATATAACTTGCAATGCTGGGAAATGCTGGAATCCTTGCACAATAACAAATAATTTGAGTATAAACATCACATAGTTTGCACAAGAGAATTTTTTTGTCCTTTAGTGTAGTGCATTTGAGAACAAAGTGTGTACAGTAATATGTTGCTTAAAATTAAGGCTTTTTCATGTTTAATTTACATTTAACATTTATTTAAATTAAGTTTCTAGCAGTCCATGGTGCTTTAGACACACAGGAGGTGTATAATTAGTGGGTCAGTGGTGTATTGTTGAATTATTATTACGTGACCTTGGTTGGTCCGGCAAAACGGATGATCCGGCAAGGCATTGGAACCAAGGGTGCCGGAAAATCGGTGGTGTACCTGTACTTAAATTTTCTTTTCACCCTTTTAAGCCTTCTCCTCCTATAATGAAGGACAGTATATGTTAAAGTATTTAAATATGATAATTAAATCCCTAAAAAAACAAAATGCTTGTTTTCCAAATGACCTCTGAAGAATTGTGGTTATAGTAGTTGGTCTGTTTCCTTCAGTAAGTTATTATATTGGCCCAATAAATGTTGCATTTTAAGTTGATGTAAAGATGGTTGTATCAAATGCATTTTTTGTCTTACTTCATAGCATGTATATTTGACAAGAAAGTTTGTTTTCCTGTACTGATTTATGTAGATACTACTGAAAAAAGTTTTAAGTCAGTTGAGAAACTGTAAATACATTTACATTTTTGCTTTGCCCAAACTTTCAGGTGTAATAAAATAATGAATTTAACAACTGACTGTAATGTGTACAAGAGAAGTTGTTGCTTAGTGATTGGTAAAAAAAATATACAGAAGTTGTTTCGAGACCAGTTATCTGCTCTTTATGCTGTACATTTGTGAGAGTATATGACAACATGTGTCTGCATAGATGTATGTATGTATGTGTGTGTGTGTGGTGTACATCTTTCAAAGTTGAAATATTACATAATGTACACTATGAAGAATGAGTACAGTGTACATTATTATGATCAGTTATGGACCACCTTGGCTCTGGTATAAATAAAATAGTTATCTGAAAGCAAAAGTTCTTTACCTGCTATGTGTAACAGTGTAAATATAAACATGTGAAATGATTTTATATAAACTGATGTATTGTAAATAATTTAAACTGGTAAAATTAGTACAGAGAAACTTGAGCATTTTATTAGTTGATTACATCAGAGGTGTCATTTGGATGTTCTAATTTCAACCCTTGAGCATGTTTGATATACAAGTACAGTACTGTCTTCTGCTCACTGTATTACTTTATACAAGTACAGTATTGTACAGTACTGTTAGAGAGGTGGTTATATTTATCATGTGTGGGAGATGTGTAAACTAATTACAGTATTGGATATTCACAAATTTATAAAGAAATTTTTGTTAACTGTGACTGTCCTTTATTGGTTCCATTTGTAATCATTATTTCCTTCATTCTTTTGTTGTGGAGTAAATACAGCAAACCCTGTTCCAGTGTGATACTCATAAACTTGCTCTAAAAATGCCACTGTCCAATATATTCCCAAAGGCAGGAAATTTTTCCAGGATGAGCCACATCCATTTACTGGAGTCGATAAATTGGCAAAATGATTTTCTGTAATAATGGAAGGCCTGAACACTTTATCAAAGGTCCAAATATAATCTATAACGATTTTTCTTATTACCAAATTTTATTTTGCATGAAATTTACAGAAAAGTACTGTATAGGAAATATTTGTCTATCAAAGTATATTTTGCATTGGCAAAAAATAAACTAGTATATTTTGCTTTCTAATCAAGAAGTTTTATTCTCCTTCTACAATAGTATACATGAATTATTCCTATCCCATCATTCTAGCCAAAAATGATGGACCACTAACTTATTTCATGTTATATTCTGATGGTTTTGTTTATTTAATATTACCATGTTTGCTGCATCTACCAAATATGTTTACCCGGTACTAGATATGAGTGAATTAAGTCTGAGAAGTTACATAATTAGTGTAGCAAGAAATATGATTATAATACAGGTACTGCATACTGTGCTGTACAGGTTGACAATCCCTTATCCGAAATCCTTGGGACCAGATGCATTTCAGTTTTTGGAATTTTTCGGATTTCAGATTATTATTTTTTTTTTTTTTTTTTTTTTTTTTTTTTTTTTTTTTTATACAGGGATCAGCCCACCCGGGCACAGCAGGTCACTGACTCACATTGGGGCCTGGGGGCTAAAATATAATAATAATAATAATAATAATAATTCATAGGTCTAGAATCTAGATCGTGTTTCTCACTTTGGATCTTTTTTTTCATTCTTTTATTTCTTTATTATTATTATTATTTCATTATTACAGTATTATAGTTATTAGTATTATTATTATTGTAATTCTTATTTTATTTTTGTGTATTTTTTATCAAAAATTTTATTTACTATGAATAGTTATTATTATTACTGTATTATCATTATTATTACTACCTGTATTATTATATTATAATTATTATTACTATTACATTTTCACCCCCCAAGTCCCGATGTGGGTCAGTGACATGTGCCCGGGTAGGCTAATACCCATTAAAAAAAAATAAAAATAATTGCTCCACAAATACTTTTTTCGGTTTTCGGAATTTCGGATAAAGAGTTGTCAACCTGTATTATATTTTTGGGTACATATTTGCTGTGAAGTACAAAGGAAATTTGTTTTATTCCCCAAAAAACTAACAAAGTCTTTACCCCCCCCCCTCCCCCCACATACACTAATACTACCACACTCACTAGTACTACCCCACACCACGGCTGTGCACAGGATCTGTCAGATGGAGGTCTGAGAGTGCAAAAAGGGTGCCATCTCTTGAGGGAGGAGGTGAGATTAGCGAGCACTTTACAGCTGGAGTGTCCGGGAAATTCTTTTGAAATTTGAGTTCCTAAATGGGGTGATCTGCCTCTTTTTTTTTGTTCATGGTTAATGGACACCCTACCCTCCTGTTACAAGGGGTCACAGCTCAAGATTGAAGAAGCCGCAGGTCCAGAAAACTGAAAGGGCAATCTTTTTCGGAGTGAGAGTTGTGAATTCTTGGAACAATCTGCCAGAAAGTGTTGTGCCGGCACCGAGTGTCAGCTCTTTCAAGACCAGACTTGACCAACACTGGAGCCGGTGCATGCCCAGTACTTGCCAACAGTTCGTAACAGAGACGTGAACGATCGCCTAAGTGGCTAACGAGCCGATCAGTGGTGAAGAGGATAAAAGAAAAGGAAAGAAAAGAAAAAGTAACATGGCCAGTCCAGCATAGTTGTTCATGGATAATGGTAGCCTCGATGCTCCTACAGTTGGTGTCAGCGAGAATACTGGCATTTGTTCTCTTGTCTTCCCGGCGAACTCAAGAGGATGGAACGTAGACTAAGTTGGTGGAAGTTTTCAAGCGCCTTGAGGTGCCTCCTGTATGTGACCCATGTCTCGCTACCATATAGCAGGGTGAGGAGGACCACTGCTCGATATACGTTCAACTTTTGTAGATAATTACAGCTGAAGACATGGGTATGGAGTCTGCCAAAGGCCTGAGATGCACATCTGATCCGATGTTGAATCTCTTCATCGATGTCTGCAGTGGTGTACAGGTGGGAGCCGAGATACCGAAAGTAGGTAAAGTTAGAGAGGGTAGTACCGTTAAGCTGCATGGATGGTGGTGTGGCTGAACCAGGGGCAGCTGGAAGAGAATTTGAGTCTTACGTACATTCACCTCAAGGCCGAAGCGTGCATAAGCATCTGCGTAGGTGTTCAGGATCTCCTGTAGGTAGTGTTCAGTGTGAGCGACAAGGGTGAGGTCGTCTGCATACTGAAGTTCAGTAATGGAAGTTGCCGACACCTTTGTTCCTGCCTGGAGTCGTCTTATGTTGAAAAGACCCTTCATCCCGTAGACGATGTCCACCCAGCCTGTTAAATTGGCACTGGTATGAGTAAGGAAGGCAGCCAAGAAAATGGAAAAGAGTTGGTGCCAGTACACATCCTTGTTTAACCCCTGTTTGGATGGGGAAGAACTCCGACTTATACTACCACACACACACACACAAATACTACCACTCACACACAAATGCTACCACACACACACACACTAATACTACCCCCACACCAGTGCCGGATTTAGACCTGTGGAGGCCCATGGGCAGCCTCTTTGTGGAGGCGCCCCTTATTATAACTACCCAAGAGGGTGGGGTGGCGAGTGAAGTGAGCCTAAATATGTGGGAGTTCCGGGGGGCGCTGTAAGCCCCCGGGGAAAATTTTGAAATTTGAATACTTCTTTGGGGAATTTTGAAGCCATATGCAGTTATATTGAGGGAATTAGAACACAGCACCCTGATGGCATTCGTAATGGAAGTGATAATAAAAAAAATATATTTTTTTTTTTAATCTCAATTTCGTTATTCCATGTAGTTCATTTTTAATCAATATATGTTTGTGGAATTCTAAATATATTATTAACAACACAAACAATAGCATTCATTAAAAATATACGGTTCATAGGAAAACCAGGTATTCATGAATTTCAAGGAGTAGCTAGCCTAATTTCTATCACGCTTCTTGCTGAACATAGTTTTTACGTGATGGAATAGATAGACATGAATTTTAAGGAATGAAAATAAACATAATCCAAATGAATAAACAAATAAATAAAATATTGTAATATGTGGAGGCCCCCAGATTGTACGTAATAAGTCATTTTTGTTTAATGTATATTTTCAGCCTTCGGGCTGCTGAACTTTTTCAATAAACCGTTAATTATAATTATAATAATTATTATTATTGCTACAAGTAATAGTACCACACACGTATAATCTTGCCAAGTGATCTGCATGAGTGACTATAAATATATTGATAGATTGAAGATTAATTGTTAACTGTGAGCAAAGATAAGAATAAGGCGCTTCCTTTATGCGGCAGACAATGATGCAGCCCTGTTGAACATAATAAATGTGACGTCACTCCTGATACAAGATAATATATCACATCATTGGTTTACTCACATAAGATAAATATTGCTGACAACACTTCGGATATTGGTGTCAGAATATATTGTACTGTGTTGGAAGAAGTATAAATACAAGTAGCACACACACACACACACACACACACACACACACATATATATATATATATATATATATATATATATATATATATATATATATATATATATATATATATATATATATATATATATATATATATATATATATATATATATATAGAGAGAGAGAGAGAGAGAGAGAGAGAGAGAGAGAGATAACGACATGTCTTAGACCATTGTACTTTGAAGGCTAAAAAATAACATTCGTCTCATATGAAAACTTTTGTTTTGGAGAGCATGTTTGAATATACATTACAATACTGTACAGTACAGTACAATACAGTACACATCTGCTTTTAGTTCACTGTAGGGCTGGATAGCAGTATAGTAACCGAGAGAATTATAAAGTTAGTGAATAATTAACTGTGAGCTGCTCCAAGTTAATCATGAAGTTTTAAACTTAGTAACAAGGTATTGTGGCGGCGAGACCCCTCACTCTCACCCTGTCACGTAGCAGGGGAGTAGCATATGACCTGGAGGCTTAGCTGAGGGTTTATACCAACACAGTACCTCACCCTGAGAGATTGGAGCGCCTGAAATTGCCTAGCTTATACTACAGGCGAGCAAGGAGTGACCTACTAGAGGTGTATAAGCATCTCAAGGGGCACTACTCAGCCGAGTGTCCTACCTGGAGCTGGCGGACGCTCGCCCCACAAGGGGTCACAGCTCAAGATTGAAGAAGCCGCAAGTCCAGAAAAATGTGAGGGCAAACTTTTTCGGAGTGAGAGTTGTGAACTCTTGGAACAATCTACCAGAAAGTGTTGTGACTGCACCGAGTGAGTCCTTTCAAGACAAGACTTGACCAACACTGGAGCGGGTTCAGGTACATTCAGGAGCCGGTGCATGCCCAGTACTTGCCAACAGTGCGTAACAGAGACGTGACCGATCGCCCAAGCGGCTAACGAGCCGATCAGTGGTGAAGAGGATAAAAGAAAAGGAAAAGTAATCAGAGACGTGACCGATCGCCCAAGCGGCTAAGAGGCGAAGAGGATAAAAGTAAAAGTAAATAAAAAGATATGGATGAGTGAAGGTCATACTTTCTATTGGAGTTGCAAATTATTAATTTGACATGGTGATATAGGACTATTAGGTTGTTCTCTGGTATCTTCTTGAAAATATTACACATCTATACTGTTCGTCATCTGGGACTCGGGATAATGTGTGTGTGTGTGTGTGTGTGTGTGTGTGTGTGTGTGTGTGTGTGTGTGTGTGTGTGTGTGTGTGTGTGTTATTGTTGTTGTTGAGATGTAGAGAAGAGAGCCATTGGGTCTGAAGATGCAAGACGGTGTAGGAGGAAGGTAAAGTTAGAAAGTGGGAAATAAAGCAGGAGATTTGATAGCAGGTGGGCTATCCACCTTGCATGGTGTGTGTGTGTGGTATGTAAGTAATGTCTAAAGTGATGACGCCTGGCTTGCCTTAATCCATTGCATCGTATATCTACATTGTATACACGCATGTCTATAAACATGCTGAATCCATATCATATTGTATAATGATTGCACTGTACTGAATATCTATCTATCTATCTATCTACCGAGTTGTTGCTGAAGCACTTAAGTTGAGGATTACTGAGGGAGTTCAGACGAGGTTGCATAATTGTATGTTAATCACCAACATTATAATGGTACGTGTGTGTGTGTGTGTGTGTGTGTGTGTGTGTGTGTGTAGAGTTAAGATGGACTTAACTTTGCCTTAGACAGTGACTGTATAATATGATGACAGGTAGTGACTGAACTGACAGTCATATTAGCGGGACATTGTTACTGTACTGTGTGTGTCTACGTCAGGCATTTAGGGAAGTTTCATAAAATAAAATTCAGTATTTTCTTATTGTTTCTCATCTGTTTCTTAATGTTGTGAAAATTAAATTTCCAGGGGATGGTGTGACAGCCCCTATGGTCACTGCCAAGTACCCGACAATAAAGGAAAATATTTATTTCTACCTCATTGAAATTCGTTCTTTAAAGTTTCTCCCCCACAGGGCCCTCGTCACGCCTCGCTAACATCCATCTCTCCAGACTCTCGCAGGCTCCCCAAAAAACATTTAATTACCTCCACCAGTATCATCCTGCAGGCCGGGGATAAAACACAGGCACACAAAGTTCTGTACTAAGTGAGATAAACCGTTCACTGTTATAAATATCTTACTTTATATATAACTTTTGGCAGAAAGGTAAAGTCAAATGAATATTGTCAACTTATTAACGAAATGATTATACGTTTCCTTAATGAAATATGATAAAGTAAAGCATTAAATTATCTTAACTGATGATGTAGTATGCAAATGTTGTTTTTATGTTCCAGAGTTACGAACCAACAAAGAGTTAATAGCCGGTAGTATATTTGGTTATGTAAACAGTGATCATTAAACGTGGTTTATATCAGTGGCCGTAATGGTGATGGTATGTGAGGTAGTTCATCTAATATTCTTCTTCAAATATAGAAATTTTCGAGTTTCAAACGACTCTTATTTAGTTAGATTGTGATATAGTCAAGATTTATTTTGAACATTGTGTCCATGCTGGTTCTCACTTCCACAGTTACTATAAATTCAATAGGATAGGACAAGAACATACTGAAATTTCTTTTAATCTCAAATATAGTATATGACGTGTGGATATTTAGTGTAGATTAAAGAAAGAAAAGTAAAATACATGCGAACATTTACTCTAAAAAACGCGTAGTTATTGAAGTTAGTTAAGGTTCAATTTTTGGGGGTAAGAACATGTGGTGAGTAATTATGCTCTTATAAAATTAATGAAGTACTGACCAAAGATAACTGTGAATGAGTTGGATCAAGTCTCTGGAGGTTCACACTAACTCTGATAAACCCTTGATGTTAAGGCATTTTACAGCGGACATGTGAACTATAGAGAACATCATCTTAATCTCTCATCTGATGTGTCATCTAAGAGGAGACCAAACTTTAAGTGGAGGCATTTTCATGTTCTAAAAGTATCGGGAGGTCTTCGAGTCAATCTTGACCTCAAATACTTCAATCACATTTTCACAGAAGCAAACCTCAAGATAACAACCATTTAGAAAGTGTGATTGAGTTTTAGAGAGGCTCTTTGGCCTACTACATAAAGAGATTCCGAGTCTCTTTGGCGGGTATGAACCGGAATGCTCAAAGGACGGTTCGCACTGAAGCATATATTTAGGCAGTCATATCTCCAGGAAACTCCGTGGTTTGAGCTCAAGCGGGACACTAGACGAGTTAGTTTGTCTTTTGAATAAGAAAGCTTAGTTAGTTGTTTAAAAAGGGTAAACATTCTCTCTTATTACCGAGAGAGCATCTTGTTGATAGTGGAAGAGAGTTACATGTTAGTTAGTCTTTGGGATTCCAGTGGTGGAGTTAGGTAATCTATCTGTACTGAGTTATTTCGACGCCACATCAGTTCTAAAGGCAAGATGTAGACACGAATTGTCTTTAAAAGGATGGAAGAAGAGGTGGTTGTCTTCGCAAGTCCACCGGACGTGTCCCAGGCAAGACTTGTTTGGCTGGAAACGTTAAATCAAGGACAGGGTTTCCATTCTTAGGGAAATCTTTAAATTACATCCTTACTTAACAGCCCGAGTCCTGAGCCCTGGTGTCCGGGAAGAGATAAGAGGCGACTTCCCACCAAGCGGTAGTCACTCCGGGAATTACACCATCATAACACTGAGCTACACTTACTGAACTTTCTCACCGGGAAAGTTTATCTCCACCACATCCTCTCTGACCGACAGGGAAGACACAATTGACCTACTCAAACATTTTCCTTGGACGAGCCCGAGTACCGTGGATAAGCTGTCTAAGAGGGAAAAAAAAGTCAAACTGAATTGCCTAATGTGAACTCGGTGTGCATTCCAAGGTCTTCACCCCGGGAACTGAAAACTGACGGAACCGACGTAACAAGCTGCTCTTGTTTAAACACCTTACTGGGGAAAGATTTTAGGCACGAGTGTAAATAGTTCATGCTGAAAGCAAGATAAACACTCCAACACTACCCTTCTAGTTCACTAACACAGCGCTGAGCCCGGTACAACAGGTGTTACACTTGGCAAAGGTAAATATCGTACATAATGATACAAACAGGACGAAACACTATCAACTAGGCGTTGATAAACATAGTTGACACAGTACAGCCAAAATATATAGAATGTCTTAACGTAACTCAGAAGGATGCACATAATTACTCACAATAGAACTTGTCTCTTATATTAGGTTTACAGTGTTTAACTATGACATTTCATCACCGCCACTCATTACGGTCGAATTGCAAGTGAAGAGAGCATATAACTCGTCAGGACGTAGCGAGATTAGTTTGAAGGACTTAAGGACATGCCCCCCTTCATTCCTCCCTGGGGTCCATGAACATGGTTGACAGTCCCTGTAGTCGTCCTCAGTGTCTCTCTCCGGCGGGTGCCATGGTCCACGGCGGGAGTAACACTGTATAAGGGGGCGTCGCTCAGTTTCTATGACCTGCCTCGTCTATAGCTATACACCCATTTACTCTCATAGAAAGATCCAACTCGCTTGAGTCAGCTAAAAGACCCACTGAAAGGTTCCTTTTTGTTCTGATGCAGAATATGAATGAGAAACAATATCCTCCCCAAAAGAAAGTATCATAAAAAGTTTAGTTTATTCCTGAGGTGGTAACACAGTGCACTACCAACCATCACCCACGGTAAAACTTTCTGTAATTCAATTTCAGATCGCACCAGGGAAATTCTCTCACTCCAGAGCAGACCCCGGCGTCTGGTAGAACAAAGACTATATTGTGAATCGTCTTCTGGGAAATAGACTCATCGCCGGACCGATACCGTATGGCGAAGCTTCCCATGCACCGACACTTCACTCCATCTCAAACTGGATCGTTAGTGAATGTGAACAACTCTTGCAAAACGAACTAAATCGCCTTAGATACTCGTCTTACCCTGACTGTGAGAACAATCCACTAACTCTCCCTAAGTGCTACAAAATCGAAGCAAAAGCACTTAGCTCTCTTTTTATAGACACGATGTTGGGCAGACCCTCGACTTCGCCGTGCTAGGAAACGGCTGGGAGTAAAAGTTTGGTCCTGTCGTGTGACAGTATGTAACATGACAGGTTGAGTATGCTGCCAGTGTCACGTCACAGGTTGAGTATGCTGACAGTGTCACGTCACAGGTTGAGTATGCTGCCAGTGTCACGTCACAGGTTGAGTATGCTGCCAGTGTCACGTCACAGGTTGAGTATGCTGCCAGTGTCACGTGGCAGGTTGAGTATGCTGCCAGTGTCACGTCGCAGATTGAGTATGCTGCCAGTGTCACGTCACAGGTTGAGTATGCTGCCAGTGTCACGTCGCAGGTTGAGTATGCTGCCAGTGTCACGTCACAGGTTGAGTATGCTGCCAGTGTCACGTCGCAGGTTGAGTATGCTGCCAGTGTCACGTCGCAGGTTGAGTATGCTGCCAGTGTCACGTTGCGGGTTGAGTATGCTGCCAGTGTCACGTCACAGGTTGAGTATGCGGCCAGTGTCACGTCGCAGGTTGAGTATGCTGCCAGTGTCACGTCGCAGGTTGAGTATGCTGCCAGTGTCACGTCACAGGTTGAGTATGCTGCCAGTGTCACGTCGCAGGTTGAGTATGCTGCCAGTGTCACGTCACATCTCATTATCCTCCGGCTTTTAATAGTAATTTTTATTTCCAATTATTCCCGCTTGAGGGCCATGGAGTAGTATAACGGGGTAGTGACCATAGTGTTATTAGGTAATATCAGCCTGAACAGTCGAGAGTATTGATCCAGTACGCTTTTCTGGATATTATAAGAGTCGCTTAAGACAGGTCATAAAATATGTTAGGTAGATGGGGCAAAATTTACGACGCAGCGTCAACAACAGCTGTGACACACGACCGACCGTTAACGATAAAAACTCCTTCATTGATTTACAGTTTAATAAAGAGTTGTATCATTCCTGAATTTATACACCTGTACCTGTAACCAGCACTAGAAATCTGCACTTGTATCTGTACCAGAATCCGCGTAATTGCTTCTGAATTAATAAGTTGAAATGAAGAGAAATGAACCCCCCCCCCCCCCCCGGACCCTGGTTGTCATAAAATACGGCTTCAGGGCCAGGCAGTGAGGATCAACTCGTATGTTCGTGATGTTTATGAAGAAAATCTGGCTCGAGGAAACAACAACATATCATGGACTCAGAAAACTTAAATGATTTTTAGCGTCACTGTGACAATAATGGAACTTACGATAAATCTATTTTTACGTAGATAAGCGAAAACGAGTTGATAATAATTTATGTCCGGTTTATTGTTGAAGTTTGAACCAATATTGTACCTAACACAGTTTGTACGATTTTACAAGCGCCTAAGTGAGGGTGGTGAGCTGAGAAGAAAAACAACCTCAGCCTGTGACTGTTTCTCCGTGGTGGTGTAGATTAAGTAAGGTTAGTTTACGTTAGGTTAAGATTAGGTTAGGTTAGGGTAAGGTAAGGTTTGGTTAGGTTAGGTTAGGTTAGGGTAAGGTTAGGTTAGGTTAGGGTAAGGTAAGGTTTGGTTAGGTTAGGTTAGGTTAGGTTAGGTTAGGTTAGGTGGCCAGGAACACGTAGAGGTTAAAGGTCATTGACTTCAAAGGTAAACATTTATGCATTTATGTGAATTCAACTCAAATTTCCTCTCATTATCTCTCTATGTCTCTCATTCTCTCTTATTGTCTTTCTTTCTTTCTCTGTCTGTCTTTATCTCTCTTTTTCTGTATGTCTTTATCTCTTTCTCTCTCTCTTTTTCTGAATCTCTCTCTCTCTCTCTCTCTCTCTCTCTCGTGCTCGCTCAGTTCCAGCATCACACACGACCAATGTTATCCCAGTGGCCTCCCCCAAACACCGCTTTTTTCTAAGTAGGTTTTTAAAAGGTTGAAGAATTATATACAGTATTTCTATATTATATTTTTGTTCTCACGGTATTCAAAGGTTCTATATTAATTTCTATGGAAGATTTGAGGCAGAATAGTGACGACGATAAAGTAAAGTAGAAGAGGTATACAGTTCTCTATTGTGTTCTCACCCGTGGTAATTAAATAGCTGCCTGCAAAGCTTCCGTGACGCCTGCTGGACCACCACTCCACGACCCCCTGACGGAGACACGATGATCCTCCCCATACTGGCCAGATATTTTGTAAATAATATTGATTATGTGTTAAGGGAATATCCTTCCTTCCTTAGGCTTTAGTAAGCCCCTTTATAATATTTATACTGTATATACTTGTCACACTTGCCAGATGCTTCTGATGTCATTGTACAGGGGTACCTAGTGACAGCACTAGGATCCCGCTTCCTCTATCAAGGAATAAACAATTGAAATTAAAAAAAAAATGAATTGCCTCTCACCTGTCCCGGGATGTAGGATTCTGAAACAAAGACGAACATCACTGATTAATACTGTAAATATGTGTTAAGATAATACTCTTGCAATGTAATAATCAAGATAATAAGACCAAACACACACACACACACACACACACACACACACACACACACCATAAGACCACTAATAGGACAAAACTATAAAACAAGAGAAACTGTTAAACTTCAAGCATTCTAAAAGAGTAAACCGCACACAACAACCATCACACCTTAAAGTTTGTTATATCTGACTCAACAACCAACACACATACCTGTACTTAGTTAAGAGGAGTAACTCAACCACAGTTAAATATTTTGTCAATAGACTGTCACACAAATACTTAACAGGATCACTCCTGCTTAACGATCACGGGACGGTCGTTATATGAGTAGTGTCTTCGTTTACCTTCTTCCTCTATAATAAACGTAAGAGTAGCAGAGGTTATCTATTTTTTTAATACATATGTTGTTCTATCGGACCAAAAGTTACCAATTATGAGTTTATGAGATAAAGGTGTGAGGTGTAAGGTTATAATATTTATAAGGAATTCGACAAATTTAAGTAAAAAATTGTAAAACATGTCCTTAAATAGCACAGACACTGTACGCACTAACTTAACCTTTTTACATGCATTAAAAAAGTTAACTGTCAAAATATACCACAAAGAATTTTTTATATTTTTTTTTCTACCATAAATTAGTGGAAGAATTGGAAAATATAGCAATTTATGGTAAACTTTTCCACTCGAGTAAGTTACGGGAAAGTTATTTGGTCTGACCCTATTGAATATTTTACCCAGGAGAGAGAGAGGCTTAAGGTCTCAGCCACACAGTCGTACGCCCAAGGGTGTGAAATATATCACAGTTTAGTCACACAGTTTACACATGGACGATCATCTCGATATATTGTCCTGGGAGGTTGATAGATCGACCTCTGCTGCTGCTGGTGTTATGTACAGTCTCGTTCAAGATTCTTCGAACACTGCTGGAGACAGCTGGCAACTCAGGGCCGTTTGTTTACTATAGTACGTAGTAAAAATTATGACTAAATGTAAAAGTGATCGGCGATTGGTTACTTAGTTCCCCGTTGCTTAATTTAATGGTACGGCTGTGTTGTTTTGTATTATACTACGTACTATAGTTAACAAACGGCCTTGAGTTGCCAGTTGTGTTCGAAGAGCCTTGAACGAGACTGTACAGTACATGGTGTGTGTCTCCGCTGAGTCTCCCTGTATGTGTGTTTCGATAAATGTGTTTTGTGTTTATTGTGTGTTTATGTGTGTTATGCATGTGTGTGTTTATGTGTGTTATGCATGTGTGTGTTTATGTGTGTTATGTGTATTCTAGGTTCCTTATTTATGTTTTGTATTTCATGTTCGTGTTTTACGTTTCTTCGTGAGCGTAAATGTGGTGTGTGTGTAAGTATGTGCCTTGTGTGTGTATATTTATTTTTTGCTCTATATATCAGGGTGGCTGAGGCTGGGTAAACCTGGAAATATCAAGGAATCTAACAATAACGATAAAAAGAAAAACTTGGATATTTGTGTAAATTTGTACTAAAAAATATATACTGTATATAATATTTCATTAGCCCAATATATATGGATCCTCGTGTTTCGAAGGGGGATTTGGTAAAACGTTACTCTGACCACCTACGTGATACGGGTAGTCCCTATTAGAGGTTCAAGCGCCATAAGCTCGTTGAACAGGCTTTGTGTGACATATAACAGAGTCTGTGTTTGCTTATAGTATCCTGGTTGTCCAGAGTTAGCGTTCTCCGGTCACAGTCATGAGCTCGTGGGCCGTGGGTTCGAATCCTGGCAGGGTGAGGTGTTAATTAACTGTATATAATATATAGTCCCACGTTCGAATCTCTGTTACTCGGGGGAAAATTTCCTATGTTTATATATCTTCAAATGTCTCGCCACACACACAAGCACAATCCCTTAAAATTTCGGTTTCTAAATAATCTAGGTTACGGTAAACATCACTTCTTGGTTAAACAGAAACAACAATACCTGGAAATTCATGGAAATATTTAATTATCTCAGTAAACGTCAGTGAAGAAACTTTGTGCTGTATGACATGTTTTCCCCCTAACGCGGCGCCGCGCCATCCAGCATCGTGTGAGAGAAGAGAATTATCGTTTAGTTTCGTTTAGTGATCATGTTTCAAGGTCTTTTAAGTCTCATTTGTCATCGTTCGGTTTCATTTAGGTATTATTTATTAAGTTCATGAGTTTTAAGTTTCGTTTAAGTAATAAAAGTTTCATTAAATAAAATAATTATTTCAGTAAGTTTCGTCCAGTTATATAAAGTTTCATTAAATATAAGTCTTTCAGTAAGTTTCAATGAAGTATTCACAGTTTCATCAAATTGAAATTTATCAGTAAATATCGTTCAGGTATTCACAGTTTCAGGGTTAGTTTCACAGGTGAGAAGTTTGTTAGCAAGTGTTACCCAGGCATTACGTTGCAGGTAAAACACAAGTGTTAAATTTCAGATAAAACGCAGGTGTTGTATTACTGGCAAAACAAAGACTGTTGAATACTGGACGCTGCTGCTGGAAGGTTCGGGTGACACGGAAAATTTATCTAGCGAAAAATTGTGTGTAGTGGAGGCAGGCGTGTGGTGCGGGGTGGAGTGTTGGTGTTGTCTGTCTATCAGTCTCGTCTACACCACCTCTCTCTCTCTCTCTCTCTCTCTCTCTCTCACTACTTTTTCTCGTCCTATCTCTCACTGTCTTTATTCTTCTCTCTTTCTCTTTTTATCACCATTTTCTCTCTCACTCTACTTTCTCTCCTCCTATTTCTCATCTTCCTTTATCTCTTTCTCTCATATTATTCCTCATATACACCCGATCTCTCTCTCTCTCTCTCTCTCTCTCTCTCTCTCTCTCTCTCTCTCTCTCTCTCTGTATCCATGTTTTCTGTTATTAATTAAAAGAAGGAATATATCTTTGTTCTACCTTGCCTGATTAATAATACGTTCATTCAGTTCGTTAATAAGGAAAATTGATAAAGTAATTCGTATGATAACAGGAAGGGTGTTTAATGCGGAGCATGATAGCATAGTGCATGATAACTCGTATGATAGATTAGTGTATGATAACAACGTATGATAGATTAGTGTATGATAACAACGTATGATAACATAATATAAAAGCCTCTTATGAGTTCCATGGGTCAAAAATATATTCCCCCAAAATACACAGCTGACTTTTCATAATTATTATTTCTCTTGTACTCATCTCGTTGTGTGTGTGTGTGTGTGTGTGTGTGTGTGTGTGTGTGTGTGTGTCTCGATGTGTATGCACGTATCTGTCTGTCTGTCTGTCTGTCTATATGTCTGTCTGTTTCTTTTTAAGTATAACCCACGTCTTAATAAACTCACTAAACTGAACATGCTGTCAACTCCCAAGATATATGAGTCGAACTGAGCAATTAGAGAGAGAGAGAGAGAGAGAGAGAGAGAGAGAGAGAGAGAGAGAGAGAGAGAGAGAGACGCAACCCAACTCAACAAAAAAAAAAATTAAGTGTCTGGCTTTCTAACTGTTATTTACCGCGGGACAGTTTAGTGCACCAGTTAGTCAAGACTGTGTGGTGGTGTTTGTTAATTAAAAGAGAAGAATAATTATCCTCCTCTCAAGTCCAAGATGAGTGTGGTGGTGGTGATTTACCGCTTCTGTCTGTGTGGTAGGTGGGTGAGTCATTTACAATTACTGACTCACTGACTTGACTGACCTACTGACTGATTGACTGACTGATTGATTGACTGACTGACTAATTGACTGACTGACCTACTGAATAACTGGTTGACTGACTGACTAATTGACTGACTGATTGACTGACCTACTGACTTGACTGATTGACTTACCTACTGACTGAATGCTTGATTGACTGACCTACTGACTGACGAACTAATTAATTGACTGACTGACTAACTAACTAACAATGACTGACCTTCGGGTTTATAATTTTTTGGGTGATCCATATTTGGTATGAGAGAGAGAGAGAGAGAGAGAGAGAGAGAGAGAGAGAGAGAGAGAGAGAGAGAGAGAGAGAGAGAGAGAGAGAGAGAGAGAGACCCCATACAACACGTTCACTTTACTACTAAACTTTACAAAATACTCCTCACTTTATTTTCTCAAACAAATTCTAAATATTACTAAAGTTAATAAAAAAAAGTGTATAAAATCCTCTTTAAAATGCAAATATATTTTCTAGAAGGAAGGGACGACATCTTTGTTTTTTGTTTCGTTTATATTTATAGATGTTTATATATGGTGCTGAACAAATGACTATCGTTATTCTTGAACTATAAGGGATGGTGAAGGTATAACAGCATCCAGTTTTATATCCTAGATCGAGTTTATATAGGATCTAAGATATTCGTGTGTGTGTGTGTGTGTGTGTGTGTGTGTGTGTGTGTGTGTGTGTGTGTGTGAGGTAACTATCCTACACATTATCTAAAAGCATTCTGGACAGATGAGCCAACACCACCATCATGAAGATAAGGCCATAAACACCTGTGACATATGATACAGTAATTCAATAAATATTTTTAGAGGTGGAGTTACTCACACAAGTCATGGAACATAACAGAGAAATATCAACACAGGTACACGTATACATCACCTGTCCACGTGTGTGAATTAGTGATGGACAGGTGGACGCGTTACTCTCTTACACATATCAAGATGCTTATAAAACTGACGTATCTCACCTGTACCCACTGACACTATTTTGGGTTAATGAGTGAGTCTATTTAGCTAGTGTGGTGCTGGCTGGCCTGGTGTTGGTTATTATAGTGCGTGTAATAACGTATATGATGGATCTCCAAGACCCGCCAGCCTGTAGGAGACCTCGAGAAACGATATAACTATTGATTTATAATGAGACAATCTTGATGAATTACTTGAAAGGATTTTAATCGTGTGTTGAGGCAGAGGAGTGTTTTTGTTAGGTGTTAGTTAAGGGTATTTACTAGTTAATGTGTGATGCTATTTTGTCTGATACTACACGTAAGTTAAATGTTGAAGGGAAAGATATGATAATTATGATATCAAATGCTAGTGTGAAATATTAGTTTGCCTCTTCTTCAGCATCTTCTGTCACTTATTTATCTGTCACCTCTTCTTGTGTCTCTGCTTCTGCCTCTATCACCTCTTCTTCTGTCTCTGCCACCTCTTCTCCTGTCTCTGTCACCTCTTCTTCTGTCTCTGCCACCTCTTCTTCTGTCTTTGCCACCTCTTCTTCTGTCTCTGCCACCTCTTCTTCTGTCTCTGCCACCTCTTCTTCTGTCTCTGCCACCTCTTCTTCTTTTTCTGTCACCTCTTCTTCTGTCTCTGCCACCTCTTCTTCCGTCTCTGTCACCTCTTCTTCTGTCTCTGCCACCTCTTCTTCTGTCTCTGTCACCTCTTCTTCTGTCTCTGCCACCTCTTCTTCTGTCTCTGCCACCTCTTCTCCTGTCTCTGCCACCTCTTCTTCTGTCTCTGCCACCTCTTCTTCTTTTTCTGTCACCTCTTCTTCTGTCTCTGCCACCTCTTCTACCTGTCTCTGCCACCTCTTCTTCTGTCTCTGCCACCTTTTCTTCTTTTTCTGTCACCTCTTCTTCTGTCTCTGCCACCTCTTCTTCTGTCTCTGCCACCTCTTCTTTTTCTGTCACCTCTTCTTCTGTCTCTGCCACCTCTTCTCCTGTCTCTGCCACCTCTTCTCCTGTCTCTGCCACCTCTTCTTCTGTCTCTGCCACCTCTTCTCCTGTCTCTGCCACCTCTTCTTCTGCCTCTTGTCGCCTATTTTTTCTGCCAACTCATCTCCTGTTCCCAGCTCGTCCTCAGCCTTGAGGTAAACGAGTGTTATGGTGCGTCACTGTAGCGCCACAAACTACAGTGCGTCATTATCACAGGCAGGTAAATATTACACACCTGGCAGCCCCAGCACTGATGACAACAAAGGCTTCACGTGACTCAGCTTTGTAACACCAACACACAATAAGCTGGAAGTGCAGCTTTTGTACCAGTCTTGGTCTTGGTAAATTTTTTAAGGCATGAATTAATGTTCATGCCATATATCTATATCTATATATATATATTTATATATATATATATATATATATCTATATATATATTTATATATATATATATATATATATATCTCTATATATATATATATATATATATATATATATATATATCTATATATATATATATATATATATATATATATATCTCTATATATATAGATATATATATACAAGGTGAGGCACAATCCACTTTACCGCCTCAATAACTCGCCCCCCTCGACACACCGCCGCCATATTCAGCTCACAACATAGTTTCATCAAAAAAATTCTCTCATCTTTGTTAATCTTCCGCGGCTCGACCCTCACTCCCTGCCCCCCTGGAGTAACACCAAGATGGCGTCACAACTATTTCCAATATGTTAGCAGTGAAGGTGTGTAGAGGGTGTGAATTTGTTGCATCACAGTATATCAAAGTGTTGAAAGAGAATCAATTTAGTGTTTTTAATCAGAACGTGTCTGTGTTTACATCACCTCAAGATCCCATACCGTCGCCTCCAAAAATTGCATTAGCATTTTGTGATGCAAAGTGACGTGGGGAGTATTTATGTAGAATTAACAAGACCTCGACTGACACATTGATAGATTAACTGTGGGAGCTCCAGTCAGGACCCAGGGGAGAGGAGGGGAGTGGGGAGTAGGGGAGGAGAGGGGAGGGCAGGGGGGGAAGGGAAGGGGAGGGAAGGGAAGGGAAGGAAAGGGAAGGGAGGGAAGGGAAGGGAAGGGAAGGGAAGGGAAGGGAGAAGTGACTGGTGGAGGGGAGGGGAGGAGAGGGAGGGGAGGAGATCGGGGGGGGGAGGAAAGAGAGAGGAGAAGTGCGCGGTGGAGGGGAGGTGAGGGGAGGGGACGGGAGGTAGGGGAAGGGAAGGGGGAGAGGAGAGTAAGAGTGAGTGAGCCATTCTCAATAGAAAAAGGAAAAAGATAAAAAAAGAGGATGAAAAGAAAGGGACGAAAATGGGGAGAGAGAGAGAGAGAGAGAGAGAGAGAGAGAGAGAGAGAGAGAGAGAGAGAGAGAGAGAGAGAGAGAGAGAGAGAGAGAGAGAGAGAGGCACACAATAACAATACAAAATTACAACAATACACAACAACAACAACAACAACAACAAGTCATAACAATATATCACCCTTAAGTGGCATTAATATTGAAGCCTGAGAAGAACAGTCAGGTCACCAAAAACAGTAATATCCTACGACTAATTAAACCGTTCAGCGTAGTGCTTAATAGTATCAATGGCAAAGGTAATGATTGATATATTACAGAGAGAGAGAGAGAGAGAGAGAGAGAGAGAGAGAGAGAGAGAAAAGACCGTAAAATTTATAATTCTTAATATGACTAGAAAGATGATTCCTATTACCTTTAGCACAATGGTGACACTAAATGAATCAGTTCACATTTATGTTGCAAATATTGTTATCACGTGTAAGAGAACGGTGACGACACTGGGGGAAATACTACATGGTGATGAGTTTTTAAAGCTTATATTGCACACATACTGCACTGGCCTCATGGACCTCCACCAGGTCTCGTCAGCCAAGTTCAAATAACGACTCAGAGTTATTTTGTATTTTACTTTTTTTTATAATTACGAAATGATGTCTGTTAATGATTGGGTGATTTAGATTTAACTATAGTTACCGATATAGAGTTAAGTATTATATTTAATGTATATTTATTGGTTTTCTATGATCGTTCATTATTTGTTGAAGATGAACTATTGTATTTATTTATTTTGTTACATAAAAAATATTCGCCACATTTTCAGTATTAATTCTTACGGTATTTTTGTCTACGTGTTTTCAATAGTAATTTAATCTATCTTTTTGCCTTTAAAATAATATGTATTAATGTATATAGACCCGAGACATTTATATAAGTTAAACAATAAGTTGTGTTGAAAATATAAATGCTGTTAACATCATATTTGCCGCTGCTGGGGCCGGGAGTTAATTTTTTTAATCCCCTTAATGTAAGGAGCGTAGGAGAGAACAGGCCGGGTAGGTGGTCCCCCCCCTCCCAGGTACAGTAGGGTAGTGGTGTGGTCCTCCCAGGTGGTGTAGTGTAGTGGTGTGGTCCTCCCAGGTGGTGTAGTGTAGTGGTGTGGTCCTCCCAGGTGGTGTAGTGTAGTGGTGTGGTCCTCCCAGGTGGTGTAGTGTAGTGGTGTGGTCCTCCCAGGTGGTGTAGTGTAGTGGTGTGGTCCTCGCAGGTGGTGTAGTGGTGGTACACTCCTCCTAGGTGGTGTGGTCCGTATAGGGTTGAGGCACTATCAGTAATTTACCCTCACTTAATACGCCACACACACACACACAGGAGAGAGAGAGAGAGAGAGAGAGAGAGAGAGAGAGTCATCAAGATCACCTCCAGGTCTTGAGGACTAAGTCGGTGGTCTTTGTTGTGATTAATATTAATGAATTTCCAAGTGACAGAATAAAACACCGTAATTGTACGACAGTTTTTAATGACTCAGTTTCAAGGGAAAAAAATAATTAATGGTACTCTGATACGTGGCGCGGCTCGGGGTAACTGCTGTGGCGTTAATGGTAAAAATATTTGGATCACCCGAGGGTTAGCCCCTGACTTAACCAAACCCAACCTTACTTAACATAACATAACATAACCTAACCTAATATAACCTAACCAAACCAAACCAAACCAAACCTAACGTAACCTAACCTGACGTAACCAAACCCAACCGTACTTAACATAAAATAACCTAACCTAATATAACGCTAACCTAACCTAACCTAACCTATTATAACGCTAACCTAACCTAACCTAATATAGCGCTAACCTAACCTAACCTAACCTAACCTAACCTAACCTAACCTAATATAACGCTAACCTAACCTAACCTAACCTAACCTAACCTAACCTAATATAACGCTAACCTAACCTAACCTAATATAACGCTAACCTAACCTAACCTAACCTAATATAACGCTAACCTAACCTAACCTAACCTAATATAACGCTAACCTAACCTAACCTAATATAACGCTAACCTAACCTAACCTAACCTAATATAACGCTAACCTAACCTAACCTAACCTAATATAACGCTAACCTAACCTAACCTAATATAACGCTAACCTAACCTAACCTAACCTAATATAACGCTAACCTAACCTAACCTAACCTAATATAACGCTAACATAACCTAACCTAACCTAATATAACGCTAACATAACCTAACCTAACCTAATATAACGCTAACATAACCTAACCTAACCTAATATAACGCTAACATAACCTAACCTAACCTAATATAACGCTAACATAACCTAACCTAACCTAATATAACGCTAACATAACCTAACCTAACCTAATATAACGCTAACATAACCTAACCTAATCTAATATAACGCTAACATAACCTAACCTAACCTAATATAACGCTAACATAACCTAACCTAACCTAACCTAATATAACGCTAACATAACCTAACCTAACCTAATATAACGCTAACATAACCTAACCATCCTAACGCTAACCTAACTGAACTGTGTTATCGTGCTGTGTTTAACTTACTGCTCCTATAACCTGTATTAATAAGTAAGATGATGGTTATATTGACAGCTGTGAATACATACAATAATTGTGTTAAAACTATATCATAATTATCTTTCATATAATATTTAAAGATTCTCGCTATCATTAATGCATATAAAGTTATTATAGTTTAAAAGCTCACACAGACTTTATAAACACCCAGTATTTACCATAAGATTACTAACATGTTAAACCTATACGAAACACCCCTAATGTAGTGTATAGTATAGCCTTAACTGGCGGTGTATAATATAAAATAGGTGTAACATCAGAGAGACAGTCACCCTCACCAACTCTCGACTTAGCCTCCCTGATCAAACACTAATGAATGTTGCCTTACATGGACGACCCTTAATTAAGACCAGACCCAAATCTATTTAAATTTTACCTGGTCTTCTTTCTGGTTACCTGTGTCTGAAGTAATAATCATCCTATAATATTTCATACATAATATAACCTAGATTTACATTTATACTGGCAAGATGAAGTATGTGTTCAAATAGTTCAGGTAACATGTTGTTCTTTTTCTGGAATAAATACTAAATATAGTTATGTGTTAGACAATAATCTTTGTTAATAATTTTGTGACTCCAATATATATTCCTTGACAACACCTGTGATTTTTATCGAGTTCTTACAGGTGTAGCATTGTGCGAATGTATTTGTGTGTATTTATGACATACACACACACACACACACAATTCGTGGAAACATCGAGTGTGTGTGTGTGTGTGTGTTTGCTCTGAGTTTCCTCCACTAATCACCAGTACATAAACCTCTCAGATTCTCCACCAGTTGTGTATTGTGTACGACATCTGTCTCAGCTCACCAGGTGTACCCAGGAGAAATAATCTGTTATCTCAGCTCACCAGGTGTACCCAGAATACATCACCCTCAGCATCATCTAACCTGAAGTGTCATATATAAGTTAGATCATTAGTGTCTTCAGTAATTCCTCGACATCTTCCTCCACGCTGCTGGACGGTTGGCGTGTGTCGCTGGCAAGTCTTAACTACTTTATTAAGAGGTTACATTATACCGAGACCAGCTCATAACGGGTCAATCTTCAACTCCGGAGTCATCGAGCAGCGCAAGTTTCTCATACTAATTATTGCTTAACTTAGCACCCAGCAAGTTGTTGGAGGGTGTGTTGGAGGTGATGTTGGAGGGTACACGTGTAGTGATGGAGAGGGTGTAGTGTTGGAGGGTATAGTGTTGAAGGGGGTGTTGTGTTGAAGGATGTAGTGTTGGAGGGTGTTGTGTTGGAGTGTTGTGTTAGAGAAGGTATTGTGTTGCACGGTATAGTGTTGGAGGGGTGTGGTGTTGGATGGTGCATTGTGGGAAGTAGTAATATTGAAAGGTATTGTGTTGGAGGGTGTGTGTTGACGGACGGTGTGTTGTTTTAGAGGTCGTGATGTTGGGGGACTCACTGTGTTACACTTGTGTCAACAAATGACAACTGACCAATCACAAACCACACGGGAGAATATGGGCGTGGCTGCATACTTTTACACTCCCACAACGAACAAGTTATTTATTTTGTGAGAGAACAAGATGATTGGCGGGAAATATAAATAAAGTGTAAAGTATTGTTTGGGAGGAAGACAGATGAATAGAGTTTATTTTAAGGTTTTCTCTCTGTTTTGTGTTCAACGAGGAAGTAGAATGACACATTAAACATGGCAGGTGAAGGCCAGGTGTAGGAGGCTTAATTAACATTATAGGAGGTACAGCACTAGTAAAAATCCGCAGAAAAAATAACCATGGAATAATTTTTAGAACAATAAAAGGGAATTACAACAGCGCGTCAGCTTGGACAGGTTTAGGCTGCAAGAGACCACTGAGCCGTCATCGATAAGTCTGATGGCTTGGGCTCGGATATAGTCAAGATTTTTAATTTAAGAGATGGATCATCACACCAGCCGGGAGAACACGACTCAATCATCGCCTCCATCTGTGAATCGTGCCGTGTTACGAGTTGATTGGATGTGACGTATATTTTCTTACTCTGGAGAGAACCCAACTTCCTGACAAGGTTACGGTTGAGTACATACACACGGGAACCTATATCAATTTGTCTATACTGATATATGAATGGTTAAAAGACATGATTAAGAGGATGAAAATCGTTAGCGACCCCGACATTTCAGGAAGGAGAACCAGAAATGATAAGTCTCCCCTTGAGTTTCCATTGATGTTTTCTTCTACCAAACTGTATGACTTGTTCTGATATAACTGACAAAGGAACTCATTAGTGTATAGCGTTGTTAATCTGTTCATTGTTTTGTCTGTCTGTATGTTAACTAAAACTTTGAATTTGGTTCGGTTATAAGCGACACTTCAGACCTTATGAGTAATATTATTAAACGTACTTCTTCTGTTATGAGAAACTACAGAGAAAAATAAAATTAAACTAAAACTTAGAAGAGTGTGCCGCAGCTTTTCCATTGGCGGCGGCTGCGTGAGGAGACTGAGGATGGGAAACTAAACAATTTATTACATCTTCTTCTCTATAGTCTCGGGGTCGCTACACTCTGGCGCTAAAACAAGAAGATGGCCGCTCATGAATCTCTAACACAGTTCAACGAGTTTAAACTTTAATCTGTTGAAAAATTTACGTATCTTCACCCCAGGAGCTGAGAGTCCGTGATTCTATTGGGTAGGAAAACCGATACTTGTGTTCACGAGCCTTTGTTCTTGATGTTCTTTTGTTTTGTTCTGAGAGGCCATGTCACCGCTTCGTGTACATATAGTTTATTGTACTTGTTTATGGGTTATGGTATAGGACCTAAACTTTAGGTGTTCTTCAGAGCCGTTCATGTGAGTACAGCATTGTCTGTTCACTTGATTTTGTAATGTTTGTTTTGATGTTGACTCTAGTATGTATTGTGTCGTTTACTACAGCTGGCTCTCTCTCTCTCTCTCTCTCTCTCTCTCTCTCTCTCTCTTGTGTGTGTAAAATGGAAAAGATTTAAATATAACGGACGGATTTCCAATGAATGAATTACAAAAAATTTGGCTTCAAACACCATGAAGTCAAATGGAAAATTGAATATGACATTTTTCTATGAACGATAATGTATTCCTCACTATCATTTTTTTCTATTTATATATTAACATTGTAATGATTGAATATCAGACCATAGCTTACAGCACAGAGAAGTACAACACATATAACAGTGAGTGTACAGACCTATTGGTACCCCGACATACCAGGTTGACAAACCCCAGGACCCAAGGGACCTGACCTCGTCTGCTAATTACTTGAATTAGCGGGGGGACTCGACCTACAACCACACCTCCAAGACACACCTGGGCATGACCACACCTGAACACAGCTGTCCAGATCTAACCAGTTTAGTGTTAATTGGCAGATATCAAACGCAGGCTGTTCCTCCCCCATATAAAGGCGCTGCAGTCCTATCCACGCTCTCATTCAGGTCATTCGGCTGATTGTCATTCTGTCACTCTGGTCATTCTGATTCTCCCGTTAAATTGTGAGTAGTGGGAAGACAAAGCTGTTGGTGAAGAAGCACACGAAGGATACGACAACAGCTAAGTGTACCAACAGGTTCAGTCCCTTGATAGACGAATTGGACGTTAGTACAGTCAGGGGCAGGGATGACAAGGAAGGTATAAAAACTTTAATTGTTGGTGACTCACAGGTAAGGTACTTGGACAGGGCCTTTTGTGGTAAAAACAAAAATAGGATGAGGGTGTGTTTGCCAGGAGCTGGGGTGGGGGATATAATTGACAGGATGGACAATATCTTGTCTGGTAATGGGAACAAACCCATTATCTGCCTCAGTGCAGGAGGCAATGATATTGGCCGGTGTAGGAGCGAGGAGCTTCTTGATAAGTTCAAGGCAGCTGTAGATCGAATTAGGTCTAAGGGAGGGATCCCTATCATATGTGGTGTCCTGCCTAGAAGGAGAGTTGGCAGTGAATGGTTGTCAAGGGCAGTTGGTGTCAACGACCGTCTTGACAGATATTGCAAGTCAATATCAGTCCCATTCATTGACAACTGGGACAACTTCTATGGCAGAAGGGACCTTTATGCTCGGGATGGGGTGCACCTGTCTAAGGATGGAGTAGCAACCCTGGCTGGGGCTCTAGAGGGGGCAGTTCAAAAGATATCGAAGTCTTTAAACTGCTAAGAGAACATATGGGCAAGGGGGTGGAGGAGACTGCAGTGGGAGCGGGTAAACAAGGGGAAAGATTACAGGGAAATAGTGTTAGGAATGATGACAAAACTAAATTAGACAGGGAGTTTAAAACTAAACGCGGTAAGGGGAGGACTCAGAACACTACTAACTTAAATGTATACTACGGGAACAGTAGAAGTATGAGAAACAAAATGGATGATATTAGGGCCTTGGTATGTACAGAAGAAATCGATATAATTGCATTCACTGAAACATGGATCAACCTAGACACACGTGAATTACCAGTCGAATACCAAATTGCGGGTTACAAACTGTTCCATACCGATAGGCAGACCAGGAAAGGAGGCGGAGTAGCAATCTATGTTAGGGATAATCTGAAGTGTGAAATAAATAAGGAAATAAAAACTGAGAGGAATACAGAAACAATTTGGATAGAATTAAGCGACGGTAGGGAAAAATTAATCACAGGAGTAATATATAGACCCCCCAGTCTTGATAGCGTCAATGAGCGACTTATCTGGGATGAAATGCGCAGGGCTTCCATACACAACAAAGTCTGTATAGTAGGCGACTTTAACCTTGGCCAAATAGATTGGACTGACCTTTCGGGCAACTCAGAATCAGAGGATTTTCTCGAGACGATCCAGGACTGTTTCCTAAGTCAACATATAACCGAACCCACACAGGGTAATAATATACTGGATTTAGTTCTGTCGAACAGAGAAAACCTCATTAGCAATGTCGAGGTAGGGAACGAACTTGCAAACAGGGATCACAAAGAAATTCGATTCCAGTTAGATTTTCAGGGCAGACGTAAGGAAAATTCCACTAAAGTACCAGATTTCAGAAGGGCAAACTTTGACAGTTTAAAGAGGCAGCTGAGAGAGGGGGTGTCGCGCTTGGCCATGAACCTGACAGATGACACCGACCTGATAACGAGATCTGAGATTGCCGAGTTCCACGACAATTTAAATAGTGAGTTACTTAATGCACAAAGGCAGAACATACCATACAAAAAACTACGATCAGACAGCAATGACCCTAAATGGATAAATAATTATTTAAAGAACATCATTGGCCAAAGGAAGGCTATAGGTAAAAGGATAAATCGTGGCGAAATTCACCTCCGGGACTATTATAGGGTATTGGCGAGTAGGGTTAAAACCGAGATAAGGAAAGCAAAGAGGAATAATGAGGTAAGGATAGCAAGGGAGGCAAAGACAAACCCCAAAGGATTCTACCAAATGTATCAAACTAAAACATGAGAAAAGATTGGACCAATACGGTCAGACTCCGGCGAGCTCACTGATAACGACGGAGAAATGAGCAATAATTTGAATAAATATTTTTCAACAGTTTTCACCACCGAAAATTTAAACATGATACCCGAGCCACCGACTCTATTCAGAGATAGTGAAGAAAACAAATTAAGCGAGATAGTAGTGACTAGTAACGATGTTAGTAAGCAAATAGACAAACTAAAGCCTAATAAGTCACCTGGTCCCGATGAGATATTTGCCAGAGTATTAAAGGAATGTAAGGAAGAGCTTAGTATGCCCTTAGCAAAGTTGTTTAACATGTCCTTAAAAACAGGTGTAGTACCAGAATCCTGGAGGATAGAGAATGTAATACCGGTTTTCAAGAAGGGGAATAGATTACTATCCTCTAACTACCGCCCAATCAGTCTAACATCAATAGTAGGCAAATTACTGGAAGCAATCATTTCAAACTCTATTAGAAATCACCGGGAGAAGCACAGTTTGATCAATGATTCCCAGCATGGCTTCACAAGCTGACGTTCTTGCCTAACTAATCTATTAACATTCTTTTCATCAGTTTTCGAATGGGTGGACGAGGGGCACAATTATGATGTGGTATATCTCGACTTTAGCAAAGCCTTCGACAGAGTCCCCCACGAAAGACTAATTTGAAAGGTAGAAGCTCATGGCATCAAAGGTGACATCCTTAAATGGATTAGGGCGTGGTTACAGGACAGGAAACAGCGAGTGAGCATTAACGGCACTAAGTCCCATTGGAGCAACGTCACAAGTGGAGTTCCCCAAGGCTCAGTACTTGGACCATTATTGTTTATTATATACATAAACGACATAGATATCGGCAAAGACAGCAACATAAGAAAATTTACTGATGACACTAAAATAGGACGTGTTATCAAATCTGACGAGGACTCGGCAAAACTACAGGAAGATCTAAACAAATTTTTCGAATGGTCTGAAAAATGGCAGATGAAATTCAACGTGGACAAATGTAAAGTACTCAGTATAGGAGATGTAAACAGGGAAACCAGATACCAGATGAACAACGATGCCATAGAGAAATCCGACTGCGAGAGAGATTTAGGAGTAATGATAAGTAGGAACCTTAAGCCAAGTAAACAATGTGTTTTTGCTCGTAACAAGGCTAATAAAGTACTTGGGTTCATACAAAGGAGTGTTAGTTACAAGACTAGCGAGGTCATCATAAAACTGTATCTTGCTCTTGTGAGACCACACCTGGATTACGCAGTTCAGTTCTGGTCACCGTATTACAGAATGGATATAGAATCCTTGGAAAGAATTCAGAGGAGAATGACAAGACTAATCCCGGGCATTAGGAACCTTGAGTATAGAGACAGGTTAAAGCATCTTAATTTGCACTCCCTTGAGAGACGTAGAGCGAGGGGCGACCTGATAGAGGTGTATAAGTGGAAGGCAGGGCTAAACAAAGGGGACATTACAAAGGTACTCAAATTATCCAACTAGGAGCGAACTCGTAACAATGGTTTTAAAGTAGACAAATTTAGATTTAGGCGTGAAATAGGTAAACACTGGTTTGGAAACAGAGTAGTGGATGAATGGAACAAGTTACCAAATATCATCATTAACTCGAATACGCTGAATTGCTTCAAACATAGGTTGGATGGTCATATGAGCAATAGGGGTTGGGTGTAAACGGGACTGCCCAGTATGGGCCAATAGGCCCGCTGCAGTTTCCTCCATTCTTATGTTCTTATGTTGTTCGGGTCGTCATTCTATTCACTTAAGGAGAGTCACGCTCGTCCCCTCCCTAGGTCGGGAGGGAGACCCCCGGCTTCACCAGCTACGCAGAGTCTCCCATAGGAGGCAGCCCAGCCAGCACCCACTGGGCCTCTGTCAGGTCAAATGTGAGTCTTGTCAGAACGATTCCTAGGGTGAGTGACCTACTGTGGGAAGTGTAGTCATTTCATGTTTGTGTCCGAGTCAGTGTCGAGTAACGTAAACAATAATGTGCTAGGAAATCCGAGATAATATTAATATTGATGTGTCCGTGTCATTGAGTGAAATATTAAATAGTTGTATCGAAGTGGTGTTTAACAAGTTGACCCCTAAGAAGTACTATGTGATACGTAATAGATGTGTATTGACATATGAGATAAGATAAGTGTATTGACGCAGTGTAAATAACTAACCGGCCACGCCACCAAGCTTTTCCTCTCTTTACATTCCTTCTACTATAAATATTCTACCTATATGTAACAGCCTCTTCTGGTGAGTTCTGTCTTACTATAACATTAAAAATTTTCATCTCCAACAATATCAAATCTTTGGTTGCCAAGGAAACATCACGAGTCCCGCCACCAAGCTTGATAAGCATCCCGGAAGAGTGTGGTAATTTTCTATGTAAGTTTATATATACGTAGTTAAAAGTGTACAGTGTTTACTATGAAGCTTATTATACCCACATTTTACAGTCAGTCGTTACGCTTTATGAGTTATAATAACCACGCGAGCATTACCGCGGTGTTAAGGCATAAACACAGTATAATAATAAAACACTCTACATTACGAAACATAAACAGAACTAGAATGAAAAATAATCGTTAATATGTGTAGCGTTGAATATCTGATTACTGTGGCATAATACAGAAATACTACACCAATAAACGGGTATATATTTGACTTTGGGGAATATATACCACCCTGAATACCTGACTAGATCACCGAAAAGGAATAAAACTCTCTCGGCTAATCCTCACGGGAACATTTTGCGAGTAATATATGAGAGGATGTGAGAGCCGCTTGGTGGTGGTGGCAGTGGCGTGAACTAACCCACCTCCCCAGTCCCCGCCACCGTTAAGAGTGTCTACTAAAGACTTAAAAGCACACACTTGAGATGGCGGGTCCTCCTCCTTCACTTGATTATTCTAGCGGTGGAGTTTTATCTAGTGGAAATTGCCTGCTGAGATTTTCTTCTGTGGGATGATTACAAATTGGAGGCATTCTCTCTCGTGTGTACTGAACAATGTGGTGGGGTTCCGCGTCGCCTCAACACACACCGCCGCCATGTTAGGAAGTGTGAAATAGAAGAGTCGCGCCAACCTGTTGCTGTTAAAAATCGTTATTGTCACCACAGCATTGTAACTTTAAATGATGTGACTCGTGTAAATCACCTTATTCTTGGGTTAGGTTAGGTTACACACGATATAGGAGAAGATCAACAGCAACAAAAACAACAACAACAATACTACCCAGTAAGAAATAAAGTGTTCATATTTCGTAGACAACAATGAGATCCTGCCATTCCCATACTCCCGGTCACTGTCAATGAATCAGGTACAGTACTATCTATAAATATATCAGTGTTTGTCCGCTACACAATATATCACGCCACCTGGTGCAACGCTCCACGCACACATTTGTCGGTAAGTCGAGAAATATGATAGGAAATGAGTCATCACTTCACTACTCCTAAAACACGTCTGGGCAGATGTTATTCTAATTAGTTAATATAATGAAGTTGGCATGTTTTGAAAGTTAAAAATAAGTAAAAAAATAATAAAAATAAAAACAATGATAATACAATTATAATAATAATAATAATAATAATAATAATAATACACCCCCCCACCCCAGGCAAGGCTGGGTCTCACCTGGGCTGCGTCAGCACTCACGTCCCTGGTCGGGTGTTCTCGCCTTGGTTGTATATCCCAACTTGTGTAGTTTACGTTTATTGGAGACCGATGGTGACGGCAACTACCCAATGGAGTGTTGTAGTGAAATACACAGCCAACTTTAACGTACCATTAACTCACGGGAGAAGAAATATGTTCACCAAGAGTATTGCCTCTTGCTTCACTGTGAGGGGTTTGTTCCCTCAGTGGCCGCCAGGTACTGTGGGGAGGTGGTTCAGGCTGAGCTGCTACCTCAATACTCCCACCTTTTTTTTTCGTGGATAAATTAATGTGGCAGGGAGAGAGAAGTAAGGTGTCGTTTTCATACGTGTTCCCCGAGGCGTCCTCTTGCCAACAGCGGAAGATGTTTGAAGATGTTCAAAAATGTTGAAAGTTGTGTGATACAGTATTGGATAAACACTCCATGTCATGGCAGGGAGTTTCACAGAGTGATAGTCCGGGGTTAAATGAATTTTGGTAAATAGAAGTTGTGCGAGTTGGAACATGGACACAAAAGGCGTGTGTCCTCCCGGTTGTACTCACAGGCAGAGATGAGACGTCACTACGAACGTACAATGCTGAAAGTTTTCTTGTAAAATTATTATTATTGGTTGTTCCGGCGGCATTTTTCTGCGCCGAGTTGAGGAGTGGAAGTGGTCCCAACACCTCACCCTGGCAGTCCACAGATGACAGCAGCATTCCATCTGGCAGCAGCATACATGACTTACATAAATGGCGACCAAGAGTTCGCCTACACAATAGGACCTGTCTCTAACATGAGTCTAAGCTTTACCGAGGCAGTTTCGACTAGAGAGGTTCTGGTCAGAGCTCAGCAAGTAGCGGTGAGTTGATATACTGTACGGTCATTTTCCTCACGTTAGATGTGTGGGTGTGAATGGTCAGGCAGAGAAGTTAATATTAGTTTGATGTCTCTCTGTGTAAGTTCCCTCACCTCTCCCTAATCTATACATTAAAGGCACATTTTAAAAGAAACGCCCAGCTGAATACTTAAATCGAAACATTTTAAGAAAATCCAATTAATAAAGAAAAAAGGAAAGTTCTAGCGTCATAAGGTTATTACTGCGCCTCAACAACTAAGGTCATTAAACTCGTAACAAGGTCAGTCATTACACTAGTCCATCAACAACTAAAAATGACGAGAAATAGAACACTGTTAATGGCAAGCAGCTGCGAGGGAAGACTTGTAAACAAAGTCTCAACACAAACATTGACTTTCCCTGAAGCAACAGATTTTTTATATCTTCCTAAAACATCTCTACAGAATTACTAGACAGTGTTTCTAATTGTGGAAGGAAAAGTGGTGGATGTCAGATAAAAACTTAAATGAACCAAGGAACAATTTTGATAAACTTGCAGCGCCGAGGAGGACATGACTGACTGCCTGTGAGACGACGACGCCAAACCATTTATGAAGGATGACATCAACCCAATACATATTGCTGTTCGACACATCATCAATTTCGTCATTAATTTAAAATAGTAAGAGAGACTTTTATCCTCAAAATAAGACTACATATAACACGCAAATAAAAAGACCAAAAATTTTACTTCCGTTTTTCATTAATGTAGTCACTCAAAAAACTATCGACACAATATTGTGTTGAGAAAATGTGACGCAATGGACGAGGGAATTTTGACAACCCCACCGAGACCACAGGAGTCTTAGTGTTCCTTCTGAAATTCATCGACCACCTCCAAGTAGAGATAGTCTTTTGAGTGACTATACAATATACAGTAAACTTTATATAAATAAACACAATAACAAAGGATACAATAATATTTTTTTTAACATTAATATAAATAATAAGATCGAGTCTATAATATTAATTAAACCACGAGAAAAACAAACTTACCATAACACTGATATAAAATATTCAAATCACCTGCACGACCCGTAAACAAGAAGCAGAAGACAGCTTTAAGGAGACGTGACTGTAAACAACTTGGGAGGAGAAATATTAGAATATTGGTGAGACGAGTAAACACCTTCACAATATCCTCTCCAGATATTTTATTAAAGATGTTTTTAATGGATGACCCCGAAACACACGCTAGAGAGAGAGAGAGAGAGAGAGAGAGAGAGAGAGAGAGAGAGAGAGTATAGGGGAATGGAGAGAAGGATAGGTGGAGAGAAGAGAGAGGATGAAGGGTAGAGGGAGGGGTGGGTCAAAGATGGAATTGGAGGAAAGAAAGAGAGAGGTAGGTGGGAAAAGAGGAGACAAGAGTAAAAAAGGAGAAAGGGAAGGAGGTGAGGGAACATGGGAGAGAGTGGAGGGGAGAGGGAAAGGAAAGTGAAGAAGAGGAGAGGAAGAAAGGGGAGGGGAAATTCGGAGAGGGGAGGGGAGGAAAAGGAAACAGAGAGAGAGAGAGAGCATCAGCTGGGTGGAGTAGAGGGTCATCCATAGTGCTTGTGTGTGTCGATACCGGAAATGGCAGGCAAATTTCGTTTATTGGGAAACGCTCACAAAGAATGGCCGAGTCACTGGTTCGATGTGGTTGTATTCTGCGTGTGTGTGTGTGTGTGTGTGTGTGTGTGTGTCTGTGTGTGCGTGTGTGTGTGTGTGTGTGCGTGTGTGTGTGCGCGTGTGTGTGTGTGTGTGCGTGTGTGTGTGTCTGTGTGTGTGTATGTGTGCGTGTGTGTGTGTGCGTGTGTGTGTGTGTGTGCGTGTGTGTGTCTGTGTGTGTGTGCGTGTGTGTGTGTGTGTGTGTGTGCGTGTGTGTGTGTGTGTACGTGTGCGTGTGTGTGTGTGTGTGTGTGTGTGTGTGAGTGTGTGTTTACGTTGTAGTAGAGTCAAACACATATGTTATAAGTGTCAGGTTCGATTCCCAGCGATTTAAATTTGTTTCTCACACGCCATGGTGAATTTTCCCAAGCTGAAATAAATTCTCACATAGCTCTATTTGTCTCATTACAAGAGTTAAGAGCTCTGTATTCTTCGCTGCAAGAGTTAAGAGCTATCTCGCTACAAGAGTTAAGAGCTATATGTCTCGCTACAAGAGTTAAGAGCTATATGTCTCGCTACAAGAGTTAAGAGCTCTATATGTCTCGTGACGTGAGGCTTTGTGTGACCGAATCTGTCCAGCACTGGGAATTGAGGCCTTAAATCTATCTCCTGGCAACAAGCTGAACCCCGACACACACACACAGACACACACACACACACACACACACACACACACACACAGTAGAATTCCGCAACTACAGACATCACTTCCTTCAAATAAGCCATAAAAGAAAGAATTAACCAAACACACAGATGAAGTTAACGACCTGACCAACACTACTGAAGAACTCAACACCAATACATCCCCTTGATGAAAGTACGACCCTAACCTAAGATAAAGTTCTCAATCCCTGAGTTGTTGACCTTAAAATACCTGTTTGTAAGTTGATTCTCGACCTGAATTGAACCTGAATTGAACCTGAGTTGTAAACCAGGTCATCAAACTCATCCCGTTGTTGAGAATGAGAGGTCTTTCGTGTCTCCTTCAGTGGAATTAGGGTCATTTATCTGTCCGTCCATAGGAATTTGGGAAGTCCTACACCTGGCCTCTCTCTCTCTCTCTCTCTCTCTCTCTCTCTCTCTCTCTCTCTCGCTCTCTCTACGGGTCCTGGCGTGGCGGAGAAATAGGTGGTGGGAGAGATTCATCTTTTTTTCCCCCAATCAATGGTTTATATAGTGCGCGTGATGAGAGAGAGAGAGAGAGAGAGAGAGAGAGAGAGAGAGAGAGAGAGAGAGAGAGAGAGAGAGAGAGAGTCGTTTGGAAATAGATTGTAAGGACATGGAAGGGGACAGATTAAGGAAGAGATTGATGGATTGAGGAGAATGGACAGGGCCGGCGCTACCCACTAGGCGAACTAGGCGATCGCCTAGGGCGCCAACATCTGGGGGCGCCACAAATTCAGGGCAAACTTGGATAAAATTAAAAATGAAGGGAAAACTGTGGTGGACACTGTGGTGGAGCCGTGGAGGGTCGGAGCAGGATGTTAGAAGGGTGGGGGGTCGGAGGGAGGCGAGGGTAGGTAGACGGTAGCCGACTGTGTTTTCTTTTTAAATATTATTCGTTAACCTCCCGGAGGGACTAACCCGGGTCCTTATCTTTGGCGGCCTGGAGAACTGTCGAGCAGTGACCTGAAGGCTGACATCTGAGGAACCCTTCTCCCAACCCCACCATCCCCTCCCCTCCCTTACTGCCTGGGCGGCTGAGCCGCCCCTTCCCTGTCTTTGTCGGGATGAGGCAAGGTTACCTGACCTCTGAAGTTTACGTCAAGAATTTATTGACTTAATGTAATAACAATAATTGGTTATTTGCATGGATGAAGTAATAAAGCCACAAGATGAAAACAATGTAGTAATGGGTTACTGTACCTACATTAGCTTATCAAAACTTTCAAGGGGGCGCACATCTAAAGGCTTGCCTAGGGCGCCAAATCATCTTGCACCGGCCCTGAATGGAGACGTTTAATTTTATGGATCAGGTTCTCTCTTCCCTTCCCCTTCCGCCCCACCTCCCATCTCATCGCGTCATGTCTCCGTTCCATCCGTTCCCATCTCGTCACGTCCCTTCCCATCTGATATTGTCCCATTCCATCTCCATTCTGTCACGTCCCTTACCATCTTAACCTGTCCCGTCCCATCTGCATTCCATCCCGCCCCGTCCCATCACCGCCGTTCCGCCCCGTCTCCGTCCCATCACCGCCGTTCCGCCCCGTCTCCGTCCTACAGCCGTCACCTGAGCGTGGTCTCTCCTCACCCATGACCCTTTCATCTTAGATACTGGCACTGTCCACCTCTCACTGCTCCCTCACTCTTATTAATTATCCTCTCACTGTTCTTCTCTCCAACATTATTCCCTCTATTCCACCACACTCTAACCTCCAACAATCTCACCAACATTATTCCCCCCCGTCTCCTCCACCTCCCTCAACATCTCACTCCACTCTTTCATCTTCACCAACACATTCTTTCACTCTCTCCCTCACTCCTCCAACATTCTCAATCATTACTCCAGTACACCTTTAGTATCTCTCTCTCTCTCTCTCTCTCTCTCTCTCTCTCTCTCTCTCTCTCTCTCTCTCCCTTTTACCTCTTTAGTCATCATATTATGTGCTTATTATCCACATTTATCGCACTCTCTTTATGTTACCTTCGTTATCATTAGGTTATATGATTATTATCCCTATTTATCGCCATTCCTACTCCTTCCCCTTCAATTATTCTTCAAGTTTATTATCGTCTTCTCTTTTCCAGTTCTCGTCTTCCAAGTTTTCACGTCCCGGTAAAGTCTCTCTCTCCTGATTTATTCCCGTTTGCCAGTTCCTTAATCCGTTTTGTTTATTTCTGTGATTCTTGTTTATTGGTTTGCCTTTATATTCCGTATTCCAACTGGTGGTAAGATGAGAGAGAGAGAGAGAGAGAGAGAGAGAGAGAGAGAGAGAGAGAGAGAGAGAGAGAGAGAACAGAAATAGACAAAAAAAATAATCGGGAAAAAAAAAACAGGAAAACCGCAAGAGAGAGAGAGAGAGAGAGAGAGAGAGAGAGAGAGAGAGAGAGAGAGAGAGAGAGAGAGACACTTCCCAGGACCCTCCAGCTATAAATTCCACACTCAGGGACTCACGCCTCACTAGACTGACCGTAAATACTATTCACAGCCGGAACAAATATCCCTCTTGTGTTGTCTTCCTCCCTCTCCCTCTCCTAAGACCAGGTATATCTCCCTTCTATATAGACATTTGGTGCCTCGCTCTATGCGCTTATATTGTTCCTTGGTGCCTCGCTCTATGCTCTTTATAGTTCCTTGGTGCCTCGCTCTATGCTCTTTATAGTTCCTTGGTGCCTCGCTCTATGCTCTTTATAGTTCCTTGGTGCCTCGCTCTATGCTCTTTATAGTTCGTCGGTGCCTCGCTCTATGCTCTTTATAGTTCCTTGGTGCCTCGCTCTATGCTCTTTATAGTTCCTTGGTGCCTCGCTCTATGCTCTTTATAGTTCCTTGGTGCCTCGCTCTATGCTCTTTATAGTTCCCTGGTGCCTCGCTCTATGCTCTTTATAGTTCCTTGGTGCCTCGCTCTATGCTCTTTATAATCACAGATGCCTCGCTCTATGCTCTTTATAATCACAGATGCCTCGCTCTATGCTCTTTACACACTTTGATGCCTCGCTCTATGTTCTTTACACACTTTGATGCCTCACTCTATGCTCTATACACATTTTGATGCCACAATCTATGCCCTATGCACACTTTGGTGCCTCACTCTATGCTCTATACACACTTTGATGCCTCACTCTATGCTCTTTACACACTTTGATGCCTCACTCTATGCTCTTTACACCCTTTGATGCCTCGCTCTATGTTCTTTACACACTTTGATGCCTTGCTCTATGCTCTTTACACACTTTGATGCCTCGCTCTATGCTCTTTACATACTTTGATGCCTCGCTCTATGTTCTTTACACACTTTGATGCCTCATTCTATGCTCTATACACACTTTGATGCCTCGCTCTATGTTCTTTACACACTTTGATGCCTCGCTCTATGGTCTTTACACACTTTGATGCCTCACTCTATGCTCTATACACACTTTGATGCCTCACTCTATGCTCTATACACACTTTGATGCCTCGCTCTATGTTCTTTACACACTTTGATGCCTCGCTCTATGCTCTTTACACACTTTGATGCCTCGCTCTATGCTCTTTACACACTTTGATGCCTCGCTCTATGCTCTATACACACTTTGATGCCTTACTCTATGCTCTATACGCACTTTGATGCCTCGCTCTATGCTCTTTACACCCTTTGATGCCTCGTTCTATGCTCTACATGTATCTTGATGCCTTTTCCTGTCATTCTACTTACACATCTACCTACCTGTCTATGTGTTTGTCTGTCTATCCATCAATCTGTCTGTCTCGGTGTGTATTTATCTGTCTCTATATTTCTGTCTCTATCTTTATCTATTTTTCGATGGTTTTATTTTCCTGTGTCTTTATTCATTCTCTTCTTCCCATTTTCTTAATATTTCTGTCTGTCTGTCTGCCTCTGTCTATGTTTGTTTTTCACTCTGTCTATCTGTCTCTGTCTATATGTCTGCCTGCCTGCCTTCCTATCTGTATGTTTGTTTATCTGTCTGAGTTTCTGTTTACTTTATGTCTGGATTTTGTCTTTCTCTGTCTACGTCCCTGTCTACCTCTCTGTCTTTCTCTGTCTAACTGTCTGCCTTTTTCTGTCTCCCCCTCCCTCCTCTTCCCCAACAGTAAAACAATCATAATCATCAGCATATTTCCACCTAACATCAAACTATTACCAGTAACTTACGGGCAAAAGACATTCCTTTAAATATTTACTTCACAACAATCTGAGTTATTTCTATATCAGAGTCGTAACTTGGCTGTGATGACGAGTACCAGATCCTCATTAGTTTATAATCATGAAAAATATATAGTATCTGCTTTCAATATTTAATTTGATCACATTGTAAGTATATAGGTATAATATATAGATTATTATATATGTGTATTATCCTATATTTAAGATTCTATACGTGTTTAAGAATCATTATATGGCAAAAAAAAAAAGGCCTCGTGATGATTCTCTCCCCTCAGTGAGAAAAGTTCACGACTTAACATATAGATCATGAAGCAAATTTGAGGATAATGACGTCATAACTCTAGGCGATGCTCACACTTTCTCTGCCATGAATCCTTAGTGTTATTATTAATGCCCCGGGCGCTAATGACCAACTAGGTGAATAAATCTTTTAGGCGGGGTGAGACCTTCCTCCTTCACCCTGACTCAACCTCCTGCACCTGGGTCATGGGGGGGCTCTCTCTCTCTCTCTCTCTCTCCCTGAGCGCCCCCCCCCCCCCCCGTCCAGCTCTGACCGTCCGGCGATTCAGGTGTCTTCTCGGACCTCACATACGAGTTAGTCTTTGTTACCATAAATTCTTCACTGCATTATAGTCGAGCCTACGTGAGGTTAGGTTAGGTTAGGTTAGGTTAGGTTAGGATTGTGTGCAAGCTTTTTAATATTTATTTTTGTTATTTGTTTCCTGTTATTTTCATTTATTTTGTGTTGTGTGCTATTACAGTATTTGTTGTTTGTTGCTGTTATTCATTGTTTGCTGTTGTTATTTGTTTTTTGTTCTTGTTACTTATTGTTATGGAAGTAGTTCATCACACAGGGTTCAACATCAGAGTTCAATATCAGAGTTCAACATCAGAGTTCAACATCAGAGTTCAACATCAGAGTTTAACATCAGAGTTCAACATCAGAGTTCAACATTAGAGTTCAACATCACAAGTCAACATCAGAGTTCAACATCAGGGTTCAACATCAGGGTTCAACATCAGAGTTCAACATCAGAGTTTAACATCAGAGTTCAACATCAGAGTTCAACATTAGAGTTCAACATCAGAGTTCAACATCAGAGTTTAACATCAGAGTTCAACATCAGAGTTCAACATTAGAGTTCAACATCACAAGTCAACATCAGAGTTCAACATCAGGGTTCAACATCAGGGTTCAACATCAGAGTTCAATATCAGAGTTCAATATCAGAGTTCAACATCAGAGTTCGACATTAGAGTTCGACATCAGAGTTCAACATCAGAGTTCAACATTAGAGTTCGACATCAGAGTTCAACACCAAAGTTCAATATCAGAGTTCAACATCAGAGTTCAACATCAGAGTTCAACATCAGTAAGTGGACGAGGTTAGCGCTGGGGTATATTAAAGGTATAGTTACATAGTACACTGACCTCAAAGGCCTGAGTATATGGTGCCTTATCTGGTCTTTACCTCGTGCGGGGAGTAAACACTTATTGAAGTCTCTCTTTGTAGATTAATTCATATCTCTACAACTGACTGTAAAAGTACTGTGGGGAGGGGGAGGGGGTGTGGTGGGGAGGGGTGGTGTGTGTGTGGTGGGGAGGGGGTGGAGTGTGTGTGGTGGGGAGGGGGTGCTGTGTGTGTGTGGTGGGGAGGGTGCTGTGTGTGTGTGGTGGGGAGGGGTGGTGTGTGTGTGTGTGTGTGTGGGGAGGGTGCTGTGTGTGTGGGGGGGAGGGGGTGGAGTGTGTGTGGTGGGGAGGGGGTGCTGTGTGTGTGTGGTGGGGAGGGTGCTGTGTGTGTGTGGTGGGGAGGGTGCTGTGTGTGTGTGGTGGGGAGGGGTGGTGTGTGTGTGGGGGGGTGGAGTGTGTGTGGTGGGGAGGGGGTGCTGTGTGTGTGTGGTGGGGAGGGTGCTGTGTGTTTGTGGTGGGGAGGGTGCTGTGTGTGTGTGGTGGGGAGGGGTGGTGTGTGTGTGTGTGTGTGTGTGGGGAGGGTGCTGTGTGTGTGGGGGGGGAGGGGTGCTGTGTGTGTGGGGGGGAGGGGGTGGAGTGTGTGTGGTGGGGAGGGGTGCTGTGTGTGTGTGGTGGGGAGGGTGCTGTGTGTGTGTGGTGGGGAGGGTTGGTGTGTGTGTGGGGGGGGGTGGAGTGTGTGTGGTGGGGAGGGGTGCTGTGTGTGTGTGTGTGGTGGGGAGGGTGCTGTGTGCGTGGTGGGGAGAGGGTGGGGTGTATGTGGTGGGGGGCTGGAGTGTGTGTGGTGGGGAGGGGGTGCTGTGTGTGTGTGTGGTGGGGAGGGTGCTGTGTGTGTGGTGGGGAGGGGGTGGAGTGTGTGTGGTGGGGAGGGGGTGGTGTGTGTGTGTGTGGTGGGGAGGGGGTGCTGTGTGTGTGTGTGTGGTGGGGAGGGGGTGGAGTGTGTGTGGTGGGGAGGGGGTGGGGTGCGTGTGGTGGGGAGGGGTGGTGTGTGTGTGGTGGGGAGGGTGCTGTATGTGTGTGGTGGGGAGGGGGTGGGGTATGTATGGTGGGGAGGGGGTGCTGTGTGTGTGTGTGTGTGTGTGTGTGGTGGGGAGGGGTGGTGTGTGTGTGGGGAGGGGGTGGTGTGTGTGTGGTGGGGAGGGGGTGTGGTTGGTGGGGTGGTGGGTGGTGGTGGGGGGGGTGTGTGGGTGGGTGGGTGTGTGGTGGGGAGAGGGTGGAGTGTGTGTGGTGGGGAGGGGGTGCTGTGTGTGTGTGTGCGGTGGGGAGGGTGCTGTGTGTGTGGTGGGGAGGGGGTGGAGTGTGTGTGGTGGGGAGGGAGTGGTGTGTGTGTGTGTGTGTGGTGGGGAGGGGGTGCTGTGTGTGTGGTGGGGAGGGGGTGGTGTGTGTGTGTGTGTGTGTGGTGGGGAGGGGGTGGTGTGTGTGTGTGTGTGTGTGGTGGGTAGGGGTGGAGTGTGTGTGGTAGGGAGGGGGGGTGGTGTGTGTGTGTGTGTGTGGTGGGGGGGGGTGGGGTGTGTGGTGGGGAGGGGGTGGGTGTGTGTGTGTGGTGGGGGGGGGGTGTGGTGTGTGTGTGGTGGGGGGGGGTGGTGTGTGTGTGGTGGGGCGGGGGGGGTGTGTGTGTGTGTGTGTGTGGTGGGGAGGGGGTGGTGTGTGTGGTGGGGAGGGGGTGGAGTGTGTGTGTGTGTGGTGGGGGGTGTGTGTGTGGTGGGGGGGGTGGTGTGTGTGGTGGGGAGGGGGTGGAGTGTGTGTGGTGGGGAGGGGGTGGTGTGTGTGTGTGTGTGTGTGTGTGTGTGTGTGTGTGGTGGGGAGGGGGTGGTGTGTGTGTGTATGTGTGGTGGGGAGGGGATGGTGTGTGTGTGTGTGTGTGTGTGTGTGTGTGTGTGTGTGTGTGTGTGTGTGTGTGTGTGTGTGGGGTGGGGAGGGTACTGTGTGCGTGGTGGGGAGGGGGTGGAGTGTGTGTGTGTGTGGTGGGGAGGGTGCTGTGTGTGTGGTGGGGAGGGGGTGGAGTGTGTGTGGTTGGGAGGGGGTGGTGTGTGTGTGTGTGTGTGGTGGGGAGGGGGTGGAGTGTGTGTGGTGGGGAGGGGGTGGTGTGTGTGTGTGTGGTGGGGAGGGGGTGGTGTGTGTGTGGTGGGGAGGGGGTGGTGTGTGTGTGTGTGTGTGTGGTGGGGAGGGGGTGGAGTGTGTGTGTGTGTGTGTGGTGGGGAGGGGGTGGAGTGTGTGTGGGGGGGAGGGGGTGGTGTGTGTGTGTGTGGTGGGGACAACCTGAGTCGAGGGTACCAAGGGCAAGTAGTGAGGATAGAGAGTCAGTGATGATGAGACTGTCAGTAACAGTGGTTTCAATGAATTTAATAGCTGTGAGTATGGCAACTAATTCAGTTTGTAGAGTGGATGCCCAGTTGTTAATTCTAACTCCTTTCTCAATTATATTACCGTCAGGTTGAGTCACAACAATAGCACTTCCAGCCCTCCCACAGGCGGTGTTTAGAGACCCATCAGTGTAGATGGTCTGTGTGATATTATCATCAGTCTGTAGAGTGTGTATGTGTTCAAGAGCTCTCAATTTGGCAGTGTGTTGGAGATAAATGCTTTGTATAATTAATTTTTTAGGCGGATACGTCGGTATTGTGATATCGAAGGGAACTGTCCGCCAGGGTGGCAGGAAGCGCTGTTGTGTCTCAACTTTGTACAGGTGGTCTAGTCCAAATATCTTCATATGTGTAGCTGTTGTTTGGATCCATTTAGACTCAGTAGTCCCATGGTTCATACATTCTAGCAATTTTAAGGAAACAATGTTATCAGGATCACCACGCAGAAGCCTCAAGGCTATCATGAGGTTGACTTCAATTATTCTATCTTTAACACTGGGTATACCTAGTTCTTTCCTCATATTAAGTACTTTAGTGCTCATGGGACATCCTAGGATAATTCTGAGGGCTTTATTTTGCATTTTCTCGAGCTTGTCAACGCCTTTCCCGTCACGAATGACCAGGGCTGGTGCGTGGTAATCTATCAGAGATCTTATATAGCCTAGGTACATTGCTTTAACAATTCTAATATTAGCACCATAGTGCGGGCTGTACCCCGCTACACTTCTAAGAGGTCTCAGTCTGTCAGTACATTGGCGGGTTAGCTGTTGTATGGCAGGTAGGGTACAAGGGACGGAAACACCAAGATATTTAAAAGAAGAAACATAGTCAATAGTGTTGTTACCTATCTTGAACTTGGCGGGGCCGCGTTTGCGGTTCCCAGCTTGTTTGTTGAACACCTTAGTTTTGTCAGTGGAGATAATAAGACCGAGGTGTTCACAGGCTGCGTATACATGGTTCAGGGTGGTTTGCATTTCACGATGAGTTTTAGTATGTATAAGAATATCATCAGCATAGCTGATTGAGATATTGCTGGGGTTGTCTGGTATTAAATTTAATAATGCATTCATAAGAACATTGAACAAAGTGGGGCTAAGTACTCCACCTTGAGGGGTACCAAGTTGCATATCTTTAACTTCACTTTTGTAACCCTGAAACAGTGCAGCAGCCCTTCTGTTGGTTAGGTAACCACTTATCCAGTGTAACAGCCTACCTCCTATATCCATTTTGGCTAGTTCGTACAATATCAGTTGCCTATTGGCAATATCAAATGCAGCTTTTAGGTCAAGAAATGTGGTGTATCTGTGCCTTTCATCACCATGCACAGTTAGGAATGTGGTGATGCAATTATGTACACCTTTACCATGGGTGAAGCCATTTATGTTAGGAGACATGTGTTCTCTGATTCTATATAAGAGTCTGCCAAGAACCATCCTCTCAAAGGTTTTACACAGGCAGCTGGTTAGTGATATGGGACGAAAGGCATCAGGCTGTCCTGGTTTCGGTATTGGTACAACAATACTGCTGGTCCATGATGTGGGTAGTTGGCCCTCGGCATGACTCATATTGTACAATACCAACAATGGATTGCCTGGCACGCGCCTTAGTAGTCTAATGATGCTGTAGGTGACTCCGTCCTCTCCAGGGGAAGTAGACCTACCCCTGGCGAGGGCGGCGTCAAGCTCCCACTCAGTATATGGAACATCACACTCATCGTGCTGTTTGCCCAGCATAAAGCTAATAAGATTACTTCTCTCTACAGACTTCGCATCAAGGAGTCCCCGAGTCCTAGCTGGTAACATGTCATAGCTCGACACATGAGCCCACTTTGTTATTAGCTCATTCGACTTTTGCAGAGGGTTTGGATGGGAGACGTGTCTTCTGTTTTTACCTCTGATTATGTTTATGTCATTCCAGGCTTTGCTGAGGGATGTGTGTTGGTTCAGGCTGTTGACATATGTCTCCCATGCATTTTGTCTGAGTTCGTTTACACGTTCCCTGACAGCAGCAAGGGAAGCTTGATACAATTGTAACATTTGAGGTGTTCTAAATTGTCTGTAACCCTTACCCACCCTCCTGACCCTAGCCCTGAGTTTTTTCAGCTCAGGGTCATTATAGCACTGCTGTTGCCTGTTCCCATTATGCTGACCACGTTTTCTCCTTTTTTTGGTGGAGGCATTGTTGGTGAAGTATACATAAGTCCTATCTATCAGGCTTGTAGTCCTTGTACCAGTCATGGATGAAGTCTATGAACTGGCTTTCATGTTCTTGCTTGACTGTGATTCTACGTCTGTTGAGTTTACCACCAGTGGGGGTGTCATTGGCTACATGTATACTAGCTTGGATTGGGCTGTGGTCAGACATAAGATCAGTGACAACATCAGAGCTATGAGTTGTGTATGATAGATTAAAGCCAATACATTTGTCTAGACCCCCGCCATAGATGTGTGTTGGTTCATTATTACCTATAATTTGAACATCTTCATATGCGCTGAGAAGTGAGATAAGTCTCCTACCATTGGTGTTAGTGGTGGAGTCACCTAATTTCTTGTGTCTAGTATTCAGGTCACCCATTAGGACAGTGGGCTCAGTGTGTAAAAAGTCTGGGAGATCTGTGTACTGAAGCTGATCTGAGGGAGCATAGGCGTTTAGCACGTTGAGTGTGGAGTTGCCCAGGTGGATAGTGATCCCATGGTACTGAAGGTTGGTAGTCTTTTTGGATACAAGAGGTACATGCGGGAGTGACTTCTTAACATACATCAAACATGTGTGAGTAGAACTAGGATCATAATACACATAATTGGGCAGACTGGGTGGGGGCTTACCATTAGGTGTGAGACACTCCTGCAGACACACAATATCGATGTCCTCAGTCACAACTTTGTGGTGTAGGTCAGGGTATCGTTTTCTAAGGGATGAGATGTTCCAACTCATCACCTTCACCGCTCTGTATCTTTGCCTGGTATTAACACTGGCCATTATGAAATGTATTTGGAAAGAAGCAAAAGGCACTGTATGATACTGTTCTTTTCTGCGCTGCCTGTCCCTTCGGCAGGCTGTAGGCCAGTTAACCTTTTGGAAACGTTTCTGGAGCACGTACGGCTCAACAATTGTTGTATTTCACTGGCAGACAACAACACACTTTGGTTACACTCGACATCACCACCATTTTCTGTTTGTGCTTGTTCATCTTCACTGACCATGTCCACCCACCCCACTCTTCCCCACCTGCCTCCCTCTTCCCCCCCCACCCACCCCACTCTTCCCCACCTGCCTCCCTCTTCCCCCCCTCACCTCCACTCTCTCCCCCACCCACCTCCCTCTTCCCCCCCTCACCTCCGCTCTCTCCCCCACCCACCTCCCTCTTCCCCCCACCCACATATCTCCATCCCTCCCACCACCATCACACTACGTCTCACCTCACAGTACGTCTCACCTCACAGTACGTCTCTCCTCACAGTACGTCTCTCCTCACACCACGTCTCTCCTCACACTACGTCTCGCCTCACAGTACGTCTCACCTCACACTACGTCTCTCCTCACACCACGTCTCTCCTCACACCACGTCTCTCCTCACACCACGTCTCACCTCACAGTACGTCTCACCTCACAGTACGTCTCCCCTCACACCACGTCTCACCTCACACTACGTCTCTCCTCACAGTACGTCTCTCCTCACACCACGTCTCACCTCACACCACGTCTCACCTCACAGTACGTCTCACCTCACACCACGTCTCACCTCACACTACGTCTCTCCTCACACCACGTCTCTCCTCACACCACGTCTCACCTCACAGTACGTCTCTCCTCACACCACGTCTCACCTCACAGTACGTCTCTCCTCACACCACGTCTCTCCTCACACCACGTCTCACCTCACAGTACGTCTCTCCTCACACCACGTCTCTCCTCACAGTACGTCTCTCCTCACACCACGTCTCACCTCACAGTACGTCTCTCCTCACACCACGTCTCACCTCACAGTACGTCTCTCCTCACACCACGTCTCACCTCACAGTACGTCTCACCTCACACTACGTCTCTCCTCACACCACGTCTCACCTCACACTACGTCTCACCTCACAGTACGTCTCACCTCACAGTACGTCTCACCTCAAACTACGTCTCACCTCACAGTACGTCTCACCTCACACTACGTCTCACCTCACAGTACGTCTCACCTCACACCACGTCTCACCTCACACCACGTCTCACCTCACAGTACGTCTCTCCACACAGACACAACACACTCGGCTTTTAAAGTTGCCCAAAAGCCTTAATCCTTTTATGATGAATGACATTCCAGTCTCATTAAAAGTGAGACAAGATTCATATTAGGTGACACGGCACAAGTGGAGGGCGTGAGTGGGCGGAGAGGGAAAGGAGGGAGGGGGTTTGTGAGTGGGTGGAAAGTGGGGGAGGGGTGTGAGTGGATGGAGAGGGAAGGAGGGAGAGAGAGAGAGATATGCGTGGAAGAAGGACAAGATAAAATGAGATGGAAGGAGGGAGGGAATGTGAATGGGAGAGCAAGATAAAATGAGATGGAAGGAGGACAGGTATGAGTGGGCATATGGACAAGGTAGACTGAGAGGGAAGGAAGGAGGGGTGTGAGTGGGCAGAGAGGGAAGGAAGGAGGGGTGTGATAGGCGGAGAGGAACAAGGTAGTCTAGGTAGCTCAGGTAGTCTCTTTAACTTGATGTTACGGGAGATAAGACTGGACGTACGACTCTTAGAGACAGTGAGAGAGAGAGACGCCAACATCATACACCCTGTCTCCCCCGTCTCTTCACCCCGAAGAGACAGCGAGGGAGGGAGAGACGCCAGCATCAGTCACCCTGTCTACTCCTGTCTCCTCACCCCTAAGAGACAGTGAGGGAGGGAGAGACGCCAGCATCAGTCACCCTGTCTACTCCTGTCTCCTCACCCCTAAGAGACAGCGAGGGAGGAAGAGACGCCAGCATCAGTCACCCTGTCTACCCCTGCTCCTCACCCCTAAGAGACAGTGAGGGAGGAAGAGACGCCAGCATCAGTCACCCTGTCTACCCCTGTCTCCTCACCCCTAAGAGACAGTGAGGGAGGGAGAGACGCCAGCATCAGTCACCCTGTCTACCCCTGTCTCCTCACCCCTAAGAGACAGTGAGGGAGGGAGAGACGCCAGCATCATACACCCTGTCTACTCCTGTCTACTCCTGTCTCCTCACCCCTAAGAGACAGTGAGGGAGGGAGAGACGCCAGCATCAGTCACCACCACCCGAGGGAAGAGAAGTTTTGTGTGTGCCAAGTGACGTATTTTACCGACGAGAGATTCTTGGCTTGGATATTAATGGAACCTCTAGCTGGGGCTGCATTTATCAGAATATGTAAAGTCTCTCTTGTTTACTTTAGTTACAAAAAAGAAAAAGTGAGAGGAGTTTTATGTTTCCTGTCTTACTGGTACAACGAAGCCATGTTGTATATCCGACAATATTACATGAAATATTATCACTACCAGTTAAGACGCCAGTTAGAGGTTACGTACCCCTGTTAGGTGACTGTAACGTGGTCCTCCCTACATCGGCACGGCACACAAAGTAGTTAATAGTTCTATATTATTTTAATCTATTTTCTTCACTAATAGATAAAATATAATCCATGTACCTTCATTATAGATTATAACTTTTATTACACATACAGCATCCATACTGTGTAGTACTAGGCTACGACATAGGTATCAATATATGGTAATTAGTGTACCTATGCTTAAAATATTAAATACCTACGAAGGTGAAATAAATCCTTAATGAAATAGTCACGAGTTCTTTACGTATAACTCTGAGCCTTAGTAGTTTATACTCAAATTAAGTCTTATATTATAAGCAAAATTCTCGGCCACGATTCTCAATATTCGTGGCGGGAGTTCCTCAAAACCTGTAACGTCCAACACCATCGCTCACTGCCCCCGAGTCACTGCACCATTAAGGCTCGGCAGATTAATTACTAGAGCCATTAAGATGTCAATAAAAGTAAAGAGCCGTCTAGAAGCACAATATCCACTTAGTGTAGGATACGACACTAAGAGCCCCATAACTCTGTCTATTTACTGTTGTGAGGGTGGAAAAGATCCCCTGAAAATGAGCCCTCAAACCTAATTCACCTTAAGATTAACCAACGCTAACCTAAGCTAACTTAACGCCAACCTAACATAAATTAACCTAACACAACGCAATCTACCCTCAAGGTACCTTACACCAACGCACTCTAACCTAACCTAATCTACCCTCCCCCAGGTAGCGTTAGGGTGTTTGAATCATCAGGTGGAATAACTTAGGAGCTCTAATCTTTAGGTGATTCAAAAGACTTTAGTAAATACAGTAGTGGCTCGGATATAGAGTTGCGAATGAATGGAACAAGTCACCAAACATCATTATTAACTCAGTCATGCTGGACAGTTGTGCAGTATGGGTGATAATATTTGTGTGTAAACAGGAGCTGCCTTGTGTGGACCAATAAATCTACAGCTGTGCCTACTATTACTATTATTGTTGGGTTATGTAAAATAAATATGTATTGAATTAGTTATCGCATTTGATCCTTTCATAGTACTAAGAGAATATCCTAACAAATCTTATGTTTAATAATAATAATAATAAAAATTAAAACGACAATAAAAATCACAATTATAACAATAAATTCAAACCAAACCATTTCAGTTTTGGATGACAACTCTCAGCGTAGTGATGAATAGCCTAACAAAATGACACACACACACACGCGCGCGGCTAGGCTACTCCGAATTGCCCAATGTTTACAAAGAGAGCGTTGGGTACCATTGCGTCACCCAAGAAAGAACCAGACCCAGCAACATATTTCCAAAAAATACAAAGAAGTAGCTACGCCATTTGTCATATATACGGTTTACATATACGCTGGGTAACATATTTGTGAATATTATTAATGTTGTTGCCTTAGTCACCCGATAATTTACATAAACCTTGTATGATTATTTTCTGTTCCCTTTTATTGTTTTACGCACTATTATGCAAAGTCTGGTCTTATGAATACAATTTTCTCTCCCATCATCATAATAATAATGTTTTAATCTACATACTTAAGCAACTTCCTAGTTTATTGCTGTTGTTGTATTGTTACGACTAGAGAAAGTTCGGTGTGGTTTTTGTGGTTGTGTTGCTGTGACCATGTAAAGTTCCTGCAGTTTTGTTGTTGTTGTGACGGTGTAAAGCTCTTGCAGTGTTGTTATGTTCAATTATTGTTTTCAGTGTTGTTGTTTTTGGTGGTGGTGGTGGAAAGCAGCGCCATTTTAATCACAGTGATATGCAGTTTTAATATTTGTTTCCGTGTTCTGCTTTCTGGTATAATTTCACTGTTTATTGCGTTCATATCCACACCCTAGTTCATTTACTTATCGGAATATCTCTTTTACTTTCTTTGCTTGAGTATTTTTTAATTCAAACTTATATTGCGATTTTCTGGTTGCTTAACTATCATATCTAATAAATTGGATGACAGAAGCGTTTTTATTTTCTACAGGCAATTCATTACGTCATTCAGTTGCCTATCTTAACGTTTACTGGGTGTTTACAAAGTCCGTGTGAACGTTTCAACTTTAATAACTTTTTATGTTACGTTTGATAGAAGCAATCTGTAAATGGCTTATGAAAGACAATTTTGATAAAGGTTTAGCACAATTACTGTACACATTTCAATCTTTCAACATAATTACCATCTTCTAACATAACACCGCTGACTTTGTGGTCCGATATTGGCTTTATCTTATTTCAGGGTTACAGAGACATTTGCTATTTGAAATTTCATCACTTAATGGTATGTTGAATTTCTGATAAACTTTTGTTATACTGTACAGGGTGATGAGTATGATTATGTATGGATATATGTATATCTATGAATGCGTATATAAATACATGTATAACCATGTATATAAATATATTACATCGTTTTGACTTCCAGAATCAGCCATGTACATTTATACCGCAAGAATATTCAGTTAGTCCACATGCGGCTGTCAGTGGTGGTGTGTGGGTGAGAGGTTGAGTGACTAAAGGCCTCAGTCCGCCAAACACATTGTGATATATGCTGTAAACATCTTGATATCCAAACAAGTATTGAGTCCCACTCCACCACCTGTGATGCCCGGAATTTTTACTATATCTGTAAGCTGTACAACAACAACAACAACGGCTACATCATCAAAAACAACAACAGTATTTACAACATATAAACACAAGAACTTCAACAAAAACATAAACCACCGCATTTACAACAATAACAACAGCTACAACAAATACTAATAACAAAAGCCATAACAACATGAACATCAACAAGAAAACAACAAAAACAACATAAACCACCACATATACAACAATACTAACAGCTAAAGCTAAATTAACAACAGCTTCAAGAATATCAACAACAAATCTACAACAACAGCTACAGTAACAATAACAATTTATATAACAATAACAACAACAACCACAGCTACAGCAGCAACAACATATACAACAAGATCTACCTGAATGTTGGTTGTGTATAAAGGCAATTAACTCGAGTGTTCAGTAAATTTGTCTACCATTATAACCAAGTCTTCATGAACAAGTTAACAAGGAAAGAGAACGATTTGGTACGAAGGAAGAACAAACGAGCAATAAAAACAAACCAAATAACCAGAAAAAGTACAAATTAACCAAATAAATGATAAATAAACATGAAAAAGAACCAATTAACACAAATAAATAACGTAATAAACTAACAAAATAACAAATCAAGAACCACCAAAATAACACAAAATAACAAAACAAAAAAATAGCAAACAAAAAGATGAAATTAACAAAAACTAACAAAACAAAACAAAACAAAGTAACAAAAATATCAAAACAAAAAACTAAAAGAACAAATTAACAAAAAAAAAATAACAAAATAGAGAACAAATAAAAGAACAATCTCCCATGTTCTAAGGAACCTCAGCTTCTGGTAACAATATTAAATGTAAATATATATATCATGTTTGCCACCACCGCCATCACTCTTACACAGTCTGGGTCATATTGTAATATTGTGGCTGGTAGTCAATATACATACGAGTGTAATAAAGTGTATTGGTGGCCAGATGTAAATAATAAAATGTATTATTTATGTATTTATGAATTTCAATGTGTGTTTTGTAACGTGATATTTGAGGAGGTGATGGTGGTGTGAGAGTCGGTTACAGTATTGGGTTTGACTTTCGATTTGGTATGCTAGTTTATTTCACCTGATAATTAAACTTCCCAATGCAAACGTAATTTACCCTAACAAACCGTAACTTAAGCTAAGCAAACCTAACATAACCAAACCAAATATAACCTAACCTAAAATAACCTAACCTAATCTAACTCAGCTCACCTTAATCTAATCTAACCTAACTCACCCGATAGTCTTAGGGTGTATAATCGTCAGGTGAAATAAACTAGGTACTTTGGCCATCGTAGCATCTAATTACTTTATCTCCTACCTTCACGTCTCACAAAAACACATAATTTCTATTCTATTGTCGTACATACAGGTATACGATATTATTTAGTCATATGGAAGGTCAGATCAAATAAAGTGTAATAATAATTGTGTGGGTATTTCTTCATTAGCTTTAAAGGTAGAGTTTGTTATGCTTGTGGCGCGCACTGTATGTGAAGGTTGTCAACTGGAGAACATGTCGCAATGAGGACAGTGAGGAGAGTCAACACGCTCACTCTCTATTTATATAATCCTTAAAATTTCAACTAAAGCGAAAAATACTAATTATTATTTCCATAGTTTCTCCTTGTTCTCTCTTTACCTATTCTCAAAACATTATCTAATACCAACATTATAGAAACAGCATGGAGGAATGTTTCAGTGATAGTATGAAATGTGTTATTGTGTCTTTTGTGTGTGGGTGTGTGTGTGTCTGTGTTTGAAACTTGTGGTGTGTTTGTACCCAGGGAGGCCACATAACACAAGCGGCCTCAGGTAAACACTACTAGCTCAGCCATCCTTGACAACACCCGAGGCACACAGATAAAACTTTTAGCTACACACAAAGAAAAACAAAAGAGGTGGCACAATTCGCACGAAACGATGCAAAGAGAGAAATTCCTTCACAAAAATGCTGAAACAATCGAGTAACTAAGTATTTTATGTAATTTTGGAGTGGTTGTGAAGGCTAATAATTACTTAGAGAGACTTGTTGGTAATTATTGCACATAAATTCGTTAGAGCAAAATAAATGTACGGACGTAAATTTTTCTGTTCCAGAATATTTGTCTATCAAGCAGTGTCGTAGATCTACTGTAGATGGTTAGAAGGAAGGGATTACCTGATGATTAACCCCTCAGTTTACTTTACTTTAAGATCATCCGCCTTAATGCCAACCTAACCTAATATAACCCAATCTAATCTAATCTAACCTATAGATAAAACAAATCAGTTTTTAAAAACAATTTTATAAACGCCTATAACAATTACCTCATTATCCATATTCACATATTATTTAATGAGTCGATAAGGTCGCCATTGTGACATACATTTCAGTATGTCATACAAACACGAAAATATTCCTATGGATGTGACATTATTAGTATCATTATTAATGTTAGTATTTGTAGTAATATTATATCTATAAATTTAATTTATAAATTTTACTGGATCGTACAGAAAATATGACTGCTTCTGTCTGCTAATTTGTGAGTTTTTAAAGACGCTTAATATTTACCCATTGTTTTCCTATATTCAATATTTTCCCTTAATTATCTTCCTTCATAATAAGAACGGAATACAAGCGTCAGATGATAAAATCACTAATTTCGGTCAAACGTTGGCAGCTTAGCAGTACTAGAGCGTTTACTGTCCATCAGTGTCCAGGCAGATAAAATTTCGTTAGAATCTATGACCACTAAGTGCTCCCCGACATTTTCTTTACAAAACATTCCTAGAATAATCGGGCTACAAACGTCTAAGACTAAATTCATGTTGTGAAAAGATCAGAAAGCTATTTGAACTACGAAGATAGTGTTACTCCAACAGCTGATATATATACTCGTACAAACTTCTGAAAACTTATTTATGTGGCTAGCGATAAAAATAATGATACTTTATAAGACCAATCATACTTTGAGCTTGATAAGTAACAGGTAAGTTGTTGACAGTCGTAGAGTATGAGAAGTTGAAGTATGGTTTATATGTGAACCAAACTTACCTGGGCAATATCCATGTGGAGACTCGAGAGTTGTGCAGCCTTAGCAGCTACATGGCGATTGTCTCCTTAGAAGATAAAAGCTCTCTTACTTAGAGAAACATACAATGAATACACGGGGAATGCGTTTTGTGTCACTTCACTATTACTATTTTTGCTTGACACGCCGTTGTTGACATTAGGCAAAATCACTTATTCTCTCCAAGCGGCCACAGTGATATCAGGAAAAATGTGTTTTGGTTCAGTTAATCTGTTTACGCTGTTTGAGAGATTGTATCGGACGAAAAAATATTTAAAATGAGGAGTTACTATTTTATGATCATCGTTATCTGTAAATAAAAAAAAAACTTAGTTCGAAAAAAAAAAAATCTGTGAACAAATGGAACCATCGCCCGACCCGAGACAACTCTAAACGCTCTGTTCATGTCTCTCTCGGGTCGACCGGTGGTTCCTTTCGGCCAGTTTTTTGTTCTAACCAAAGTTTTTATTATTTATTTACAGATGATAATCATAAAATAACAACTCCTTAATTTTAATAATTTTTTCGTCCGATTCAATCTCTCAAATAGCTTGAGAAGATTAATTGAACAACCAGAACATATTTCCTGAAGTCACTGTGGAGTGGAGTATGGCTGAGTGGCGAGGACGCTTCGAGTGATTGCGTTGAATGTCAACAAGTTGAACAACGGCTTTTGTTATTTTACGTCTGTTAAATATAAATTACCAGTAATATAGAAAGTGATATGTTAAGAAAAGTAATGAGTATTTGAGTGAGTAAAGTGAAAGTGTTCCTGGAATGATGCTTTGACATCACTAGCAACGTCACTTCAGTGAGTATATTTACTATTTTTACGACTATCTTTCATGGTATTCTTGGTTATATTTGACGAAAGTAAGCTTGGCTTGACAGCAAAGATGACGTAAAAGCTTCCTTATTTCTAGAAATCTACAAAAAATGCAATAGGAATACAATTTGCAAGATACACTATCAGTTGATGGGTAAGACGCCATGAGCGCCGAGTTTAGAATAAGATTGTTTCTGAAAGGAATTTTATTATATTTTAGAATAATAAAATAAGAATTAAGTGAATTATTTTAGGTTAGGTCAAGTAGGATAGTTTTCTTTATTTATGGACGTTAAATTAAGAGATTGTAGCAATAGAAAAATAAGCATGGAGGACAGAGGCAGCAGATCTGTAGAGGGAAAACGTAAACAATCATAAAAGTGAAATGACGCAAAATAAATTCCTTCTGCATGAGTTGTATGTTCTGGAAGTACGAAAGCTTTTACCTTCTATAGAGAAATTTCGACAGGTTGCTACTTAGGCAACCTTATTCAACTTTCTAATGACAAATATTATCTACTATGGACAATTGGACATGCTATTAGAGGGTTATCTAATTTCTGCATTATTGCTTTTAATTGCCCTACAACTTTTGGCAAGGTTAGGCTAGACTAGGTTCTGAGGGCAAAACCTGGGAGTCCGGGAGGGGGAAGGGCGAATCTCCAGGTGGGACTACTGGGGTCTGGGGCAAAGTCCCAACTGGTGGAGTGGGGCAATTAAAAACAAATTTACCCCCCTCCCCCCCCAGTTTCTCTGGTATTATTGTGTTAGTGGGCCTAAATCACTTTCTTAATTAAAAACACGTTTTTCGCATATTTTAGACTATTCTAAGACACTTCTTCCATGGCATTTCCGTCGGAAATGAATGGTTACCGAATAATGCGCTACTTCGGAAGGAAATTCTTTAGAAAGTCTTAATTTGATGCCTTCTGTGTCACTGAGATCGCTTCTGTGTGTTTGTACGTGCATTACCCCTCTCCCTGGGGGAGCCCTCGGTAAGCAAGGTTAGGTTAGGTTAGGCAAGCTATGTTTTTCCGATGGCTTTTTATGTGTTTTCAACGATTTTGACGTTCATTTATTTCGGAAATCAGTTTTTTGTGGTTTTCCTCACCCCAAAATCCCTGGTTCCCACTGTGGATAAGAGGGGGTATCTTAACAACAAGTGATTTCCGATAGAAATGAACGTCAAAGTCTTTGAAAACACATCAAAAACCACAAGAAAAACATAGTTTTGTTATTCAATTGCAGTGAGGCCAACTAATGCAAATTTACCATGGAGAGATTTAATCAGATAAGAATGCATAGATAGATCAGACAGCCAGGCATGAAGGATGAATATGGGGAGAGACAGCAGGGACGGATCAAGGAATGTCAAAAGGGGTCCAAGAAGCTGTAGGTGGGGGAACACGGCCAGCCCACCCAGCTGGGGGGTTTGAGGGTGCGCTGTAAACCCCTAGAAATTTTTTGAAATCTGACCAATATCATGGGCATTTTGAGGCCATTTTGAAGCCATGTGCACTTGATATTTAGGAGATATTCTGAGGTCCGCACCTCTCCCTTTTCCCGGTCGCATGCGGCTGGGAGTTGTAATATATTATGAACGACGTTCAAAATTCGAGGTATGCGGCCGGTAAGATTGTTATAATTACGTGTATTATGGGTGAAAAATAAACGGGTAAGTAGATGAAGAAATTATTCGAGAAAAGAGCATTTATCGTTCTTCCGATGATTGGATCAAAGTACAGTACTACTGTGAGCAGACATTCAGTGTGGTTACCCTCGTGGAAAAGAAGTACCATTCAAAGCTCACCAACAGAACTAGTGAAGGCTGCTGTTACTAAATTTGAAAACAAAAAATGCTGAAATTGCAAATTATATCCAGGCACAAGCCTCACATTTGATTTAATATTTTCAAATTTGTAATTGGAATGCCAACCCTTATTTTGTAATGCAAAAGCCAACTTTATTCTACCTTAATATGACAGCTGAAAGACAGTTTTTATTGGCTCTAAGCATATCACATTAGGCTTTTTTTGTTCTGTACTGTGCAGTATATTGTAATATTTCGTAAAATATTTTCCCTTGCATTTAGGTATTTCGAATGGAATCTTTTTTGTATCACTAGATGACAGTTTTATATTATCTTATTTTTTTACTACTAAAAGAGGTTTGTTCCCTTTTCTTATAGAACGTCACCTTAGGGTAGTGCTGCAAGTTCTATTTTTGCTGTACCGTAACTATACAGTAAATTTACGTAAACTTAAAGCTAAATTTAGGCTGCATTTCAGAATTTTTATCATAATTCTTCTTAAAGTAAAATATAGTCCTGCAACAACGATTAAACACTGAGAAATAATATTGTCTTATGTCTGGCCAGTTAAGTGGCTGACTATCATATAAAGGCTGTGGACCCCTACTTTAGACCTTCTTACTGCTGTGCTGCTGTGCATCAGGCGGCAGTTTCTGGAAAGAGTCTAATAAAGGAACATCGTTTGTTTTTCATTCATTTATCTGTATTTTTTGTGAGTAAAAGGGGGGGGTAGTGCTCTCCGACGTACGAGATACAGTTAAGTACCTGGCTGGCTGCCCATATAAATGATATATTATTTTATAAGTTTACCATTTTTATTATTAATTACTTGTAAAATTTTACAAATATTTACAGTGACAACACAAACCTGTTATCACTAAAAACTTTCTTAGTTCCAATACATTTAATGCAATAGAAATATTTAACTATTTCTTAGAATTGTTTTGGGTTTCCATGCGAACTGTAGTGTTTAGTTCTACAGCGTTGAACATCACCGGTAGACGGGCTGCTGAATTAATACAAATTATCACCGCTCTATGAAAAATTTGGGAAGGAACGAACCACAATTAGTGTTGGTAATATTCAAATTTCGGCTCTGATGGCAGTGTTCAGTGGTCCATTCCAGCTAAAATCACAGTTATGTTTTTTAATTCGCTAAAGTGCCACAGGCAAGGCGGCAGCGTCATAGGAGAAAAAGACATCATTGGTGGTTTTTCATTCATTCAAGTCGTTTCTTGGTTCCATTGAGTGAAAAATTAGTAGGTCACTTCTACTAAAGGGATGAACTCGGTGTTACTGTTCTCAAGGAAAAAACTCATAATTCTAAGTAAGTTCAATTTTTTTAATGTATTCCGCCTGTTTCTCCAATAATGAACAGTTAATAGTGCTATGTGTAAGAAATTTTTGTCGAAAATAGTAGTAATAAGTTTACATAGTTTATGTAAAAAAATTCCTAAGTTACTATTAACGAGCACATAATTTCAATTTATGTTAATTTAAATAATATAAAAATTATGTCCCCAAAATCTTTTCTTTGCACATCTATGGTTGGTGAATTAGCTGTTCAAATGCAGTCATTCCGTCTCCATATACCTGTTGTACCAATAATCTTAAGCAAGGATTCTGTGACTAAACTTATATAGTTCCAGAATCTGTCTTAAGACAGGGAACCAGTTTGCTAGGGGTGGGTGGGGGGGGGGGGAGGGTATTTAATTTGATATCATTCCTGTAAATTTGTTTCCCCCGATAAAAGTGCAGGACTGGACATGATATCTCTTTCATTTGTGTTGAGCTGATCATAATTTTTGTTACTGTTTGTTATTTTTTGTGTTTCGACTTCTTAAAGTGGTTACCGTCAGCGAAAACAAAAATGGTTGTAATAAGTGGAAAATGGAGATTTTGTGAAATTATTGTTTCTTGGGGGTTAATTAATTATCAGCACTCAACAACCTACTTGTGCATTTTTATGTAAATGTGTTTGTTGGCATTATATGCTTTTTCTACCTGTAGATTAATAGCAGATGTAGAGAGAACAAATGTGCAGGAAAGTGAAGTTGTGGATGCTGTAAGATACCATATCCACTGTTGTCGGTATCATCTGTGAATAACAATGGGGAAAATTGTTTGCTCAGATAAGAGAACTATTGCCTAATTAAAGGATAATTTCGGTCATTGTCTCGCCGAGGAAATTTTGAATCCGGCATTCCTACAGACAGACCTATTCGCATATGCTACCTCTACAGCTCTCCCTTATGTATTGAAAGTTTCATAATTATTTTCTATTGGTAGAATAGTATTAGTAGTAAGAGTGCGAAATCATATCTCAGTAATTTGCCGATTAATTTTTTGGGGGATTATCTGGGATGAAGGCCATTGTTACAGTACCTGAAATTTGCTTGAGGGGGGATTATTGACTTTAATCCTTGATAGTTTAGTTTATCGTGGCAGTTGTGTCAAAGATCTAATGTATTGTCATGGGGTTTCTTATTTACAATATTTGTTTTAACGAGCATGCTGTAGTAAATCCATGTTTCTAATATTGGTTTATGTCTTGCAGGTTAAAAATTCAGTGAAAAACAAGTGATTAAGATACATAGAAGACAGAAGCATATGTGGTGAGTACATAGTCCAGTGTTTGAAGCTTCATTATATTTTTTATTAGTTACACTAGGCTAGATTATACCGGGGTGCAGTTTTAGATGTGCACATCCCAATTTTTGCTTTGTTTCAGGGGTTGAATATTTATTAAGAATCTACTAAGACAAAATTTTAAGTTACTTTGAAATAAACACAGAGTTAATGAGATTTAAAATACTGTTGATAATTTTATTTGTCTTTTTAGTTTCATAAAGGGGTTAAACTTTGAATCCTGAGCCTTGCTTTGCTGGAGCACACTTTATTTTATTTATTTTTCTTGCATGCATCTTACTAACAGTGCTGCCTATCAGTATTGGAAACCTCATGGTGATAACATCAGGTACTGAGGTGAATCAAGGCCAGTAACTGTTAATTTTAATGGTTAGGTTAAGTTTGGTTACAGTGTCTAGGTTTAATTAAAAGTATAATTAACACTTAGAATGTCGTTTATGGATGTTATGTGCTTTATTTTATTGGTGAAAATGAAGTACATATGTACAGTATATCTGTTCATCACATATAAAATAGCTAAAGTTTATTTTAGAAGAAGTTAAAGTTCATGTCTTTCATTTTTAGTTCTACATAAATGCAAAGTTTTTTGAGGTGCAGATAAAATACATATGTATTTCAGTGCAGCACATGCAAATTTTATTTTCAGATTAAAGATAATATACATTTGTATTTTTTTCCGTTTATTTTGGTACAAGGTAAGAGTCATGCATGTATTGATTTCTGTGTAGTAATTGTGAACGTGCATTGCTACCGTTGTGTTACTTAATATTCTGGGACACAGGAAGTGTTTTGGTATACACTCTGGGCATTATGATGTGTTGGTATGTGTGTTCTTACCAGACAGTTCCTTATGTTTGCGATACGAGTCATTTAGTGTTTATACCATTAGTGTGGAGGACGATGATAGCATCTTCCGTATCCTTGGATGTTTCGTTTTTGCGTCTCACTTCCATTTCGTTGAGATGATTGCTAGAGAATGAATTGGCTGCAGCAGTTATACATTATTTCGGTTTCGATTGCATAATAGTCAAATTAATTGTCTCTTTTTGACACAAGCTCATAGTTTATTTTGGGTGAGGATAATGTGCGGTTAATGTATTTGTATTATGCAACAGAAAGGCAATGTGTTTTTTTTTTGGGGGGGGGGGGGGGGGTGGGGGGGGGGGGTGGATGGGAGGGGGGTGATAAAATAAAATAATATATGTTTCTGTTTAGTACAAGTGCAAAGTTTTTTTGTGTGATGATTTTTTGGTTCAAGATGAAGGTCAAGTACATATATTTCTTTCCACTGCAAAACAATGTATGTTTTTTTTTTTTGGGGGGGGGGGGGGGTCGTGATAAAGTCCATGCATTTCTGACAATATATCAAAAAGCAAAATCTTTTATTTTTTCCATTTCCTTTACAAACTAATCCTGTGTCGTCCTACGGTTTAGCCTCTGTATATTTTATTTCATATCTCGCCTCAGAGCAGCTGGGGATGGGAGGCGTCAGTATGCCCGGCGACAACATGTATACCACAGGAACACTTAAATATTGGCGCGAAATATGACCCAGAATGTAAAGTGTAACGTTGACCATTATATATCAACATTAAGCAACAAAGTGTTAAGTGAACATTAAATAGTAAAATGTAACCAACCATTAAGTCAATATTAAACGACAACGTGTAAAGTCAACTATTATCTGTATACTATTTACAACATACCAGAAACAAAACACACAATAAACCAGGAAACTTTAAAGTCAATTATTTTCATCGTAAAGGCGGAAATGTAATTTGTGTGTGGCGTGAAGTTGATGAGGAGGTGGTGGTGGTGGGTAGACGCCGTTCTTGAGAGGGGAAACACGCGTCTGGAATACAAGACTGGAGGGCCGCTGGCTGGTCATTACTTGAGTCTCACCTGGAATTTTTGATAAAGTAAAAAAAAAATTGTCTTAAGTCTTGAAGAGCTTCATTCCCTGGCCTCTTGATGCTGTTAATAAATGAACTTTTCACTGAGTTGAAGTAAATATAAAAGCATATTTTTCTATTATTTGCTTCGCACTTTCTTATTATTTTGACGTAAATACGAAGGGGCACACACACACACACACACACACACACACACACACACACACACACACACACACACACAAGCTATAAGGACACGAACACTAATGATACTTAGATTTAATACATAATTTTATGGTACAAACAAGTCTTACAGGTTTATGCCTCGACAAACAGACAGACGGACAGACACGAACCTCCTGAGAACTTTATACAACACAGCCAACAGTCAGGTGAACTCTACAAGCTCCTCACATCGCGTTGTATAATCATTAAGTCTGTGTTTTGTTCCGTGCGTGACGTCAGGAGACCTCTCAGTTGTCATCTCATATTTCATCAGGAAGTTGCTGTCTCATCCTCCTCCTGCCGACGACGAAACTCCTCTCGAAATTTCTCTTAAGACAGAACCTGAATTTGCTGAGACATTCTTGTGTATAAGTTATAATCATATACTGTAGCTCAATATATATGTATACATCGTCCATATATACTGTATATATTTCATAAAGACCCGCACAGTCGCTTGATTAAATTCTCAGTGGTTAAGTCTGGACGGGTCACAGTGGTGGTCCTGACAGCCGAATGTGTTCTAAATTCCTGGAATGTATTTCCCAGCACACTATACCAGGCGTGAACCTGAACCTGCCGTTGTACACTATCCCTCACTGATTAAACCCCATAGTGGTCAATATCCTTTGGTCACTTCTTCCAAACTGGCGATAAAATCAGAGAAAAATGATATTCATCGAGATATCTGTGCTCACTAGGGAAGTACTGACGGTATAGGAAGCAGGAGTGGTACACGAGAATGCACTTATGGGTGTTAAGCGCCCATTCACCGACGACTTATTTCGGTGAAGGGGGAAGGGGCTAGTGTAGTGAGGTTCGGGTCCAGTTCCTTCCCTAAACCAACTCGTGTCTGGAATTGTTCCCTACGAGGCAATTATTTGGTAACGTGAACTTTTTTATGACAAAAATATGATTGTATTAAGGAAATTGTGTTGGAGTTTATATAGTAATGGAAGCCCCTACCAACACTACACCCCTACCAACACAACACCCCTACCAACACTACACCCCTACCAACCCTACACCCCTATCAACACTACACCCCTACCAACACTACACCCCTACCAACCCTACACCCCTACCAACACTACACCCCTACCAACCCTACACCCCTATCAACACTACACCCCTACCAACCCTACACCCCTATCAACACTACACCCCTACCAACCCTACACCCCTACCAACCCTACACCCCTATCAACACTACACCCCTATCAACACTACGCCCCTACCAACCCTACACCTCTACTAACACAACACCCCTACCAACACTACACCTCTACTAACACAACACCCCTACCAACCCTACACCCCTACCAACACAACACCCCTACCAACCCTACACCCCTACCAACACTACACCCCTACCAACCCTACACCCCTACCAACACTACACCCCTACCAACCCTACACCCCTACCAACACAACACCCCTACCAACACTACACCCCTACCAACACTACACCCCTACCAACACAACACCCCTACCAACACTACACCCCTACCAACACTACACCCCTACCAACCCTACACCCCTATCAACCCTATACCCCTACCAACACTACACCCCTGCCAACACTACACCCCTACCAACACTACACCCCTACCAACACTACATCCCTACCAACACTACATCCCTGCCAACACTACACCCCTACCAACACTACATCCCTACCAACACTACATCCCTGCCAACACTACACCCCTACCAACCCTACACCCCTACCAACACTACACCCCTACCAACACTACTTCCCTGCCAACACTACACACGATCAGAATTCACTTACGGGTCAATTACTTTTATGCTTGAAGGACGTCCTGTGATATATGGAAGATCACACAAGTCCCTGTGTGTGTGTGTGTGTGTGTGTGTGTGTGTGTGTGTGTGTGTGTGTGTGTGTGTGTGTGTGTGTGTGTGTGTGTGTGTGTGTGTCCTTCAAGGGGAGTGGAGGGTCAGCGCCAGTATATCACCTTGTTCTACACAATGAAGGCAGGCACACTATGTAGCGAGCCACACAATGCGTATACCTGGACACACGATACAGCGGGCCACACACACACACACACACACACACACACACACACACACACACACACACACACACACACACACACTCTAAGGAACTTTCTCGGCAAAGCATTCTAGTCATCAGTGCAATAAGTGATTACCATACAGTGCTCGATAGTGCACCCCAAGGAAAAGTCAGACAGTGGGCACTTTATCGGTCACCTTTAAAGTGCCAGTGACAAGGACCACCGCGGTGTTTACATCTATCGTGAAAACTGTGTCGGCGACCCCAAGCACCAGGGACAAAGACCCACGGTCTTTACGACTGACAAATATTAACAGATGTCTACCAGTGTCAGTGTCCCTCAAAGTGCCGCCAGTGACAAACACTTCCGTCCGCCCACAACAGATTTCAACAGATGGCCACCAATCACTTACTCCCGACGCACTCTGTACCATCTAAAGCGTGGGAACGGTTATCCTGATGGCAGTGTTATCGCGTGACTCAAGTCACTGAAAATATTTCACGCTCGGAGCCGTAGACAAGGCCGTCATGCACATAAGCCCATTAGAACCGTAACCTCCACTAGGAAACCGGAGAAACCCACCCCTGACAGACCATACCACCACACTGAAGTTCCAAGGATATGGTATGATCTCCCGTCTTTACTGCTATCCAACGTCACTTCCCTAGCTAACAAGTTCGACGAGCTGGCAACTACAGTCAGGTCAACCGCCGCGAGCGTCGTTGCCATATGTGAGGCTTGGCAAATTGTGCCTGAAACGTGTCATATTGAGGGATATCAACTCTTTCATCACCTCCGTTCACAAAGACGCGGAGGGGGCGTTGCCCTCTTCTGTCAAGATGACCTACGCCCGTCACGCCTGGATGTTCAAGTCCCAGCAGATGTGGAAGCATTATGGGTACGTGTCGTGCTAAGGGCCCACCCACGCAACACTGCTTCCATCATAATCTGTGTGGCATACCATCCGCCTCGATCACCCACCAGAGACACTCTTATCAATCATCTCATCACCACCTCAGACCACCTCAGAGTTAGGTACCCATGTGCCAAGTTAGTATTATGTGGGGATTTAAATGAAATTGACACCACTGATATCCAGGACCAGCTATCACTATCACAGGTTGTGACCTTCCCCACACACGGTCAAAATACCCTTGACCTTATCTTAACCGACTTAGCGGACCAGTACCAACCACCTCAACCAATGCCTCCTATCGGGTGTAGCACACACTTATCAGTGCTCTGGTCCCCAGCTGCCACTCCCACCCAAGTACAGAGACCCTACATCAAGACCTACAGGCCGATTACTGACTCTGCAGTGCGCCTCTTCGGGCAGTGGATAGTTCACCATCCCTGGACTGAAGTACTTAGCGTGGATGACGTGGAAACCAAATGGATAAATTATACCAACACCACCACGGAAGCTCACCACCACTTCTTCCCCGAGAAGTCCGTCAGATCTCACCCAGCTGACTTGCCCTGGATCACACCTCGGATCAAAAGACTTATGCAACAGAGAGACAGAGCCTTTCATCTCAATGACCACATCCGCTACAGGTCACTTCGCAACCGAGTCATCCGCGAAATACGCACTGCAAAGAAGTCCCACTACCCAACCAAATTACAACACCTGAAGCAGACCAACATCAGTCAATGGTATGGTAAGCTTAAAGAACTCTGTGGACTAAACAATAAGACACACCCCCTCCCCTTCCTTAGCCATCTCACTAATGTTGACGCAGCTGAGCAAACAAATAACCATTTCGCTACTATATGCCAGACGCTCCCACGGCTTGACACAACCACTCTCCCTGCTTACCTACCAGCCCCCCTTCCCACTGACTTAGTAGAAGAATTTGACGTAGCAAAACGCCTGGACAAACTAAAATTAAAACGCTCTACCACCCCCATTGACTTACCAATGAAACTCTTCAAGGAGTTCTCCCCGGAGCTTGCTACACCCCTCTGCTCCATCATCAATGCTTCTCTCAGTCAAGCCAGATGCCCAGCTGACTGGAAGACCTCTTATGTATCACCAGTGCCCAAGTCAACCAGCCCACAATCCTTAAATCAGCTACGACCTATTGCAATCACCCCAATACCCAGCCTAATCTGTGAAAGTTTTGTGTTCGACTGGGCTTATGCTGATATTGCAGGAGTCGTAGACCCTCAGCAATTTGGCAACATGAAAACTTCCTCCACCACCCACTGTCTTGTCAGCTTTCTCGATTACATATACCGCCATCTCGAGAAACGAAAAACGTCTGTAGCTGTCGCCTTCATTGATTTCACTAAAGCGTTCGACCTAGTCGACCACAATATAATCATCAACAAAGCTATTGACCTCGGGCTTCGGAGAAGTCTCATACCATGGCTTACAGACTTCCTCAGTGACCGACGCCAAGCTGTACGCTTCCGAGGGGCTGTCTCCACCTTTCAGTCACTCACCTGTGGCGTCCCCCAAGGCACCAAGATGGGACCACTCTGCTTCCTTATGCTCATCAATGATGCCCTAAGAGAAACCCCTGCTCGCTGGAAATATGTCGACGACTCCACCATTGGGATCAGCGTCAACAATTCTGCTCCCAACTATACCGCCCTTCAGGATTTATTGAACAGTCTCCAAAACTGGGCCACCAACAACCATGTCACCATCAACCATACCAAGACCATGGTTATGCACATCAACCTCTCCTCCGACATTGTCCCACCTCCTTCCATTACTCTAGGTCCGAACACACTCCAGGTTGTAGATTCCACGAAGCTCCTCGGCGTCACCATAGACAACAAACTAAATTGGAAACCACACGTCAGTGAAGTTGTCAAATCCTCCAGTTTCCGTCTCCACCTCCTCCGCCGACTCAAGTCCCTCGGAGTTCCTGCACACGAGCTCCTCAGTGTTTACACAACATTCATACTTCCCAAGCTCACCTATGCCTCCCCCACCTGGTCTTCCTCCCTAAATGCCACACAACGCAAACACCTAGAAAAAGTGCAAAAGAGGGCATGCAAGATTATTCTCTCCCCTTCCTACTCCACATATCAAGAAGCGCTCAACACACTGACCCTTTCGACTCTCACTGACCATCACCACGACCTCATCTGCAAATTTGGTAAGAAGCTTCTACACCATCCCCGACACCGGCTCCTACTACCACCTGAGATCCCTTGTCCGAGAATTGCTGTTCGACACCACAACCGCATCCAGCCCATACGTGCACGAACTGATCGCTATAAGAACAGCCCAGTCCCAACCATTGTAAAAATTATCAATAACTTGTAATAAATCAGTGTATTCACTCCCAGTAAACACTGCTCCTTACACTGTCACTATGTTGAAATGAACTGTAGTCTGAGCTTTTCCCCATCTAAGTTATTATATGTCTTATTTGTGTCACTTATGTTACTTGTATATTATT